>CM026394.1:16448320-16450820 GCA_014843695.1 Archivesica marissinica | reverse complement strand
TATGTCACCTACGTAGACGCAACGGGGCATGATATACTTGCCCGTATTTGTCACCTACGTGTCTGCAACGGGGCGTGCTATACTTGCCATTTCTGTCACCTACGTAGACGCAACGGGGCATGATATACTTGCCCGTATCTGTCACCTACGTGTCTGCAACGGGGCATGCTATACTTGCCATTTCTGTCACCTACGTAGACGCAACGGGGCATGATATACTTGCCATTTCTGTCACCTACGTAGACGCAACGCGACATGATATACTTGCCATGTCTGTCACCTACGTAGACACAACGCGACATGATATACTTGCCATTTCTGTCACCTACGTAGACACAGCGGGCATGATATACTTGCCATGTCTGTCACCTACGTAGACACAGCGGGGCATGATATACTTGCCATGTCTGTCACCTACGTAGACACAACGCGACATGATATACTTGCCATTTCTGTCACCTACATAGACACAGCGGGGCATGATATACTTGCCATTTCTGTCACCTACGTTGAAAATATTTGGGCATTTTGTGACTCTACCCTTTGGTTGAAATTTGAATTAGACCGTGAATTGTTAGTTTTGTAGTTCACTTAATACTTCGTGCCAGTCTCTGAGAGCCAATGACAGAACACATTGTTGTATAGAGATATGCACACATATTGGATATCACAGGCGGCCTTGCGAACATTATACCTATAAGATTACCTTTCAGTATAGATGGGGCCAGAAAGAGTTCTTCTTCTTGTAGAGCATATTTATTTTATGGTTATTACTTCGACTCTCAATGGATTCCCATGGAACTTCTCTATAGAGTGCGCGAAGTGCACCAAGTTTAGTATGTCCAGAAACAATAGAGAAGGCTTCATGCTGAATGTCGAGATGTGAGTTCTCATATTATGTGCAGCAGGTGCTGTAAACCACGCCAGCGTATTCAATAAGAGGTCTGATGAAAGATAAGTATGTGGCATCTCGGAGAGACGAGGAGGCGGATAGATAATGCGGAGGGAGACGATGAGGAAGGCTGATGTGGAGGGAGATGAGAAAGGGTTGAGGGAGATGAGAAAGTGTGGTGGGAGATGAGAATGGGTGGTGGGAGATGAGAAAGGGTGGTGGGAGATGCGAATGGGTGGAGGGAAATGGGAAAGGGTGGTGGGATGATGAGACTTTGTGGAGGGAGATGAGAAAGGATGGTGGGAGATGAGAAAGGGTGGTGGGAGATGCAAAAAAAAAAAAAAAAAAAAAAAAAAAAAAAAAAAAAAAAAGAGAAAGGGTGGTGGGAAATGAGAACGGGTGGAGGGAGATGAGAAAGGGTGGAGGGATATGAGAATGGGTGGAGAGAGATGAGAAAGGGTGGAGGGAGATTATAAAGGGTGGAGGGAGATGATAGAGGGTGGAGGGAGATGAGAAAGTGTGGAGGTAGATGAGAAATGGTGGAGAGAGATGAGAAAGGGTGGAGGGAAATGAGAAAGGGTGGAGGTAGATGAGAAAGGGTGGAGGGAGATGAGAAAGGTAGGAGGGAGATAAATAGTTTGATGACGAAGGTAATTGGTGGAACAGCGGGCGCGCTCTATAGCGACACGTGGTGATGCAGGGTAATTGGTGGAACAGCGGGCTCGCCTCTATAACGACACGTGGTGATGCAGGGTAATTGGTGGAACAGCGGGCTCGCCTCTATAACGACACGTGGTGATGCAGGGTAATTGGTGGAACAGCGGGCTCGCCTCTATAGCGACACGTGGTGATGCAGGGTAATTGGTGGAACAGCGGGCTCGCCTCTATACGACACGTGGTGATGCAGGGTAATTGGTGGAACAGCGGGCTCGCCTCTATAACGACACGTGGTGATGCAGGGTAATTGGTGGAACAGCGGGCTCGCCTCTATAACGACACGTGGTGATGCAGGGTAATTGGTGGAACAGCGGGCTCGCCTCTATAGCGACACGTGGTGATGCAGGGTAATTGGTGGAACAGCGGGCTCGCCTCTATAACGACACGTGGTGATGCAGGGTAATTGGTGGAACAGCGGGCTCGCCTCTATAACGACACGTGGTGATGCAGGGTAATTGGTGGAACAGCGGGCTCGCCTCTATAACGACACGTGGTGATGCAGGGTAATTGGTGGAACAGCGGGCTCGCCTCTATAACGACACGTGGTGATGCAGGGTAATTGGTGGAACAGCGGGCTCGCCTCTATAACGACACGTGGTGATGCAGGGTAATTGGTGGAACAGCGGGCTCGCCTCTATAGCGACACGTGGTGATGCAGGGTAATTGGTGGAACAGCGGGCTCGCCTCTATAACGACACGTGGTGATGCAGGGTAATTGGTGGAACAGCGGGCTCGCCTCTATAACGACACGTGGTGATGCAGGGTAATTGGTGGAACAGCGGGCTCGCCTCTATAACGACACGTGGTGATGCAGGGTAATTGGTGGAACAGCGGGCTCGCCTCTATAGCGACACGTGGTGATGCAGGGTAATTGGTGGAACAGCGGGCTCG
>CM026394.1:16400878-16447320 GCA_014843695.1 Archivesica marissinica | reverse complement strand
GTGGATGTGTAGGGGTGGATGTGTAGGGGTGGATGTGTAGGGGGTGGATGTGTAGGGGGTGGATGTGTAGGTGGTGGATGTGTAGGGGGTGGATGTGTAGGGGTGGATGTGTAGGTGTAGGGGGTGGATATGTAGGGGATGGATGTGTATGATACATGTATGCAGTGAGCCCATATGAAAATAAGTTTTTTGGTATTTCTGTTAGAAAATAATATTGTCTTACCACTGTTTGGAATTAACAATGCAAGACAAATATTAATTATTTCCATTCTAACATGTTAAATTATATTCCATACAGACATGTTAGATTCTATACCATACAGACATGTTAGATTCTATACCATACAGACATGTTATATTCTATACCATACATACATGTTAGATTCTATACCATACATACATGTTAGATTCTATACCATACATACATGTTTCATTCTATACCATACAGACATGTTGCATTCTATACCATACAGACATGTTAGATTCTATACCATACAGACATGTTGCATTCTATACCATACATACATGTTACATTCTATACCATACAGACATGTTACATTCTATACCATACATACATGTTAGATTCTATACCATACAGACATGTTAGATTCTATACCATACATACATGTTACATTCTATACCATACAGACATGTTGCATTCTATACCATACAGACATGTTACATTCTATACCATACATACATGTTAGATTATATACCATACAGACATGTTAGATTCTATACCATACAGACATGTTAGATTCTATACCATACAGACATGTTAGATTATATACCATACAGACATGTTGCATTCTATACCATACAGACATGTTAGATTATATACCATACAGACATGTTAGATTCTATACCATACAGACATGTTATATTCTATACCATACAGACATGTTAGATTCTATACCATACAGACATGTTGCATTCTATACCATACAGACATGTTAGATTATATACCATACAGACATGTTAGATTCTATACCATACAGACATGTTAGATTCTATACCATACAGACATGTTAGATTCTATACCATACAGACATGTTACATTCTATACCATACAGACATGTTAGATTCTATACCATACAGACATGTTATATTCTATACCATACAGACATGTTACATTCTATACCATACAGACATGTTGCATTCTATACCATACAGACATGTTAGATTCTATACCATACAGACATGTTACATTCTATACCATACAGACATGTTACATTATATACCATACAGACATGTTACATTCTATACCATACAGACATGTTACATTCTATACCATACAGACATGTTACATTATATACCATACAGACATGTTAGATTCTATACCATACAGACATGTTACATTCTATACCATACAGACATGTTACATTATATACCATACAGACATGTTAGATTCTATACCATACAGACATGTTGGATTCTATACCATACAGACATGTTTCATTCTATACCATACAGACATGTTACATTCTATACCATACAGACATGTTACATTCTATACCATACAGACATGTTACATTCTATACCATACAGACATGTTACATTCTATACCATACAGACATGTTACATTCTATACCATACAGACATGTTACATTCTATACATATAGGGCTGCTTTAATAAGCATCAGTAAACCGGGTGCATGATCACTACTGTACACCACTAATTGACAGTTTACAGACGGATCTATAGCCCAGTGGTAACATGCTGGACTGGTAATCCAGGGATCGCAGGTTTGATCCCCCGTCTGACCCTAATAAAATTAACAGTCTTTCAGATGGGACGTTAAACCAAGGTCTCGTGTCAGTGCTTTACACCGTGCACGTAAAAGAACCAGAGGAGACTCTGAAATGGGTCTCTCTCTGTATCACTGCACTATCCTCCAAAATCTAAAATGACTAATATCTTCAGGAGGCGTCGCTCATATGGGCAACCGGTAGCGACGATAAATAAACGTAAAAAACACACACACACAGTTTACATGTACTGGTACTTGAGGTCATTTATTGGAATACACATTCTCAAAATAGAATTGGAACCCAGTAATGAGGCGTGTACATACAATGTATAAACTTTGACTATAGTAGTATTTTATAATCTGTGTTTTACATTTGCACTGCAATAATTGTGTGATTTTTGTTCCATGATTGCTTGCATACAAGTATACATAATACCGGTACAACATTTAAAAATAGTTTAAAAAATGCCATTGATCAAAGTGACATTATATCTTCAGCTGGGAGTTAGAAATTCACAAGGTATTAATAAATTGTATTGCGCAGGCAGTTAGTTACAGTGTCAAGGATGCAGTTACAGTGTCACGGGCGTTGATAGTTTTAAGCATTCTGTGGAGGAATAGTGTGTTTATATATTGTACAAATGCGACTTGTATTTTGTAAGTTCTTATTTTATTTATTAACTTTTAGTTACTAGTGCAATTCCTTATAAATGTACATGTATCTCAATCACGTTGCAGCAAGAACAAGTTTATACAGTTTGTTGAATATTCAATGTTAAAACTAGTCGAAATATTTAGATTTGAAAAATGTAACATTTTACTATCAAGGCATTTTTCAAAACATAACAGATCGAAAACAAAATTATGTAGAGGTCTTATACACAGGACTACTTGTATTATAATAGTTGTCCAGGTCAATTTTTAATTTTATAATATATATAGGACTTCATGTACTTAGTGGTCCGGGTCAAAATTGTAAACATGTACATGTATAACATAGGACTTCATGTACATAGTTGTCCGGGTCAACATTGTAAACATGTATAACATAGGACTTCATGTACATAGTTGTCTGGGTCAACATTGTAAACATGTATAAAATAGGACTTCATGTACATAGTTGTCCGGGTCAACATTGTAAACATGTATAAAATAGGACTTCATGTACATAGTTGTCTGGGTCAACATTGTAAACATGTATAAAATAGGACTTCATGTACATAGTTGTCTTGGTCAACATTGTAAACATGTATAAAATAGGACTTCATGTACATAGTTGTCCGGGTCAACATTGTAAACATGTATAAAATAGGACTTCATGTACATAGTTTGTCCGGGTCAACATTGTAAACATGTATAAAATAGGTCTTCATGTACATAGTTGTCCGGGTCAACATTGTAAACATGTATAAAATAGGACTTCATGTACATAGTTGTCCGGGTCAACATTGTAAACATGTATAAAATAGGACTTCATGTACATAGTTGTCTTGGTCAACATTGTAAACATGTATAAAATAGGACTTCATGTACATAGTTGCCCGGGTCAACATTGTAAACATGTATAAAATAGGACTTCATGTACATAGTTGTCCGGGTCAACATTGTAAACATGTATAAAATAGGACTTCATGTACATAGTTGTCCGGGTCAACATTGTAAACATGTATAAAATAGGACATCATGTACATAGTTGTCCGGGTCAATATTGTAAACATGTATAAAATAGGACTTCATGTACTTAGTTGTCCGGGTCAATATTGTAAACATGCACATGTATAGCATAAGACTTCATGTACATAGTTGTCCGGGTCAACATTGTAAACATGTATAGCATAGGAGACTTCATGTACTTAATTGTCTGGGTTAACATTGTAAACATGTATAAAATAGGACTTCATGTACATAGTTGTCTGGGTCAACATTGTAAACATGTATAAAATAGGACTTCATGTACATAGTTGTCCGGGTCAACATTGTAAACATGTATAAAATAAGACTTCATGTACATAGTTGTCCGGGTCAACATTGTAAACATGTATAAAATAGGACTTCATGTAAATAGTTGTCCGGGTCAACATTGTAAACATTTAATAAATAGGACTTCATGTACATAGTTGTCTTGGTCAACATTGTAAACATGTATAAAATAGGACTTCATGTACATAGTTGTCCGGGTCAACATTGTAAACATGTATAAAATAGGACTTCATGTACATAGTTGTCCGGGTCAACATTGTAAACATGTATAAAATAGGACTTCATGTACATAGTTGTCCGGGTCAACATTGTAAACATGTATAAAATAGGACTTCATGTACATAGTTGTCTGGGTCAACATTGTAAACATGTATAAAATAGGACTTCATGTACATAGTTGTCTGGGTCAACATTGTAAACATGTATAAAATAGGACTTCATGTACATAGTTGTCTGGGTCAACATTGTAAACATGTATAAAATAGGACTTCATGTGTACATAGTTGTCCGGGTCAACATTGTAAACATGTATAAAATAGGACTTCATGTGTACATAGTTGTCTGGGTCAGCATTGTAAACATGTATAAAATAGGACTTCATGTACATAGTGGTACAGGTCAACATTGTAAACATGTATAAAATAGGACTTCATGTAAATAGTTGTCTGGGTTAACTGTGTAAACATGTACAAAATAGGACTTCATGTACTTAGTTGTCCGGGTCAACATTGTTGGTTTTGTTCAGGTAAATGAATTTATGAACAAGAACAATCCGCGATACATGTAGCAAGCCTCTGCCTGCAAGCTGCTGAGCTTCCTCACAATGTTTTAGAATCCTGAGCACAGCTGCTGAACTCCTCACAATGTTTTAGAATCCTGAGCACAGCTGCTGAACTCCTCACAATGTTTTAGAATCCTGAGCACAGCTGCTGAACTCCTCACAATGTTTTAGAATCCTGAGCACAGCTGCTGAACTCCTCACAATGTTTTAGAATCCTGAGCACAGCTGCTGAACTCCTCACACTGTTTTAGAATCCTGAGCACAGCTGCTGAACTCCTCACAATGTTTTATAATCCTGAGCACAGCTGCTGAACTCCTCACAATGTTTTAGAATCCTGAGCACAGCTGCTGAACTCACAATGGTTTAGAATCCTGAGCACAGCTGCTGAACTCCTCACAATGTTTTAGAATCCTGAGCACAGCTGCTGAACTCCACACTGTTTTAGAATCCTGAGCACAGCTGCTGAGCATAAGAATTTACCGATATACAGTCAAACCTGTCTTAAGCAGCCAGCCAAGGGAGTCACAGAAAATGGCTGCTTAGCACAGGTGGCTGCTTAATAGAGGTCAAATGTATAATAAAACAGCATATTGGGAATCTGGAAACTGGCTGCTAATAACCCATTCAACACCAAGTAACTGACATGGACTGGTCCATGATATTTTTAGACCAACAAATTAATAAGAAAATTACATTTGAACCAGTTCATTTATCAAAATGGGTAATTTTGTCTAAAAATAGTAATATCACTGGCAAAAAGTGCAGATCCTGATGAGACGGCTCGTCACGAGCCGGCTCATCTGGATCTACACTTTTTGTAAGCCTATTTAGAGGTATGTGGTGTTGAAAGGGTTAATACAGGTTGGCTGCTTAATAGAGGTGACCACTAACACAGGTTTGACTGTATAGATAAAATATCATTCTGAGGACAGCTGCTGAGCATAAGAATTCACCGATATATAGATCAAATATAATCCTGTGGGCTGCTGAGCATAAGAATTTACCGATATATAGATAAAATATAATCCTGTGGGCTGCTGAGCATAAGAATTTACCGATATATAGATCAAATATAATCCTGTGGGCTGCTGATCATAAGAATTTACCGATATATAGATCAAATATACGTGACAAGATACTGGAAATTTTCTATTTAGAACGGTGTTTATGTTTATACAATAAAAGCTCAATTAAAGATATTAACCCATTTCATTCTGGATACCGTTCAAACAGTATTTGCAAAGAACATAGAGCCAGATAAACCACCATGGAACGTACTGTCTGGTCAGGCTCTATGATGTATGCTATTCAGATGATCTTGCTAAGACATTTGTCTATTTAGCAAACAACATAGATCCTGATCAGCATGCAGCATCACGCTGCGGCTGATCTGGATCTATGTTGTTTGCAAAAGCCTTTAAATGTATCCAGAATGAAATGGGTTAAGGTAAAATATGTTCTCCCTATATATTTAACCAGTTACCGGTATATAATATATGTATAAAACCAGATCTGGATGACCTCCAAAGTCTACTTGCTTTGCCAGTGATCTGATGCCCACCCTTCCACCAAATTTTATGAAAATCAGTTTGTAACTTTGTGCCACCCTTCCACCAAATTTTATGAAAATCAGTTTGTAACTTTGTGCCACCCTTCCACCAAATTTTATGAAAATCAGTTTGTAGCTTTGTGCCACCCCTTCCACCAAATTTTATGAAAATCAGTTTGTGCCACCCCTTCCACCAAATTTTATGAAAATCAGTTTGTAACTTTGTGCCACCCTTCCACCAAATTTTATGAAAATCAGTTTGTAGCTTTGTGCCACCCCTTCCACCAAATTTTATGAAAATCAGTTTGTAGCTTTGTGCCACCCTTCCACCAAATTTTATGAAAATCAGTTTGTAACTTTATGCCACCCTTCCACCAAATTTTATGAAAATCAGTTTGTAACTTTGTGCTCAACCCTGCTAAACAAGCTAACATATTACCGGTAGATGTGAAAATTGACATTTCATACCTCGCTGAAATGCAGAAAAAACATTTCATTGATAATTGTAATATCGATGTATCATCGCGTCCTGCGGGTCAATTCGATAACAAATTCCAAATATCGGCACAGTTTTAGCTTGACTATTAGAAGAATAAGGAGGGCTGGCTATTATACTCACCCTGGCGTCTGCGTCCGTTGCCATTTGGTTAAAGTTTTACAGCAAGTTTGCTATTTCTTTTGAACCATCTACTACATACCTTTGAAACTTCACACAATTATTGTTCCCTATCAAAATGCGACATGTTTCAGTCAAGTTCCATAACTCTGTCTGATAATTTAACAGAATGATGTCCCCTTTTATGCTTAGAAAATCTGATTAAAGATGTTTAGCAAGTTCGCTTTTCTCCTGAGCCACTCATTGCAGGTTATTGAAACTTTTCACATACATTCCAAGTTTTTCCATGTAAGAAGCCTTGAATTTCAAGTCAATTTCAGAAATATGCATTTCAGAAACATACATTATTCTTGGTCTGATAAACAGGGTTCAAGCTAAACTCCCATTTTTTGGGAGAAGTGGACTTTGACTGTTTACCAACTGCAAATAGTGAACTCGTATTTAGTCTAGGTCTGCAGGGTATTAGAACTATTGTATGTAGCATTGGGTTTATGTAATGTTGATCCTAATATTGTATGTAGCATTGGGTTTATGTAATGTTGATCCTAATATTGTATGTAGCATTGGGTTTATGTAATGTTGCTCCTAATATTGTATGTAGCATTGGGTTTATGTAATGTTGATCCTAATATTGTATGTAGCATTGGGTTTATGTAATGTTGCTCCTAATATTGTATGTAGCATTGGGTTTATGTAATGTTGATCCTAATATTGTATGTAGCATTGGGTTTATGTAATGTTGCTCCTAATATTGTATGTAGCATTGGGTTTATGTAATGTTGATCCTAATATTGTATGTAGCATTGGGTTTATGTAATGTTGATCCTAATATTGTATGTAGCATTGGGTTTATGTAATGTTGATCCTAATATTGTATGTAGCATTGGGTTTATGTAATGTTGCTCCTAATATTGTATGTAGCATTGGGTTTATGTAATGTTGATCCTAATATTGTATGTAGCATTGGGTTTATGTAATGTTGATCCTAATATTGTATGTAGCATTGGGTTTATGTAATGTTGATCCTAATATTGTATGTAGCATTGGGTTTATGTAATGTTGATCCTAATATTGTATGTAGCATTGGGTTTATGTAATGTTGCTCCTAATATTGTATGTAGCATTGGGTTTATGTAATGTTGATCCTAATATTGTATGTAGCATTGGGTTTATGTAATGTTGATCCTAATATTGTATGTAGCATTGGGTTTATGTAATGTTGATCCTAATATTGTATGTAGCATTGGGTTTATGTAATGTTGATCCTAATATTGTATGTAGCATTGGGTTTATGTAATGTTGATCCTAATATTGTATGTAGCATTGGGTTTATGTAATGTTGATCCTAATATTGTATGTAGCATTGGGTTTATGTAATGTTGATCCTAATATTGTATGTAGCATTGGGTTTATGTAATGTTGATCCTAATATTGTATGTAGCATTGGGTTTATGTAATGTTGATCCTAATATTGTATGTAGCATTGGGTTTATGTAATGTTGATCCTAATATTGTATGTAGCATTGGGTTTATGTAATGTTGATCCTAATATTGTATGTAGCATTGGGTTTATGTAATGTTGATCCTAATATTGTATGTAGCATTGGGTTTATGTAATGTTGATCCTAATATTGTATGTAGCATTGGGTTTATGTAATGTTGATCCTAATATTGTATGTAGCATTGGGTTTATGTAATGTTGATCCTAATATTGTATGTAGCATTGGGTTTATGTAATGTTGATCCTAATATTGTATGTAGCATTGGGTTTATGTAATGTTGATCCTAATATTGTATGTAGCATTGGGTTTATGTAATGTTGATCCTAATATTGTATGTAGCATTGGGTTTATGTAATGTTGATCCTAATATTGTATGTAGCATTGGGTTTATGTAATGTTGATCCTAATATTGTATGTAGCATTGGGTTTATGTAATGTTGATCTAATATTGTATGTAGCATTGGGTTTATGTAATGTTGATCCTATATTGTATGTAGCATTGGGTTTATGTAATGTTGCTCCTAATATTGTATGTAGCATTGGGTTTATGTAATGTTGATCCTAATATTGTATGTAGCATTGGGTTTATGTAATGTTGATCCTAATATTGTATGTAGCATTGGGTTTATGTAATGTTGATCCTAATATTGTATGTAGCATTGGGTTTATGTAATGTTGATCCTAATATTGTATGTAGCATTGGGTTTATGTAATGTTGATCCTAATATTGTATGTAGCATTGGGTTTATGTAATGTTGATCCTAATATTGTATGTAGCATTGGGTTTATGTAATGTTGATCCTAATATTGTATGTAGCATTGGGTTTATGTAATGTTGATCCTAATATTGTATGTAGCATTGGGTTTATGTAATGTTGATCCTAATATTGTATGTAGCATTGGGTTATGTAATGTTGATTCTAATATTGTATGTAGCATTGGGTTTATGTAATGTTGATCCTAATATTGTATGTAGCATTGGGTTTATGTAATGTTGATCCTAATATTGTATGTAGCATTGGGTTTATGTAATGTTGATCCTAATATTGTATGTAGCATTGGGTTTATGTAATGTTGCTCCTAATATTGTATGTAGCATTGGGTTTATGTAATGTTGCTCCTAATATTGTATGTAGCATTGGGTTTATGTAATGTTGATCCTAATATTGTATGTAGCATTGGGTTTATGTAATGTTGATTCTAATATTGTATGTAGCATTGGGTTTATGTAATGTTGATTCTAATATTGTATGTAGCATTGGGTTTATGTAATGTTGATCCTAATATTGTATGTAGCATTGGGTTTATGTAATGTTGATCCTAATATGTATGTAGCATTGGGTTTATGTAATGTTGATCCTAATATTGTATGTAGCATTGGGTTTATGTAATGTTGATCCTAATATTGTATGTAGCATTGGGTTTATGTAATGTTGATCCTAATATTGTATGTAGCATTGGGTTTATGTAATGTTGATCCTAATATTGTATGTAGCATTGGGTTTATGTAATGTTGCTCCTAATATTGTATGTAGCATTGGGTTTATGTAATGTTGATCCTAATATTGTATGTAGCATTGGGTTTATGTAATGTTGATCCTAATATTGTATGTAGCATTGGGTTTATGTAATGTTGATTCTAATATTGTATGTAGCATTGGGTTTATGTAATGTTGCTCCTAATATTGTATGTAGCATTGGGTTTATGTAATGTTGATCCTAATATTGTATGTAGCATTGGGTTTATGTAATGTTGATCCTAATATTGTATGTAGCATTGGGTTTATGTAATGTTGCTCCTAATATTGTATGTAGCATTGGGTTTATGTAATGTTGATCCTAATATTGTATGTAGCATTGGGTTTATGTAATGTTGATCCTAATATTGTATGTAGCATTGGTTTATGTAATGTTGATCCTAATTGTATGTAGCATTGGGTTTATGTAATGTTGATCCTAATATTGTATGTAGCATTGGGTTTATGTAATGTTGATCCTAATATTGTATGTAGCATTGGGTTTATGTAATGTTGATCCTAATATTGTATGTAGCATTGGGTTTATGTAATGTTGATCCTAATATTGTATGTAGCATTGGGTTTATGTAATGTTGATCCTAATATTGTATGTAGCATTGGGTTTATGTAATGTTGATCCTAATATTGTATGTAGCATTGGGTTTATGTAATGTTGATCCTAATATTGTATGTAGCATTGGGTTTATGTAATGTTGATCCTAATATTGTATGTAGCATTGGGTTTATGTAATGTTGATCCTAATATTGTATGTAGCATTGGGTTTATGTAATGTTGATCCTAATATTGTATGTAGCATTGGGTTTATGTAATGTTGATTCTAATATTGTATGTAGCATTGGGTTTATGTAATGTTGATCCTAATATTGTATGTAGCATTGGGTTTATGTAATGTTGCTCCTAATATTGTATGTAGCATTGGGTTTATGTAATGTTGATCCTAATATTGTATGTAGCATTGGGTTTATGTAATGTTGCTCCTAATATTGTATGTAGCATTGGGTTTATGTAATGTTGATTCTAATATTGTATGTAGCATTGGGTTTATGTAATGTTGATTCTAATATTGTATGTAGCATTGGGTTTATGTAATGTTGCTCCTAATATTGTATGTAGCATTGGGTTTATGTAATGTTGATTCTAATATTGTATGTAGCATTGGGTTTATGTAATGTTGATTCTAATATAGTATGTAGCATTGGGTTTATGTAATGTTGCTCCTAATATTGTATGTAGCATTGGGTTTATGTAATGTTGCTCCTAATATTGTATGTAGCATTGGGTTTATGTAATGTTGATTCTAATATTGTATGTAGCATTGGGTTTATGTAATGTTGATTCTAATATTGTATGTAGCATTGGGTTTATGTAATGTTGCTCCTAATATTGTATGTAGCATTGGGTTTATGTAATGTTGATTCTAATATTGTATGTAGCATTGGGTTTATGTAATGTTGATCCTAATATTGTATGTAGCATTGGGTTTATGTAATGTTGATCCTAATATTGTTATGTAGCATTGGGTTTATGTAATGTTGATCCTAATATTGTATGTAGCATTGGGTTTATGTAATGTTGCTCCTAATATTGTATGTAGCATTGGGTTTATGTAATGTTGATTCTAATATTGTATGTAGCATTGGGTTTATGTAATGTTGATCCTAAACAGAACCGGCGTACATCAACGCATTACATAATACATTATTTGTTTCATCTTTCATTTTTAGAATTATGACATTACAATAGCCAAAATAAATTTTACGTGTATGAATGCATTTTGAAGGAAGTATGTTGTATATACAATTGTTCCAGTTGAAATACAAGTTTGTTGAAATTTTAGCATTGAATTTCTTCTATGAATCATTAAATCCAAGACAACAAATATCATTTGGAGAAATTCAAACACCTGTGCTCTGCACTTAATTTAGAACAGCATATTTTCATGATTGTCAGTATTTACAGAACAATAAACGTTATTTAAAATGATATCATTACTTCCGGTAAACAAGCTTGCATGATTCTACAATTTTATATACACGTCATACATGTAGGCACTGAAATAATTGGTAAACCAATCGGATAAATTTAGACATGAACTGATTGGCTGAGTAGGTATTGTCACAAATAGTGAAAATGACTTCTAAATATTAAAATACAATATATGAGCTGCATTTTGGAATATTTTAGAATATTTTAGAATATTTGCATACTATTTGGTGACAAATAAACACCATATTATAAATGCAGGTGTCAGTGCAACATTCACCACCAAATTACCTTCAGAGTAGAGGGTTGGTGCCTTTAATGGGAAATAAAAATGGTCAAACCCATTGACATTTTCCTGTGGCTCAAAGGCCAGTCTGTTGTGCCAAACTATTTTTGGGGAAAATCTAATGGCACTGTGTGTTATAATGGTGACCTATGGACATTGCAATAGCAATGTCTGACCATAAATAGCTTCGGAACTTTCCAATTTACAGTGGATTGATTATTTTATTAGTCAATTGTCGCACATATTTTCGACAATAGCTAAATTTGCAATTATCTAAGTTACCTGTATTTGAACACTGATTGTTATAAATTGATTTCTTGTGTCATACAACATCGATAATTTGCATAATATCATCTGGCTATTTATGTTAATTAGGCTGATTGGCGTTACATATTGATTGTATTAAGTTTATTATCCGGATGTCGGGGGGGGGGGAGATTATCTTATGCCTCGTGGGCTGTATTTCACCATGTGTATTTCGAGATTCAAAATTTAGTGACATACGGATTACCATTAATTAGCAAGTATGCCCTCCAGAAATAAGGCGAAATGGATGTCGCCCTGATGTCTATTGTCGGCGAAGTAACGGAAAAATAAATCAACCATTTCGACCGAATCGCTCTCTAGCGTGAGCCCTGATAACTGAAGAAGCATCGGTGTTTAACTCAGATACAGATGAGGTTACCTCAGATACAGATGAGGTTACCTCAGATACAGATGAGGTTATCTCAGATACAGACGAGGTTACATCAGATACAGATGAGGTTACCTCAGATACAGATGAGGTTACCTCAGATACAGATGAGGTTACCTCAGATACAGACGAGGTTACCTCAGATACAGACGAGGTTACCTCAGATACAGATGAGGTTACCTCAGATACAGACGAGGTTACCTCAGATACAGATGAGGTTACCTCAGACACAGATGAGGTTACCTCAGATACAGATGAGGTTACCTCAGATACAGATGAGGTTACCTCAGATACAGATGAGGTTACCTCAGATATAGACGAGGTCAGCTCAGATATAGACGAGGTCAGCTCAGACACATATGAGGTTACCTCAGAGACAGACAAGGTTACATCAGATACAGATGAGGTTAACTCAGACACAGATGAGATTACCTCAGACACAGATGAGGTTACATCAGACACAGATGAGATTAACTCAGACACAGATGAGGTTACCTCAGACACAGATTAGATTAACGTAGACACAGATGAGATTAATGTAGACACAGATGAGGTTACCTCAGATACAGATGAGACTAACTCAGACACAGATGAGGTTAACTCAGACACAGATGAGGTTAATGTAGACACAGCTGAGGTTACCTCAGATACAGATGAGGTTAACTCAGACACAGATGAGGTTAACTCATACACAAATGAGATTAACGTAGACACAGATGAGGTTACCTCAAACACAGATGAGGTTACCTCAGACACAGATGAGGTTACCTCAGATACAGATGAGGTTATCTCAGATACAGATGAGGTTACCTCAGATACATATGAGGTTATCTCAGATACAGATGAGGTTACCTCAGATACAGATGAGGTTACCTCAGATACAGATGAGGTTACCTCAGATATAGACGAGGTCAGCTCAGATATAGACGAGGTCAGCTCAGACACAGATGAGGTTACCTCAGATACAGATGAGGTTACCTCAGACACAGCTGAGATTAACTCAGACACATATGAGGTTACCTCAGAGACAGACAAGGTTACATCAGATACAGATGAGGTTAACTCAGACACAGATGAGGTTAACTCAGACACAGATGAGATGATCTCAGACACAGATGAGGTTACATCAGACACAGATGAGGTCACATCAGATACATATGAGATTAACTCAGACTCAGATGAGGTTACCTCAGACACAGATTCGATTAATGTAGACACATATGAGATTAACGTAGACACAGATGAGATTACCTCAGATACAGATGAGGCTAACTCAGACACAGATGAGGTTAACTCAGACACATATGAGGTTAATGTAGACACAGATGAGGTTACCTCAGATACAGATGAGGTTAACTCAGACACAGATGAGGTTAACTCAGACACATATGAGGTTAACGTAGACACAGATGAGGTTAACGTAGACACAGATGAGATTAACGTAGACACAGATGAGGTTAACTCAGACACAGATGAGGTTAACTTAGACACAGATGAGATTAACATAGACACAGATGAGATTAACTCAGACACAGATGAGGTTAACGTAGACACAGATGAGGTTAACGTAGACACAGATGAGATTAACTCAGACACAGATGAGATTAACGTAGACACATATGAGGTTAACTCAGACACAGATGAGATTAATGTAGACACAGATGAGATTAATGTAGACACAGATGAGGTTAATGTAGACACAGATGAGGTTAACTCAGACACAGATGAGGTTACCTCAGATACAGATTAGGTTAATTCAGACACATATGAGGTTAGCTCAGACACAGATGAGGTTAACTCAGACACAGATGAGGTTAACTCAGACACAGATGAGGTTAACTTGTTGTTCATTATCTAGAAGAACATGATGAAGAGCAGCTCTCAGTTTATAAGCATTATAAGTAATTTGATGGGAAGGCTTGCAAGCCGTGCATTTTCAAATACAATGAAACCACGTCTGCTGATCCATTTTGGTGACAAAATAGTCGTTTATTGATCTGAAATGGAAGATCAGATGTTGTCACTCTCAGAACTACTAGCTGCAACAACCCTGTTAGAAAAAATAAAAACATTTATTGCACGCCATTATAATGTTTGTCTTATTCCTTGTAAACATATGTCAAGTCAGGAGCGTGGCTGACCATATGAAATCCTACTTTCACTTTTGAGAATTTGTAGACCGCAAACACGCTGTTTTATTGATTTAGAGTTTGTAGTAGCAATGATATTTATAGGTAAAAATGCATTTGTTTGCTTTATAAAGTTTATTTGATGTAATGTCACTTTAAGATGTAATGTCACTTTAAGATATAATGTCACTTTAAGATGTTAAATGTAATGTCACTTTAAGATGTAATGTCACTTTTAGATGTTATGTCACTTTAAGATGTTATGTCACTTTAAGATGTTGTCACTTTAAAATGTTATGTCACTTTAAAATGTTATGTCACTTTAAGATGTAATGTCACTTTAAAATGTTATGTCACTTTAAAATGTTATGTCACTTTAAGATGTTATGTCACTTTAAAATGTAATGTCACTTTAAGATGTAATGTCACTTTAAGATGTAATGTCACTTTAAGATGTAATGTCACTTTAAAATGTAATGTCACTTTAAAATGTTAAACTCTATTAATTTAAACTTTATTTATTTTACAACGATTGCGAAGCAAGTTTTAACAACTTATATTAATCACTCTCGTTGGTGCGGATGAAAGCATAAATTTGGTCATTCGTGTGGGAGGAAACCAGAGTACTCGGGGAAAACCCACCTGTCCGATCTAGCGACCACCGTACCATCTCACATACTTCCTGGTCCGAGAATCGAACCCGGGTTACATTGATGAGAAGCGAGCGCGCTAACCACTGCGCTAATCGGACAGCTATAAACTGTTTATGCATAAAATCGTTCAATAAACTCGATTGTATCTTTAATATACATGTACTAGGATAACATTAAGTGGGTGCAGATAATAAACCTCTAGATCAGTGTTTGAGGGGATTGCATCTTTAATATACATGTACTAGGATAACATTAAGTGGGTGCAGATAATAAACCTCTAGACCAGTGTTTGAGGAAAGATGACTTATGTCAGCATCTGATTGTCATATGAATTATGATTGGTAGCTTATTAAATGTGCGGATGTAACCATTTAATTGGGGAGAAAGTGAAACCAAGGCACGGACAAGCAGTTTCGTCACCATGCATACTCATTTTTACTGGAATTTTATTTCTTGGAATATAAATAGGTAAATATTACAGATGACGTAAACATAGTTTGTTGTGTGTGGATCAAATATTATTCCCATAGGTAAAGTGGTACTGACGGTTTGGTTTCTAGTTCGGGTTTGGGTGGGGAGGGAGGGAGGGAGTGAGGGAGGTAGGGGTGATGCTATAAATATGCATTAATGTGTTTTTCTTATTTGTAACTAAAAAGTCTGGAAATATATCCTGGAATTTCATTATAATTGTTTCGTTACAACACAATTCTAATGTTATTGCACGACATATTTGACTTTATTTTCACTGCTAGTGTAGAGTTGAGCAGCCAGTTACCGTATTCCATGTATGTTGTTTTATTCTACATATTATCTCTATTAAGCAGCCAGGTACCGTATTCCATGTATGTTTTATTATTTTTATTATCTCTATTAAGCAGCCACCTGTGCTAAGCAGCCACTTATTAGGTCGACGGTTCGAATCTCGTCGAGGGTTCGTTCTGATATGGCCGGTTGGTGAGCCGCCAGCTAATTAAATAATGATTACCGATTGCCTACCAGCCTGACGCCTGGCATACAAGTCAGAAATGGCTGGCTCTTTAAATAGGGGTGACACTATAATAAACAAACACTATTACTGATCAAAGTTTAGTTTGTCTAAATAAAATTAAAATCTGTTTCAATCAATGTTATGTGGTCCGCCTCCGTGGTCGAGTGGTTAAGATCGCTGACTTGTATACCACTGTAACCTATCATCACTATATCCGATTCACAGTGAGTTTGAACTTACTTACTTGGGTTCACAGTGAGTTTGAACTTACTTACTTGGGTTCACAGTGAGTTTGAACTTACTTACCCGATTCACAGTGAGTTTGAGCTTACTTACCTGGGTTCATAGTGAGTTTGAACTTACTTACCTGGGTTCACAGTGAGTTTGAACTTACTTACCTGGGTTCACAGTGAGTTTGAACTTAATTACTTGGGTTCACAGTGAGTTTGAACTTACTTACCTGGGTTCACAGTGAGTTTGAACTTACTTACCTGTGTTCACAGTGAGTTTGAACTTACTTACCTGGGTTCACAGTGAGTTTGAACTTAATTACTTGGGTTCACAGTGAGTTTGAACTTACTTACCTGTGTTCACAATGAGTTTGAACTTACTTACCTGTGTTCAGAGTGAGTTTGAACTTACTTACTTGGGTTCACAGTGAATTTGAACTTACTTACCCGATTCACAGTGAGTTTGAACTTACTTACTTGGGTTCACAGTGGGTTTGAACTTACTTACTTGGGTTCACAGTGAGTTTGAACTTACTTACCCGATTCACAGTGAGTTTGAACTTACTTACCTGGGTTCACAGTGAGTTTGAACTTACTTACCTGGGTTCACAGTGAGTTTGAACTTACTTACCTGGGTTCACAATGAGTTTGAACTTACTTTCTTGGGTTCACAATGAGTTTGAGCTTACTTACCTGTGTTCACAATGAGTTTGAACTTACTTACCTGTGTTCAGAGTGAGATTGAACTTACTTACCTGGGTTCACAGTGAGATTGAACTTACTTACCTTGTTCACAGTGAGATTGAACTTACTTACCTGTGTTCACAGTGAGTTTGAACTTACTTACTGGGTTCACAATGAGTTTGAACTTACTTACCTGTGTTCACAATGAGTTTGAACTTACTTACCTGGTTCACAGTGAGTTGAACTTACTTACCTGTTCACAGTGATTGAACTTACTTACCTGGGTTCACATGAGATTGAACTTACTTACCTGCACAGGTTCACATGAGATTGAACTTACTTACCTGGTTCACAGTGAGTTGAACTTACTTACCTGGGTTCACAGTGAGATTGAACTTACTTACCTGTGTTCACAGTGAGTTTGAACTTACTTACCTGGGTTCACAGTGAGTTTGAACTTACTTACCTGGGTTCACAGTGAGTTTGAACTTACTTACTTGGGTTCACAGTGAGTTTGAACTTACTTACCTGTGTTCACAGTGAGTTTGAACTTACTTACTTGGGTTCACAGTGAGTTTGAACTTACTTACCTGGGTTCACAGTGAGTTTGAACTTACTTACCTGTGTTCACAGTGAGTTTGAACTTACTTACCTGGGTTCACAGTGAGTTTGAACTTAATTACTTGGGTTCACAGTGAGTTTGAACTTACTTACCTGTGTTCACAATGAGTTTGAACTTACTTACCTGTGTTCAGAGTGAGTTTGAACTTACTTACTTGGGTTCACAGTGAATTTGAACTTACTTACCCGATTCACAGTGAGTTTGAACTTACTTACTTGTGTTCACAGTGAGTTTGAACTTACTTACTTGGGTTCACAGTGAGTTTGAACTTACTTACCCGATTCACAGTGAGTTTGAACTTACTTACCTGGGTTCACAGTGAGTTTGAACTTACTTACCTGGGTTCACAGTGAGTTTGAACTTACTTACCTGGGTTCACAATGAGTTTGAACTTACTTTCTTGGGTTCACAATGAGTTTGAGCTTACTTACCTGTGTTCACAATGAGTTTGAACTTACTTACCTGTGTTCAGAGTGAGATTGAACTTACTTACCTGGGTTCACAGTGAGATTGAACTTACTTACCTGGGTTCACAATGAGATTGAACTTACTTACCTGTGTTCACAGTGAGATTGAACTTACTTACCTGGGTTCACAGTGAGATTGAACTTACTTACCTGGGTTCACAATGAGATTGAACTTACTTACCTGTGTTCACAATGAGATTGAACTTACTTACCTGGGTTCACAGTGAGATTGAACTTACTTACCTGGGTTCACAGTGAGATTGAACTTACTTACCTGTGTTCACAGTGAGTTTGAACTTACTTACCTGGGTTCACAGTGAGATTGAACTTACTTACCTGTGTTCACAGTGAGTTTGAACTTACTTACCCGATTCACAGTGAGTTTGAACTTACTTACTTGGGTTCACAGTGAGTTTGAACTTACTTACTTGGGTCACAGTGAGTTTGAACTTACTTACTGGGTTCACAGTGAGATTGAACTTACTTACCTGGTTCACAGTGAGTTTGAACTTACTTACCCGATTCACAGTGAGTTTGAACTTACTTACTTGGGTTCACAGTGAGTTTGAACTTACTTACTTGGGTTCACAGTGAGTTTGAACTTACTTACCCGATTCACAGTGAGTTTGAGCTTACTTACCTGGGTTCACAGTGAGTTTGAACTTACTTACCTGGTTCACAGTGAGTTTGAACTTACTTACTTGGGTTCACAATGAGTTTGAACTTACTTACCTGGGTTCACAGTGAGTTTGAACTTACTTACCTGGGTTCACAGTGAGTTTGAACTTAATTACTTGGGTTCACAATGAGTTTGAACTTACTTACCTGTGTTCAGAGTGAGTTTGAACTTACTTACTTGGGTTCAGAGTGAGTTTGAACTTACTTACCTGTGTTCACAATGAGTTTGAACTTACTTACTTGGGTTCACAATGAGTTTGAACTTAATTACCTGTGTTCACAATGAGTTTGAACTTACTTACCTGTGTTCAGAGTGAGATTGAACTTACTTACCTGGGTTCACAGTGAGATTGAACTTACTTACCTGGGTTCACAATGAGATTGAACTTACTTACCTGTGTTCACAGTGAGATTGAACTTACTTACCTGTGTTCACAATGAGTTTGAACTTACTTACCTGTGTTCACAATGAGTTTGAACTTACTTACCTGGGTTCACATGAGTTTGAACTTACTTACCTGTGTTCACAATGAGTTTGAACTTACTTACCTGTGTTCACAATGAGTTTGAACTTACTTACCTGGGTTCACAGTGAGTTTGAACTCACTTACCTGGGTTCACAATGAGATTGAACTTACTTACCTGTGTTCACAGTGAGATTGAACTTACTTACCTGGGTTCACAGTGAGATTGAACTTACTTACCTGGGTTCACAGTGAGATTGAACTTACTTACCTGTGTTCACAATGAGATTGAACTTACTTACCTGTGTTCACAATGAGATTGAACTTACTTACCTGTGTTCACAGTGAGATTGAACTTACTTACCTGGGTTCACAGTGAGATTGAACTTACTTACCTGGGTTCACAGTGAGATTGAACTTACTTACCTGTGTTCACAATGAGATTGAACTTACTTACCTGTGTTCACAATGAGATTGAACTTACTTACCTGGGTTCACAGTCTGATTGAACTTACTTACCTGGGTTCAGAGTGAGATTGAACTTACTTACCTGGTGTTCACAGTGAGTTTGAACTTACTTACCTGTGTTCACAGTGAGTTTGAACTTACTTACCTGTGTTCACAGTGAGTTTGAACTTACTTACCTGGGTTCACAGTGAGTTTGAACTTACTTACCTGGGTTCACAGTGAGTTTGAACTTACTTACCTGGGTTCACAATGAGTTTGAACTTACTTACCTGGGTTCACAGTGAGTTTGAACTTACTTACCTGGGTTCACAATGAGTTTGAACTTACTTACCTGGGTTCACAGTGAGTTTGAACTTACTTACCTGTGTTCACAATGAGTTTGAACTTACTTACCTGTGTTCACAGTGAGTTTGAACTTACTTACCTGGGTTCACAGTGAGTTTGAACTTACTTACCTGGGTTCACAATGAGTTTGAACTTACTTACCTGTGTTCACAGTGAGTTTGAACTTACTTACCTGGTTCACATGAGTTTGAACTTACTTACCTGTGTTCACAATGAGTTTGAACTTACTTACCTGGGTTCACAATGAGTTTGAACTTACTTACCTGGGTTCACAATGAGTTTGAACTTACTTACCTGGGTTCACAATGAGATTGAACTTACTTACCTGTGTTCACAGTGAGATTGAACTTACTTACCTGGGTTCACAGTGAGATTGAACTTACTTACCTGGGTTCACAGTGAGATTGAACTTACTTACCTGTGTTCACAATGAGATTGAACTTACTT
Source organism: Archivesica marissinica (assembly GCA_014843695.1). NCBI lineage: Eukaryota > Metazoa > Mollusca > Bivalvia > Venerida > Vesicomyidae > Archivesica > Archivesica marissinica. The sequence continues at coordinate 16,426,463 of CM026394.1, read as the reverse complement.
ACCTGTGTTCACAGTGAGATTGAACTTACTTACCTGGGTTCACAGTGAGATTGAACTTACTTACCTGGTGTTCACAGTGAGTTTGAACTTACTTACCTGTGTTCACAGTGAGATTGAACTTACTTACCTGTGTTCACAGTGAGATTGAACTTACTTACCTGGGTTCACAGTGAGATTGAACTTACTTACCTGGGTTCACAGTGAGATTGAACTTACTTACCTGGGTTCACAATGAGATTGAACTTACTTACCTGGGTTCACAGTGAGATTGAACTTACTTACCTGGGTTCACAGTGAGATTGAACTTACTTACCTGGGTTCACAGTGAGATTGAACTTACTTACCTGTGTTCACAGTGAGTTTGAACTTACTTACCCGATTCACAGTGAGTTTGAACTTACTTACTTGGGTTCACAGTGAGTTTGAACTTACTTACCTGGTTCACAGTGAGTTTGAACTTACTTACTTGGGTTCACAGTGAGTTTGAACTTACTTACTTGGGTTCACAGTGAGTTTGAACTTACTTACCCGATTCACAGTGAGTTTGAACTTACTTACTTGGGTTCACAGTGAGTTTGAACTTACTTACTTGGGTTCACAGTGAGTTTGAACTTACTTACCCGATTCACAGTGAGTTTGAGCTTACTTACCTGGGTTCACAGTGAGTTTGAACTTACTTACCTGTGTTCACAGTGAGTTTGAACTTACTTACTTGGGTTCACAATGAGTTTGAACTTACTTACCTGTGTTCAGAGTGAGTTTGAACTTACTTACCTGGGTTCACAGTGAGTTTGAACTTACTTACCTGGGTTCACAGTGAGTTTGAACTTAATTGCTTGGGTTCACAATGAGTTTGAACTTACTTACCTGTGTTCAGAGTGAGTTTGAACTTACTTACTTGGGTTCAGAGTGAGTTTGAACTTACTTACCTGTGTTCACAATGAGTTTGAACTTACTTACTTGGGTTCACAATGAGTTTGAACTTAATTACCTGTGTTCACAATGAGTTTGAACTTACTTACCTGTGTTCAGAGTGAGATTGAACTTACTTACCTGGGTTCACAGTGAGATTGAACTTACTTACCTGGGTTCACAATGAGATTGAACTTACTTACCCGTGTTCACAGTGAGATTGAACTTACTTACCTGTGTTCACAATGAGTTTGAACTTACTTACCTGTGTTCACAATGAGTTTGAACTTACTTACCTGTGTTCACAATGAGTTTGAGCTTACTTACCTGTGTTCACAATGAGTTTGAACTTACTTACCTGTGTTCACAGTGAGTTTGAACTCACTTACCTGGGTTCACAATGAGATTGAACTTACTTACCTGTGTTCACAGTGAGATTGAACTTACTTACCTGGGTTCACAGTGAGATTGAACTTACTTACCTGGGTTCACAGTGAGATTGAACTTACTTACCTGTGTTCACAATGAGATTGAACTTACTTACCTGTGTTCACAATGAGATTGAACTTACTTACCTGTGTTCACAGTGAGATTGAACTTACTTACCTGGGTTCACAGTGAGATTGAACTTACTTACCTGGGTTCACATTGAGATTGAACTTACTTACCTGTGTTCACAATGAGATTGAACTTACTTACCTGTGTTCACAATGAGATTGAACTTACTTACCTGGGTTCACAGTCTGATTGAACTTACTTACCTGGGTTCAGAGTGAGATTGAACTTACTTACCTGGTGTTCACAGTGAGTTTGAACTTACTTACCTGTGTTCACAGTGAGTTTGAACTTACTTACCTGTGTTCACAGTGAGTTTGAACTTACTTACCTGGGTTCACAGTGAGATTGAACTTACTTACCTGGGTTCACAGTTAGATTGAACTTACTTACCTGGGTTCACAATGAGATTGAACTTACTTACCTGGGTTCACAGTGAGATTGAACTTACTCACCTGGGTTCACAATGAGATTGAACTTACTTACCTGGGTTCACAGTGAGATTGAACTTACTTACCTGTGTTCACAGTGAGTTTGAACTTACTTACCTGGGTTCACAATGAGATTGAACTTACTTACCTGTGTTCACAGTGAGTTTGAACTTACTTACCTGGGTTCACAGTGAGTTTGAACTTACTTACCTGTGTTCACAGTGAGTTTGAACTTACTTACCTGTGTTCACAGTGAGTTTGAGCTTACTTACCTGGGTTCACAGTGAGTTTGAACTTACTTACCTGTGTTCACAGTGAGTTTGAACTTACTTACTTGGGTTCACAATGAGTTTGAACTTACTTACCTGTGTTCAGAGTGAGTTTGAACTTACTTACCTGGGTTCACAGTGAGTTTGAACTTACTTACCTGGGTTCACAGTGAGTTTGAACTTAATTGCTTGGGTTCACAATGAGTTTGAACTTACTTACCTGGGTTCACAGTGAGTTTGAACTTACTTACCTGGGTTCACAGTGAGTTTGAACTTACTTACCTGGGTTCACAATGAGTTTGAACTTACTTACCTGTGTTCACAGTGAGTTTGAACTTACTTACCTGGGTTCACAGTGAGTTTGAACTTACTTACCTGGTTCACAATGAGTTTGAACTTACTTACTGTTTCAATGAGTTTGAACTTACTTACCTGGGTTCACAATGAGTTTGAACTTACTTACCTGTGTTCACAATGAGTTTGAACTTACTTACCTGTCAAGATTGAACTTACTTACCTGGGTTCACAGTGAGATTGAACTTACTTACCTGGGTTCACAGTGAGATTGAACTTACTTACCTGTGTTCACAATGAGATTGAACTTACTTACCTGTGTTCACAATGAGATTGAACTTACTTACCTGGGTTCACAGTCTGATTGAACTTACTTACCTGGGTTCAGAGTGAGATTGAACTTACTTACCTGGTGTTCACAGTGAGTTTGAACTTACTTACCTGTGTTCACAGTGAGTTTGAACTTACTTACCTGTGTTCACAGTGAGTTTGAACTTACTTACCTGGGTTCACAGTGAGATTGAACTTACTTACCTGGTTCACAGTGAGATTGAACTTACTTACCTGGGTTCACAGTGAGATTGAACTTACTTACCTGGGTTCACAGTGAGATTGAACTTACTTACCTGGTTCACAGTGAGTTTGAACTTACTTACCTGGGTTCACAGTGAGTTTGAACTTACTTACCTGTGTTCACAGTGAGTTTGAACTTACTTACCTGGTTCACAATGAGATTGAACTTACTTACCTGTGTCACAGTGAGTTTGAACTTACTTACCTGGGTTCACATGAGTTTGAACTTACTTACCTGGGTTCACATGAGTTGACTTACTTACCGTTCACAGTGAGTTTGAACTTACTTACCTGGGTTCACAGTGAGTTTGAACTTACTTACCTGGGTTCACAGTGAGTTTGAACTTACTTACCCGATTCACAGTGAGTTTGAGCTTACTTACCTGGGTTCACAGTGAGTTTGAACTTACTTCCTGGGTTAACAGTGAGTTTGAACTTACTTACCTGTGTTCACAGTGAGTTTGAACTTACTTACTTGGGTTCACAGTGAGTTTGAACTTACTTACCCGATTCACAGTGAGTTTGAACTTACTTACCTGGGTTCACAGTGAGTTTGAACTTACTTACCTGGGTTCACAGTGAGTTTGAACTTAATTACTTGGGTTCACAATGAGTTTGAACTTACTTACCTGTGTTCAGAGTGAGTTTGAACTTACTTACTTGGGTTCAGAGTGAGTTTGAACTTACTTACCCGATTCACAGTGAGTTTGAACTTACTTACCTGTGTTCACAATGAGTTTGAACTTACTTACCTGGGTTCACAATGAGTTTGAACTTACTTACCTGTGTTCACAGTGAGATTGAACTTACTTACCTGTGTTCACAGTGAGTTTGAACTCACTTACCTGGGTTCACAATGAGATTGAACTTACTTACCTGGGTTCACAGTGAGATTGAACTTACTTACCTGGGTTCACAATGAGATTGAACTTACTTACCTGGGTTCACAGTGAGATTGAACTTACTTACCTGTGTTCACAGTGAGTTTGAACTCACTTACCTGGGTTCACAATGAGATTGAACTTACTTACCTGGGTTCACAGTGAGATTGAACTTACTTACCTGGGTTCACAATGAGATTGAACTTACTTACCTGGGTTCACAGTGAGATTGAACTTACTTACCTGTGTTCACAGTGAGTTTGAACTTACTTACCTGGGTTCACAATGAGATTGAACTTACTTACCTGGGTTCACAGTGAGATTGAACTTACTTACCTGGGTTCACAATGAGATTGAACTTACTTACCTGGGTTCACAGTGAGATTGAACTTACTTACCTGTGTTCACAGTGAGTTTGAACTCACTTACCTGGGTTCACAATGAGATTGAACTTACTTACCTGTGTTCACAATGAGTTTGAACTTACTTACCTGGGTTCACAATGAGTTTGAACTTACTTACCTGGGTTCACAATGAGTTTGAGCTTACTTACCTGTGTTCACAATGAGTTTGAACTTACTTACCTGTGTTCACAGTGAGTTTGAACTTACTTACCTGGGTTCACAATGAGATTGAACTTACTTACCTGTGTTCACAATGAGATTGAACTTACTTACCTGGGTTCACAGTGAGATTGAACTTACTTACCTGGGTTCACAGTGAGATTGAACTTACTTACCTGGTGTTCACAGTGAGTTTGAACTTACTTACCCGATTCACAGTGAGTTTGAACTTACTTACCTGGGTTCACAGTGAGTTTGAACTTACTTACCTGGGTTCACAGTGAGTTTGAACTTACTTACCTGGGTTCACAGTGAGTTTGAACTTAATTACTTGGGTTCACAGTGAGTTTGAACTTACTTACCTGTGTTCAGAGTGAGTTTGAACTTAATTACTTGGGTTCACAGTGAGTTTGAACTTACTTACCTGGGTTCACAGTGAGTTTGAACTTACTTACCTGTGTTCACAGTGAGTTTGAACTTACTTACCTGGGTTCACAGTGAGTTTGAACTTAATTACTTGGGTTCACAGTGAGTTTGAACTTACTTACCTGTGTTCACAATGAGTTTGAACTTACTTACCTGTGTTCAGAGTGAGTTTGAACTTACTTACTTGGGTTCACAGTGAATTTGAACTTACTTACCCGATTCACAGTGAGTTTGAACTTACTTACTTGTGTTCAGAGTGGGTTTGAACTTACTTACTTGGGTTCACAGTGAGTTTGAACTTACTTACCCGATTCACAGTGAGTTTGAACTTACTTACCTGGGTTCACAGTGAGTTTGAACTTACTTACCTGGGTTCACAGTGAGTTTGAACTTACTTACCTGGGTTCACAATGAGTTTGAACTTACTTTCTTGGGTTCACAATGAGTTTGAGCTTACTTACCTGTGTTCACAATGAGTTTGAACTTACTTACCTGTGTTCAGAGTGAGATTGAACTTACTTACCTGGGTTCACAGTGAGATTGAACTTACTTACCTGGGTTCACAATGAGATTGAACTTACTTACCTGTGTTCACAGTGAGATTGAACTTACTTACCTGTGTTCACAATGAGTTTGAACTTACTTACCTGTGTTCACAGTGAGTTTGAACTTACTTACCTGGGTTCACAGTGAGTTGAACTTACTTACCTGGGTTCACAATGAGTTTGAACTTACTTACCTGTGTTCACAGTGAGATTGAACTTACTTACCTGGGTTCACAGTGAGTTTGAACTCACTTACCTGGGTTCACAATGAGATTGAACTTACTTACCTGTGTTCACAGTGAGATTGAACTTACTTACCTGGGTTCACAGTGAGATTGAACTTACTTACCTGGGTTCACAATGAGTTTGAGCTTACTTACCTGTGTTCACAATGAGTTTGAACTTACTTACCTGTGTTCACAGTGAGTTTGAACTTACTTACCTGGGTTCACAGTGAGTTTGAACTTACTTACCTGGGTTCACAATGAGATTGAACTTACTTACCTGTGTTCACAGTGAGATTGAACTTACTTACCTGGGTTCACAGTGAGATTGAACTTACTTACCTGGGTTCACAGTGAGATTGAACTTACTTACCTGTGTTCACAATGAGATTGAACTTACTTACCTGGGTTCACAGTGAGATTGAACTTACTTACCTGGGTTCACAGTGAGATTGAACTTACTTACCTGTGTTCACAGTGAGATTGAACTTACTTACCTGGGTTCACAGTGAGATTGAACTTACTTACCTGTGTTCACAGTGAGTTTGAACTTACTTACCGGGTTCACAGTGAGTTTGAACTTACTTACTTGGGTTCACAGTGAGTTTGAACTTACTTACCCGATTCACAGTGAGTTTGAACTTACTTACTTGGGTTCACAGTGAGTTTGAACTTACTTACTTGGGTTCACAGTGAGTTTGAACTTACTTACCCGATTCACAGTGAGTTTGAGCTTACTTACCTGGGTTCACAGTGAGTTTGAACTTACTTACCTGGGTTAACAGTGAGTTTGAACTTACTTACCTGTGTTCAGAGTGAGTTTGAACTTACTTACTTGGGTTCACAGTGAGTTTGAACTTACTTACCCGATTCACAGTGAGTTTGAACTTACTTACCTGGGTTCACAGTGAGTTTGAAGTTACTTACCTGGGTTCACAGTGAGTTTGAACTTAATTACTTGGGTTCACAATGAGTTTGAACTTACTTACCTGTGTTCAGAGTGAGTTTGAACTTACTTACTTGGGTTCAGAGTGAGTTTGAACTTACTTACCCGATTCACAGTGAGTTTGAACTTACTTACCTGTGTTCACAATGAGTTTGAACTTACTTACTTGGGTTCACAATGAGTTTGAACTTACTTACCCGATTCACAGTGAGTTTGAACTTACTTACCTGTGTTCACAATGAGTTTGAACTTACTTACCCGATTCACAGTGAGTTTGAACTTACTTACCTGTGTTCACAATGAGTTTGAACTTACTTACCTGTGTTCACAGTGAGTTTGAACTTACTTACCTGGGTTCACAGTGAGTTTGAACTTACTTACCTGGGTTCACAATGAGATTGAACTTACTTACCTGTGTTCACAGTGAGATTGAACTTACTTACCTGGGTTCACAATGAGTTTGAACTTACTTACCTGGGTTCACAATGAGTTTGAACTTACTTACCTGTGTTCACAATGAGTTTGAACTTACTTACCTGTGTTCACAGTGAGTTTGAACTTACTTACCTGGGTTCACAGTGAGTTTGAACTCACTTACCTGGGTTCACAATGAGATTGAACTTACTTACCTGTGTTCACAGTGAGATTGAACTTACTTACCTGGGTTCACAGTGAGATTGAACTTACTTACCTGGGTTCACAATGAGATTGAACTTACTTACCTGTGTTCACAATGAGATTGAACTTACTTACCTGGGTTCACAGTCTGATTGAACTTACTTACCTGGGTTCAGAGTGAGATTGAACTTACTTACCTGGTGTTCACAGTGAGTTTGAACTTACTTACCTGTGTTCACAGTGAGATTGAACTTACTTACCTGTGTTCACAGTGAGTTTGAACTTACTTACCCGATTCACAGTGAGTTTGAACTTACTTACTTGGGTTCACAGTGAGTTTGAACTTACTTACTTGGGTCACAGTGAGTTTGAACTTACTTACTTGGGTTCACAGTGAGATTGAACTTACTTACCTGTGTTCACAGTGAGTTTGAACTTACTTACCCGATTCACAGTGAGTTTGAACTTACTTACTTGGGTTCACAGTGAGTTTGAACTTACTTACTTGGGTCACAGTGAGTTTGAACTTACTTACTTGGGTTCACAGTGAGATTGAACTTACTTACCTGTGTTCACAGTGAGTTTGAACTTACTTACCCGATTCACAGTGAGTTTGAACTTACTTACTTGGGTTCACAGTGAGTTTGAACTTACTTACTTGGGTTCACAGTGAGTTTGAACTTACTTACCTGGGTTCACAGTGAGTTTGAACTTACTTACCTGGGTTCACAGTGAGTTTGAACTTACTTACCTGGGTTCACAATGAGTTTGAACTTACTTTCTTGGGTTCACAATGAGTTTGAGCTTACTTACCTGTGTTCACAATGAGTTTGAACTTACTTACCTGTGTTCAGAGTGAGATTGAACTTACTTACCTGGGTTCACAGTGAGATTGAACTTACTTACCTGGGTTCACAGTGAGATTGAACTTACTTACCTGTGTTCACAGTGAGTTTGAACTTACTTACCTGGGTTCACAATGAGTTTGAACTTACTTACCTGTGTTCACAATGAGTTTGAACTTACTTACCTGGGTTCACAGTGAGTTTGAACTTACTTACCTGTGTTCACAGTGAGATTGAACTTACTTACCTGGGTTCACAGTGAGATTGAACTTACTTACCTGTGTTCACAGTGAGTTTGAACTTACTTACCCGATTCACAGTGAGTTTGAACTTACTTACTTGGGTTCACAGTGAGTTTGAACTTACTTACCCGATTCACAGTGAGTTTGAACTTACTTACCTGAACACACCTGGTTCACAGTGAGTTTGAACTTACTTACTTGGGTTCACAGTGAGTTTGAACTTACTTACCGGGTTCACAGTGAGTTTGAACTTACTTACCTGGGTTCACAGTGAGTTTGAACTTACTTACCTGGGTTCACAGTGAGTTTGAACTTACTTACTTGGGTTCACAATGAGTTTGAACTTACTTACCTGTGTTCACAGTGAGTTTGAACTTACTTACCTGGGTTCACAGTGAGTTTGAACTTACTTACCCGATTCACAGTGAGTTTGAACTTACTTACCTGTGTTCACAATGAGTTTGAACTTACTTACCTGGGTTCACAATGAGATTGAACTTACTTACCTGTGTTCACAGTGAGATTGAACTTACTTACCTGTGTTCACAGTGAGTTTGAACTCACTTACCTGGGTTCACAATGAGATTGAACTTACTTACCTGGGTTCACAGTGAGATTGAACTTACTTACCTGGGTTCACAGTGAGATTGAACTTACTTACCTGGGTTCACAGTGAGATTGAACTTACTTACCTGTGTTCACAGTGAGTTTGAACTCACTTACCTGGGTTCACAATGAGATTGAACTTACTTACCTGGGTTCACAGTGAGATTGAACTTACTTACCTGGGTTCACAATGAGTTTGAACTTACTTACCTGGGTTCACAGTGAGTTTGAACTTACTTACCTGGGTTCACAGTGAGTTTGAACTTACTTACCTGGGTTCACAGTGAGTTTGAACTTACTTACCTGTGTTCACAGTGAGTTTGAACTTACTTACCTGGGTTCACAGTGAGATTGAACTTACTTACCTGGGTTCACAGTGAGATTGAACTTACTTACCTGTGTTCACAATGAGTTTGAACTTACTTACCTGTGTTCACAGTGAGTTGAACTTACTTACCTGGGTTCACAGTGATTTGAACTTACTTACCGTTCACAGTGAGTTGAACTTACTTACCTGGGTTCACAGTGAGTTTGAACTTACTTACCTGGGTTCACAGTGAGTTTGAACTTACTTACCTGGTTCACAGTGAGTTTGAACTTACTTACCTGGGTTCACAGTGAGTTTGAACTTACTTACCTGGGTTCACAGTGAGTTTGAACTTACTTACCTGGGTTCACAGTGAGTTTGAACTTACTTACCTGGGTTCACAGTGAGTTTGAACTTACTTACCTGGTTCACAGTGAGTTTGAACTTACTTACCTGGGTTCACAGTGAGATTGAACTTACTTACCTGGTTCACAGTGAGTTTGAACTTACTTACCTGGGTTCACAGTGAGTTTGAACTTACTTACCTGGGTTCACAGTGAGTTGAACTTACTTACCTGGTTCACAGTGAGTTTGAACTTACTTACCTGTGTTCACAGTGAGATTGAACTTACTTACCTGTGTTCACAGTGAGTTTGAACTTACTTACCCGATTCACAGTGAGTTTGAACTTACTTACTTGGGTTCACAGTGAGTTTGAACTTACTTACTTGGGTCACAGTGAGTTTGAACTTACTTACTTGGGTTCACAGTGAGATTGAACTTACTTACCTGTGTTCACAGTGAGTTTGAACTTACTTACCCGATTCACAGTGAGTTTGAACTTACTTACTTGGGTTCACAGTGAGTTTGAACTTACTTACTTGGGTTCACAGTGAGTTTGAACTTACTTACCCGATTCACAGTGAGTTTGAGCTTACTTACCTGGGTTCACAGTGAGTTTGAACTTACTTACCTGTGTTCACAGTGAGTTTGAACTTACTTACTTGGGTTCACAATGAGTTTGAACTTACTTACCTGTGTTCAGAGTGAGTTTGAACTTACTTACCTGGGTTCACAGTGAGTTTGAACTTACTTACCTGGGTTCACAGTGAGTTTGAACTTAATTGCTTGGGTTCACAATGAGTTTGAACTTACTTACCTGTGTTCAGAGTGAGTTTGAACTTACTTACTTGGGTTCAGAGTGAGTTTGAACTTACTTACCCGATTCACAGTGAGTTTGAACTTACTTACCTGTGTTCACAATGAGTTTGAACTTACTTACTTGGGTTCACAATGAGTTTGAACTTAATTACCTGTGTTCACAATGAGTTTGAACTTACTTACCTGTGTTCAGAGTGAGATTGAACTTACTTACCTGGGTTCACAATGAGATTGAACTTACTTACCTGTGTTCACAGTGAGATTGAACTTACTTACCTGTGTTCACAATGAGTTTGAACTTACTTACCTGTGTTCACAATGAGTTTGAACTTACTTACCTGGGTTCACAATGAGTTTGAACTTACTTACCTGTGTTCACAATGAGTTTGAGCTTACTTACCTGTGTTCACAATGAGTTTGAACTTACTTACCTGTGTTCACAGTGAGTTTGAACTCACTTACCTGGGTTCACAATGAGATTGAACTTACTTACCTGTGTTCACAGTGAGATTGAACTTACTTACCTGGGTTCACAGTGAGATTGAACTTACTTACCTGGGTTCACAGTGAGATTGAACTTACTTACCTGTGTTCACAATGAGATTGAACTTACTTACCTGTGTTCACAATGAGATTGAACTTACTTACCTGTGTTCACAGTGAGATTGAACTTACTTACCTGGGTTCACAGTGAGATTGAACTTACTTACCTGGGTTCACATTGAGATTAAACTTACTTACCTGTGTTCACAATGAGATTGAACTTACTTACCTGTGTTCACAATGAGATTGAACTTACTTACCTGGGTTCACAGTCTGATTGAACTTACTTACCTGGGTTCAGAGTGAGATTGAACTTACTTACCTGGTGTTCACAGTGAGTTTGAACTTACTTACCTGTGTTCACAGTGAGTTTGAACTTACTTACCTGTGTTCACAGTGAGTTTGAACTTACTTACCTGGGTTCACAGTGAGATTGAACTTACTTACCTGGGTTCACAGTTAGATTGAACTTACTTACCTGGGTTCACAATGAGATTGAACTTACTTACCTGGGTTCACAGTGAGATTGAACTTACTTACCTGGGTTCACAATGAGATTGAACTTACTTACCTGGGTTCACAGTGAGATTGAACTTACTTACCTGTGTTCACAGTGAGTTTGAACTCACTTACCTGGGTTCACAATGAGATTGAACTTACTTACCTGTGTTCACAATGAGTTTGAACTTACTTACCTGGGTTCACAATGAGTTTGAACTTACTTACCTGGGTTCACAATGAGTTTGAACTTACTTACCTGTGTTCACAATGAGTTTGAACTTACTTACCTGTGTTCACAGTGAGTTTGAACTTACTTACCTGGGTTCACAGTGAGTTTGAACTTACTTACCTGGGTTCACAATGAGATTGAACTTACTTACCTGTGTTCACAGTGAGATTGAACTTACTTACCTGGGTTCACAGTGAGATTGAACTTACTTACCTGGGTTCACAATGAGTTTGAGCTTACTTACCTGTGTTCACAATGAGTTTGAACTTACTTACCTGTGTTCACAGTGAGTTTGAACTTACTTACCTGGGTTCACAGTGAGTTTGAACTCACTTACCTGGGTTCACAATGAGATTGAACTTACTTACCTGTGTTCACAGTGAGATTGAACTTACTTACCTGGGTTCACAGTGAGATTGAACTTACTTACCTGGGTTCACAGTGAGATTGAACTTACTTACCTGTGTTCACAATGAGATTGAACTTACTTACCTGTGTTCACAATGAGATTGAACTTACTTACCTGGGTTCACAGTCTGATTGAACTTACTTACCTGGGTTCAGAGTGAGATTGAACTTACTTACCTGGTGTTCACAGTGAGTTTGAACTTACTTACCTGTGTTCACAGTGAGATTGAACTTACTTACCTGTGTTCACAGTGAGTTTGAACTTACTTACCCGATTCACAGTGAGTTTGAACTTACTTACTTGGGTTCACAGTGAGTTTGAACTTACTTGGGTTCACAGTGAGATTGAACTTACTTACCTGTGTTCACAGTGAGTTTGAACTTACTTACCCGATTCACAGTGAGTTTGAGCTTACTTACCTGGGTTCACAGTGAGTTTGAACTTACTTACCTGTGTTCACAGTGAGTTTGAACTTACTTACTAGGGTTCACAATGAGTTTGAACTTACTTACCTGTGTTCAGAGTGAGTTTGAACTTACTTACCTGGGTTCACAGTGAGTTTGAACTTACTTACCTGGGTTCACAGTGAGTTTGAACTTAATTGCTTGGGTTCACAATGAGTTTGAACTTACTTACCTGTGTTCAGAGTGAGTTTGAACTTACTTACTTGGGTTCAGAGTGAGTTTGAACTTACTTACCCGATTCACAGTGAGTTTGAACTTACTTACCTGTGTTCACAATGAGTTTGAACTTACTTACTTGGGTTCACAATGAGTTTGAACTTAATTACCTGTGTTCACAATGAGTTTGAACTTACTTACCTGTGTTCAGAGTGAGATTGAACTTACTTACCTGGGTTCACAGTGAGATTGAACTTACTTACCTGGGTTCACAATGAGATTGAACTTACTTACCCGTGTTCACAGTGAGATTGAACTTACTTACCTGTGTTCACAATGAGTTTGAACTTACTTACCTGTGTTCACAATGAGTTTGAACTTACTTACCTGGGTTCACAATGAGTTTGAGCTTACTTACCTGTGTTCACAATGAGTTTGAACTTACTTACCTGTGTTCACAGTGAGTTTGAACTCACTTACCTGGGTTCACAATGAGATTGAACTTACTTACCTGTGTTCACAGTGAGATTGAACTTACTTACCTGGGTTCACAGTGAGATTGAACTTACTTACCTGGGTTCACAGTGAGATTGAACTTACTTACCTGTGTTCACAATGAGATTGAACTTACTTACCTGTGTTCACAATGAGATTGAACTTACTTACCTGTGTTCACAGTGAGATTGAACTTTCTTACCTGGGTTCACAGTGAGATTGAACTTACTTACCTGGGTTCACATTGAGATTGAACTTACTTACCTGTGTTCACAATGAGATTGAACTTACTTACCTGTGTTCACAATGAGATTGAACTTACTTACCTGGGTTCACAGTCTGATTGAACTTACTTACCTGGGTTCACAGTCTGATTGAACTTACTTACTTGGTTCACAGTGTTGAACTTACTTACCTTCACAGTGTTGAACTTACTTACTGGGTTCACAGTCTGATTGAACTTACTTACCTGGGTTCACAGTCTGATTGAACTTACTTACCTGGGTTCAGAGTGAGATTGAACTTACTTACCTGGTGTTCACAGTGAGTTTGAACTTACTTACCTGTGTTCACAGTGAGTTTGAACTTACTTACCTGTGTTCACAGTGAGTTTGAACTTACTTACCTGGGTTCACAGTGAGATTGAACTTACTTACCTGGGTTCACAGTTAGATTGAACTTACTTACCTGGGTTCACAATGAGATTGAACTTACTTACCTGTGTTCACAGTGAGTTTGAACTTACTTACCTAAACAGTATTTATTTGTTCTCTACATATATAGATATTTATATACATATTCAATATTCATAAAATAAAATAATTGTAACACAAACAAGCTTAATACAAAGCTTGTATAACTTACATAGTGGGTTTGAGCCCTGTTCGCCAGAATCAGGTTCAGTGATGAAGATTACCAACTGAGTAAAACTGTTGATGGTTGGTGATTCTACCTGGGTAACTACACTGCAGCAATGCCGGGAGAATCACATAGGGTGGTTGGTGGTTCAATCAGGGTAACTACACTGCAGCAATGCCGGGAGGATCACATAGGGTGGTTGGTGGCTCTACCTGGGTAACTACCCTGAAGCAATGCCGGGAGAATCACATAGGGTGGTTGGTGGTTCAATCAGGGTAACTACACTGCAGCAATGCCGGGAGAATCACACAGGGTGGTTGGTGATTCTACCTGGGTAACTACCCTGAAGCAATGCCGGGAGAATCACATAGGGTGGTTGGTGGTTCAATCAGGGTAATACACTGCAGCAATGCCGGAGGATCACATAGGGTGGTTGGTGGTTCAATCAGGGTAACTACACTGAAGCAATGCTGGAGAATCACATAGGGTGGTTGGTGGTTCTACCTGGGTACATACCCTGAAGCAATGCCGGGAGGATCACATAGGGTGGTTGGTGGCTCTACCTGGGTACCTACCCTGAAGCAATGCCGGGAGAATCACATAGGGTGGTTGGTGGCTCTACCTGGGTAACTACCCTGAAGCAATGCCGGGAGAATCACATAGGGTGGTTGGTGGTTCAATCAGGGTAACTACCCTGAAGCAATGCTGGGAGAATCACATAGGGTGGTTGGTGGTTCAATCAGGGTAACTACCCTGAAGCAATGCCGGGAGAATCACATAGGGTGGTTGGTGGCTCTACCTGGGTACCTACCCTGAAGCAATGCTGGGAGAATCACATAGGGTGGTTGGTGGTTCAAAGCAATGCCGTGAGAATCACATAGGGTGGTTGGTGGTTCAATGCAATGCCCGGAGGATCACATAGTGTATTCCTGCACCATTTAATGCTGGAAATTATATGTATTATAAACCTTATCTGTGCTGGAATGCAAAATTGAAATAATAACCAAAAAACTGAATTTTTGCTGGAGTCAATTGCACCTGATCATCATTCAGGTGATGAAGGGTATTTTGCAGCTGTCCAATACATACTGGTATATAGATTTTTAGCTCACATGAGCATAGCACGTGAGAGGTATTGTTACCGCAATGTGTCCTGTCAGTCGACCGTGAACATTTTCAAAACGTCTTAACCTCAGTAACCATTGGTCTATAGCCACCATTTATGGTCATGATACTTGGGTAGGTTGGGGATTACATAATTGCTAAAATCACATAATTAAACATAATCCAAGGTGGCCGCTGTCTAAATATAGCACAAATTCTTAAAAAGAATCTTCTCACGAACCGCCAGCTGGATTTTAATGTTGTTTTTAAATGGTGACACAGGAACCCAACTGGACGTGGCCTGGGAAGTCAAGTAGGGGTCAAAATTTATTTTTGAGCGAATATGGTTATGTCATAATAGTTTATACAAATTTATTTTAGCTCGATTGCGAAACAAGTTCTTACAACTTATATTAATCACTCGAGACCGCATTCCTGGTGGAATCCATCGCCCTGAAGGAGAGAGAAGAGGCAACGTGGAATTTAAGGGCACAATCGTAAAGGCTCCAGTGGGGCTCGAACTCCGGACCTTTCGCACCTGAAGCGAACGCGCATCCATTGCGTTATCACGCCTTCCATTCATGTCATAATATCAAATCGCTTTGATGTAATTATTATGAAAATCTCGTCTTCCAAGGTGGCTGCCAAAAGTTTAAATAACATCGTTATTTTATTATAGATTTCAAAATCCTTCTTCACCCAAACCACTTAGCCAATGGTAGTCAAATTTCACAGTCATAGTCCATTGTTGTAGCATTTTCAGTTTTGTTAAAATGGAGGTTGTCGCGACTAATAGATGGCCACCGTCTAAAAATAACTTTAATAACAAACCACCTGTCAGATTTTGTCAACATTTGTTAGGGATGATCGATCGCTCTTTCAAAGTTGTTAAAAATGATTCAGGCGAGCGATACAGTACCAACATGGCCCTCTTGTTTGTGACTGTATTCTCATGTAAATGGGCATATTTTCAATAGGATAAGATCAGTTTACACTCACTTTGTATCTAGAGAATTAACCAAATCCAAGATATAGTGAGATGTCGGCCTACACAAAACACTTATGTGAAATAAGATCTAGCGTTTATGTAGAGGACAGGATATGGCTGATGACAGCATGACTTGTCAAATATTTAAAATCCAATAAATTCATTAAGTCAAAATACTCTGTACATTAAAGCCCCATACCAGAATACTCTGTACATTAAAGCCCCAATACTCTGTACATTAAAGCCCCAATACTCTGTACATTAAAGCCCCAACCAGAATACTCTGTACATTAATGCCCAAATTCTTCATACACCGTACATGATAGGGTTTGATTTCATCTCGTGATCACCGAAATTTGTATATCCACGAGTGGCGTTAGCCTGTGCCATGGTTTACCTCAACACACTTTTGGTGCACATTTTAGTCAAATGACTCATAGAATGTCACAGCACCCAAGATGACACAAAAATGGTAAGAAATTAGGGTCGCGAAAACATGTGACAATCTCAAAATTGGCGATTTTGTTGACTCAAAACTCTCAATTGTAATGCAATCAATGTATGCAGATGATAATTCATAATACGGCGATACACATTATGGTGATCATGAGATGACATCATATCTTACACTAATAAACGTTTTCTTTTATGATTTCCGATGATTTTGGCTAATATTATAGTTGTTATCAAATTTAATCATTTGAACTTTTCATGTGTGGGGAGCCTCATTTCACTACATTCCACAACTGCACAGCCACCTATGTTAGTGTGAACGTCAGTAATAAGAAATAGTTTTCAAGTGAATTTCTGTTTACTGTGAAAATTAAAAACTACGGACAAATTCATTAGAATTTATTACTTTATAATTAACTGTTCATTATAGTCAGAAAATGTCAGAAAATAGCTAAAATACAAAAGTACATCTTGCACTAATAAACACAAATATCGTCTATATTGTTGAATGAATAAACAAACAATAATTTTAATGTAACATTTTCATGCACGTTGCACTTCTTGATTCTTGACGAATAATAAACCAAAAACATGACGTCATCATTGTGGTTCACGCCATTGATTTAAAATGACGTTAAAATGTTTGGCGTACTTTATGCATGTCAATATGATCCAGGTGAATGGAATATGAACTATGAACTAACAAAAATTGCAAAGCAAAATATATTTATTTAATAAAAAAGAAAGTACACCAGTCCTATTGACAAGAAAAGATGAAGTATGATGACACAGAAATTAAATTGGTAAAATATCCATGTACAAAATACGCAGCATTATGATAGAGAATAGACACAACTCGTATGGCAATTGGAAAGTCAAAACAAAGGCTAAACAAGCCCCAGAAAAAAAGGCGTGATACATAAAAATGAGACAGTTAGTTCACTGGTTACTGCTACCGACAGTTCACTGTTTACTGCTACCGACAGTTAGTTCACTGTTTACTGCTACCTACAGTTAGTTCACTGTTTGTTGCTACCGACAGTTAGTTCACTGTTTACTGCTACCAACAGTTAGTTCACTGTTTACTGCTACTGACAGTTAGTTCACTGTTTGCTGCTATCGACAGTTAGTTCACTGTTTGCTGCTACTGACAGTTAGTTCACTGTTTGCTGCTACCGACAGTTATTTCACTGTTTGCTGCTACCGACAGTTAGTTCACTGTTTGCTGCTACCGACAGTTAGTTCACTGTTTACTGCTACCTACAGTTAGTTCACTGTTTGTTGCTACCGACAGTTAGTTCACTGTTTACTGCTACCAACAGTTAGTTCACTGTTTACTGCTACTGACAGTTAGTTCACTGTTTGCTGCTATCGACAGTTAGTTCACTGTTTGCTGCTACTGACAGTTAGTTCAATGTTTGCTGCTACCGACAGTTATTTCACTGTTTGCTGCTACCGACAGTTAGTTCACTGTTTGCTGCTACCGACAGTTAGTTCACTGTTTGTTGCTACCGACAGTTAGTTCACTGTTTGTTGCTACTGACATTTAGTTCACTGTTTGCTGATACCAACAGTTAGTTCACTGTTTGCTGCTACCAACAGTTAGTTCACTGTTTACTGCTACCGACAGTTAGTTCACTGTTTGCTGCTACCAACAGTTAGTTCACTGTTTACTGCTATCGACAGTTAGTTCACTGTTTACTGCTACCGACAGTTAGTTCACTGTTTACTCAGCAGCTACCAACAGTTAGTTCACTGTTTACTGCTACTGACAGTTAGTTCACTGTTTACTGCTACCGACAGTTAGTTCACTGTTTACTGCTACCAACAGTTAGTTCACTGTTTACTGCTACCGACAGTTAGTTCACTGTTTACTGCTACCAACAGTTAGTTCAGTTTATTGCTACCGACAGTTCAGTTTGCTGCTACCAACAGTTAGTTCAGTTTGCTGCTACCGACAGTTCAGTTTGCTGCTACCGACAGTTAGTTCACAGTTTACTGCTACCGACAGTTAGTTCAGTTTGCTGCTACCGACAGTTAGTTCACTGTTTACTGCTACCGACAGTTAGTTCACTGTTTACTGCTACCGACAGTTAGTTCACTGTTTACTGATACCAACAGTTAGTTCACTGTTTACTGCTACCGACAGTTAGTTCACTGTTTACTGCTACCACCAGTTAGTTCACTGTTTCCTGCTACTGACAGTTAGTTCACTGCTTGCTGCTACCGACAGTTAGTTCACTGTTTACTGCTACCAACAGTTAGTGCACTGTTTGTTGCTACCGACAGTTCACTGTTTACTGCTACCAACAGTTCACTGTTTACTGCTACCAACAGTTCACTGTTTACTGCTACCGACAGTTAGTTCACTGTTTACTGCTACCGACAGTTAGTTCACTGTTTACTGCTACTGACAGTTAGTTCACTGTTTGCTGCTATCGACAGTTAGTTCACTGTTTGCTGCTACCGACAGTTAGTTCACTGTTTGCTGCTACCGACAGTTAGTTCACTGTTTGTTGCTACCGACAGTTAGTTCACTGTGTGTTGCTACTGACATTTAGTTCACTGTTTGCTGATACCAACAGTTAGTTCACTGTTTGCTGCTACCAACAGTTAGTTCACTGTTTACTGCTACCGACAGTTAGTTCACTGTTTGCTGCTACCAACAGTTATTTCACTGTTTACTGCTATCGACAGTTAGTTCACTGTTTACTGCTACCGACAGTTAGTTCACTGTTTACTCAGCAGCTACCAACAGTTAGTTCACTGTTTACTGCTACTGACAGTTAGTTCACTGTTTACTGCTACCGACAGTTAGTTCACTGTTTACTGCTACCAACAGTTAGTTCAGTTTACTGCTACCGACAGTTCAGTTTGCTGCTACCAACAGTTAGTTCAGTTTGCTGCTACCGACAGTTCAGTTTGCTGCTACCGACAGTTAGTTCACAGTTTACTGCTACCGACAGTTCAGTTTGCCGCTACCGACAGTTAGTTCACTGTTTACTGCTACCGACAGTTAGTTCACTGTTTACTGCTACCGACAGTTAGTTCACTGTTTACTGCTACCGACAGTTAGTTCACTGTTTACTGCTACCGACAGTTAGTTCACTGTTTACTGCTACCAACAGTTAGTTCACTGTTTACTGCTACCAACAGTTAGTGCACTGTTTGTTGCTACCGTCAGTTAGTTCACTGTTTACTGCTACCAACAGTTAGTTCACTGTTTACTGCTACCGACAGTTAGTTCACTGTTTACTGCTACCGACTGTTAGTTCACTGTTTACTGCTACCAACAGTTAGTTCACTGTTACCAACAGTTAGTTCACTGTTTACTGCTACCAAAAGTTAGTTCACTGCTTGCTGCTACCGACAGTTCACTGTTTACTGCTACCAACATTTAGTTCACTGCTTGCTGCTACCAACAGTTAGTTCACTGTTTACTGCTACCGACAGTTAGTTCAGTTTGCTGCTACCGACAGTTAGTTCAGTTTACTGCTACCAACAGTTAGTTCACTGTTTACTGCTACCGACAGTTAGTTCACTGTTTGCTGCTACCAACAGTTAGTTCACTGTTTGCTGCTACCGACAGTTGGTTCAGTTTGCTGCTACCAACAGTTAGTTCAGTTTGCTGATACCGACAGTTAGTTCAGTTTGCTGCTACCGACAGTTAGTTCAGTTTGCTGCTACCAACAGTTAGTTCAGTTTGCTGATACCGACAGTTAGTTCAGTTTGCTGCTACCGACAGTTAGTTCAGTTTGCTGCTACCGACAGTTAGTTCAGTTTACTGCTACCAACAGTTAGTTCAGTTTGCTGATACCAACAGTTAGTTCAGTTTGCTGCTACCGACAGTTCAGTTTGCTGCTACCAACAGTTAGTTCAGTTTACTGCTACGAACAGTTAGTTCAGTTTGCTGCTACGAACAGTTAGTTCAGTTTGCTGCTACCAAAAGTTAGTTCAGTTTGCTGATACCGACAGTTAGTTCAGTTTGCTGATACCGACAGTTAGTTCAGTTTGCTGATACCGACAGTTAGTTCAGTTTGCTGATACTGACAGTTAGTTCAGTTTGCTGCTACCGACAGTTCAGTTTGCATGCTTAATAGAGGTCAAGTGTATAATATAACGACATATTCGGAATAAGGAAACTGGCTGCTTTATACAGATTGGCTGCTTAATAGAGGTGACCACTAACACAGGGTTGACTGTATTTTATTTCCCAATCTAATACATATTGAATAATGCATATATTACACATATCAAAATAGTAGGGATGGCAACGAACAGCCATTATACTATTCGATTATTCGGTTGGGACGATATTCGAATATTCGATTGATATCAAAAACTCAATATCAATCAAACTCTTATAAAAATTGCCAAACTAACCTAATTTCTATTATACGCATCTTCTACAAATGATTATTGAGATTGATATTGTACCCGAAAATGGTAAATCCAATGTGCATAGATTACACCTAGCAGTTTTCTTATTCTCAGAGCAAGTCAAGAATTTGAATTTCTAAACGTGTGACTGAGCAGGTGGCATTTTTGAGGACAATATAATATTTTTTTCCGAATACTGGAATAGTATTCGAATATTTGGACGTTCGAACGAATATTTGAATATTCGTTGTCATCCCTATAAAATAGAGAAAAATGATTAGATTGAAAGACAGAGTCTTATATATAATTCTGATGCATAGTCTACAGAACTGTGTGTATACATTGTATAACAATTCATTGGCAAGTGGATTGAATGCAAAGCTATATCAACTTATTGAAATTCTATCCATAACAGTAAACTATCTGTGCAAGATATGGCTGTGGATGACTTCCTTACTATTAGATTGTATATGGTATCAGTAGAAATACATATTTTAATATATCTTTTCAGAATGAAGATGAATTTAGAGACAGTTTAAAATTGTGTTGATTTACAAGCAACACGAGCTGTAATGCTGGAGAGACTGGCAGGAATGGTACGAGCAGAATTCCAGAATTCTGACCCCATTAATGACGTGGATTGCAGCACTGCTGCAAATTACCCATGCATAATGGTAGGAAGATTGTGTGCTTCTGACAACTGGGCAGGTTGTGGGGCAAATAGAGATAGTGATTCGGAAGATATGGAGGAGAGGGTTAGAAGCCGTAGAAATGTCTGTTCCTACCCGTACCCTTACAGGTTGGTTGGGCGAAGTGGTGATGTGCATGGTGGACAACGAGGGATTAGGATGTCAGACAAGTTTGTTATAGGTGGAAAGAAATTTTCTTGCGTAGAAACTTTGAGTGGAAGTAACAAGATTAATACTGAAAAAGAGCTGCTGATGTGTGACAAAAATGGACAGTTTACTGATGCTCATGGACCGAATATTGATAAACAGCCAACAATTCCAGAATATGCGGACAATAAAGCGCCGTATGTAGCCATGAAGACAAATCCAGCAAGCTACATCAGTGTACATGTAGATCCCAAAATCACTGGAATGTATGCTAAAAAATACCAGAAATGTGCACAAAAGGGAGAAATTCGTTGTAGTCTTGGTCTTCCGAATAAAAACGAGAAATGTCAGCCTGCTGTCCTTAAACGTGATAGAAGTTTTGAAGATGATCAGGACAAAATGTTCGATAAAAGGAAAATAGAAAATGCAAAGTCTGACAAAACTGAAAAGATGGATAAAGACAAAACTGAAAAGATGGATAAAGAAAAGGATTATGAAGGCCATAAAGGTGAGGGAATCATCCATTTGAAGGGATTGCAACAAATCCAGAAAGGTCAGCAAAAACCGAGAAGGAAAATTAATGCAATAAAAGAAAGAGAGAAAGTACAAGATTTTGATAGGCAGAAACAACCTGAATTAGAAATACTGCCGACAGCGAATGCCTTGAAGGAGAAAGAAGTGCTGTACGTAAATCTCGATCAAGGAGGCAAAAGAAATGAGAATGACTTGGAAGTTGATAACAAGGAGCTGGAAGAGAGGTTAGTATTTATATTTTAACACCAGACGGATCTGTAGTCCAGTGGTTAACACGTTGGACTGGTAATCCAGGGATCGCATGTTCGATCCCACATCTGACCCTAATAAAATTAACAGTCTTTCATCAGATAGGACTTTAAACCGAGGTCTTGTGTCTGTGCTTTACACCATGCATATAAATATATGCACTATCCTCCAAAAATCTAAAATGACTAAACTCTTCAGGAAGCGTCGCTCATATGGGCAACCAGTAGCGACGATAAATAAACGTAAAACACACACTGTAAACAGGAATAGGTTCTTACTTGTGTTCAGGTCATTGTTACTGTGTAACAATCGACTATTTGTATATTGACTATAGAACACATTGGTTACTGTATATTGTCTATAGAACACATTGGTTACTGTATATTGTCTATAGAACACATTGGTTACTGTATATTGTCTATAGAATACATTGGTTACTGTATATTGTCTATAGAACACATTGGTTACAGTATATTGACTATAGAACACATTGGTTACTGTATATTGACTATGTAATACATTGGTTACTGTATATTGACTATAGAATACATTGGTTACTGTATATTGTCTATAGAACACATTGGTTAATGAATATTGTCTATAGAACACATTGATTACTGTATATTGGCTATAGAATACATTGGTTACTGTATATTGTCTATAGAATACATTGGTTACTGTATATTGACTATAGAACACATTGGTTACTGTATATTGACTATGTAATACATTGGTTACTGTATATTGACTATAGAATACATTGGTTACTGTATATTGTCTATAGATCACATTGGTTACTGTTTATTGGCTATAGAACACATTGATTACTGTATATTGGCTATAGAATACATTGGTTACTGTATATTGTCTATAGAACACATTGATTACTGTATATTGGCTATATAATACGTTGGTTACTGTATATTGTCTATAGAATACATTGGTTACTGTATATTGTCTATAGATCACATTGGTTACTGTATATTGACTATAGAACACATTGGTTACTGTATATTGGCTATATAACACATTGGTTACTGTATATTGACTATATAATACATTGGTTACTGTATATTGTCTATAGAACACATTGGTTACTGTATATTGTCTATAGAATACATTGGTTACTGTATATTGACTATAGAATACATTGGTTACTGTATATTGTCTATAGAACACATTGGTTACTGTATATTGACTATGTAATACATTGGTTACTGTATATTGTCTATAGAACACATTGGTTACTGTATATTGTCTATAGAACACATTGGTTACTGTATATTGTCTATAGAACACATTGGTTACTGTATATTGACTATATAATACATTGGTTACTGTATATTGACTATATAATACATTGGTTACTGTATATTGTCTATAGAACACATTGGTTACTATATATTGTCTATAGAACACATTGGTTACTGTATATTGTCTATAGAACACATTGGTTACTGTATATTGTCTATAGAACACATTGGTTACTGTATATTGACTATATAATACATTGGTTACTGTATATTGACTATATAATACATTGGTTACTGTATATTGTCTATAGAACACATTGGTTACTATATATTGTCTATAGAACACATTGGTTACTGTATATTGTCTATAGAATACATTGGTTACTGTATATTGTCTATAGAATACATTGGTTACTGTATATTGTCTATAGAATACATTGGTTACTGTATATTGACTATATAATACATTGGTTACTGTATATTGTCTATAGAATACATTGGTTAATGTATATTGTCTATAGAACACATTGGTTACTGTATATTGACTATAGAACACATTGGTTACTGTATATTGTCTATAGAACACATTGGTTACTGTATATTGTCTATAGAATACATTGGTTACTGTATATTGACTATAGAACACATTGGTTACTGTATATTGTCTATAGAATACATTGGTTACTGTATATTGTCTATAGAACACATTGGTTACAGTATATTGACTATAGAACACATTGGTTACTGTATATTGACTATGTAATACATTGGTTACTGTATATTGACTATAGAATACATTGGTTACTGTATATTGTCTATAGAACACATTGGTTAATGAATATATTTTTTTTTTTTTTTTTTTTTTTTTTTTTTTTTTATTATTTATTTTCTAATATTATTTATTTTCTAAAGTGCATCTCAAAATACAATATCAATATAACATGTTTTCAAAGTTACTATGTTCAGAAACAGTATGTATGCATATATTATTGGATATCGTACATTGATATGCGCCATGCATTTGAAAGAGACATATATATAATAGAGAAAGTCTTAAGAAGATGTCCACAGAAGGAAGAGGAAAAAGGATACATATATATTATTTTCCAATAGTCTCTGTATTCAGCAGTTGAACACAGACACTCAAACAAGAAAACAATCCCTGATATATATACAAACGCTGTTTTATAAAATGATTATAAATAATATTTAAATTAAAAGAAAGAGTAACTCATATGCTCAAATGGGCCCATTTACGGTTATGTTGGTTTATCTTGTTTTTCATAAATGCTATTTGATATTCAATGTCCCTTCTGGTCTTCAAATATTTTAAAAAAAGCATAAAAGAAGGAGGAGTTTTATCAAGTTTGCATTTGAAAATGAAATATTTAGCTAGAAAAATAATAAAGTTGATCAATGTATCTTTCAAATTAGATTGTGGAATCCCAAAAGATATTGTTTGCCGGCAAATGTTAATGTTAATATTATTTGTAGCAAGAAAGGATCGCAATCTTGACCAAAAATGTTGACAGGCATGGCAATCCCAGAACAAATGGTCCAACGTTTCATCATGCATGTTGCAAAAATCACATAAACTAGATGGAGCAATTTTACATTTTAGAAGGTACCTGTTTGTTGGTATTATACGCATTAAATATTTGTATTGAAATATTCGTAGCCGTGTATCTAATGTACATGTAAACGGAACTAAATATATGTTTCTCCAATTCAGATC
>CM026394.1:16376186-16399878 GCA_014843695.1 Archivesica marissinica | reverse complement strand
CTCTCTAGTTGTGACAAATACTAGAGCGGTACTGTGCATCTCTCCGAGTTCTACTCTCTAGTTGTGACAAATACTAGAGCGGTACTGTGCATCTCTCCGAGTTATACTCTCTAGTTGTGACAAATACTAGAGCGGTACTGTGCATCTCTCCGAGTTCTACTCTCTAGTTGTGACAAATACTAGAGCGGTACTGTGCATCTCTCCGAGTTCTACTCTCTAGTTGTGACAAATACTAGAGCGGTACTGTGCATCTCTCCGAGTTATACTCTCTAGTTGTGACAAATACTAGAGCGGTACTGTGCATCTCTCCGAGTTCTACTCTCTAGTTGTGACAACTACTAGAGCGGTACTGTGCATCTCTACGAGTTCTACTCTCTAGTTGTGACAAATACTAGAGCGGTACTGTGCATCTCTCCGAGTTCTACTCTCTAGTTGTGACAAATACTAGAGCGGTACTGTGCATCTCTCTAGTTGTGACAAATACTAGAGCGGTACTGTGCATCTCCCCGAGTTTAACTCTCTAGTTTTGACAAATACTAGAGCGGTACTGTGCATCTCTCTAGTTGTGACAACTACTAGAGCGGTACTGTGCATCTCTCCGAGTTATACACTCTAGTTGTGACAAATACTAGAGCGGTACTGTGCATCTCTCCGAGTTCTACTCTCTAGTTGTAACAAATACTAGAGCGGTACTGTGCATCTCTCCGAGTTATACTCTCTAGTTGTGACAAATACTAGAGCGGTACTGTGCATCTCTCCGAGTTCTACTCTCTAGTTTTGACAAATACTAGAGCGGTACTGTGCATCTCTCCGAGTTATACTCTCTAGTTGTGACAAATACTAGAGCGGTACTGTGCATCTCTCCGAGTTCTACTCTCTAGTTGTGACAAATACTAGAGCGGTACTGTGCATCTCTCCGAGTTCTACTCTCTAGTTGTGACAAATACTAGAGCGGTACTGTGCATCTCTCCGAGTTATACTCTCTAGTTGTGACAAATACTAGAGCGGTACTGTGCATCTCTCCGAGTTCTACTCTCTAGTTGTGACAAATACTAGAGCGGTACTGTGCATCTCTCCGAGTTATACTCTCTAGTTGTGACAAATACTAGAGCGGTACTGTGCATCTCTCCGAGTTCTACTCTCTAGTTGTGACAAATACTAGAGCGGTACTGTGCATCTCTCCGAGTTATACTCTCTAGTTGTGACAAATACTAGAGCGGTACTGTGCATCTCTCCGAGTTCTACTCTCTAGTTGTGACAAATACTAGAGCGGTACTGTGCATCTCTCCGAGTTCTACTCTCTAGTTGTGACAAATACTAGAGCGGTACTGTGCATCTCTCTAGTTGTGACAAATACTAGAGCGGTACTGTGCATCTCCCCGAGTTTTACTCTCTAGTTTTGACAAATACTAGAGCGGTACTGTGCATCTCTCTAGTTGTGACAAATACTAGAGCGGTACTGTGCATCTCTCCGAGTTATACTCTCTAGTTTTGACAAATACTAGAGCGGTACTGTGCATCTCTCCGAGTTATACTCTCTAGTTGTGACAAATACTAGAGCGGTACTGTGCATCTCTCCGAGTTCTACTCTCTAGTTGTGACAAATACTAGAGCGGTACTGTGCATCTCTCCGAGTTATACTCTCTAGTTGTGACAAATACTAGAGCGGTACTGTGCATCTCTCCGAGTTCTACTCTCTAGTTGTGACAAATACTAGAGCGGTACTGTGCATCTCTCCGAGTTCTACTCTCTAGTTGTGACAAATACTAGAGCGGTACTGTGCATCTCTCCGAGTTCTACTCTCTAGTTGTGACAAATACTAGAGCGGTACTGTGCATCTCTCCGAGTTCTACTCTCTAGTTGTGACAAATACTAGAGCGGTACTGTGCATCTCTCCGAGTTATACTCTCTAGTTGTGACAAATACTAGAGCGGTACTGTGCATCTCTCCGAGTTCTACTCTCTAGTTTTGACAAATACTAGAGCGGTACTGTGCATCTCTCCGAGTTATACTCTCTAGTTGTGACAAATACTAGAGCGGTACTGTGCATCTCTCCGAGTTCTACTCTCTAGTTGTGACAACTACTAGAGCGGTACTGTGCATCTCTACGAGTTCTACTCTCTAGTTGTGACAAATACTAGAGCGGTACTGTGCATCTCCCCGAGTTTTACTCTCTAGTTTTGACAAATACTAGAGCGGTACTGTGCATCTCTCTAGTTGTGACAACTACTAGAGCGGTACTGTGCATCTCCCCGAGTTATACACTCTAGTTGTGACAAATACTAGAGCGGTAATGTTCATCTCTCCGAGTTATACTCTCTAGTTGTGACAAACACTAGAGCGGTACTGTGCATCTCTCCGAGTTCTACTCTCCAGTTGTGACAAATACTAGAGCGGTAATGTGCATCTCTACGAGCTCTACTCTCTAGTTGTGACACATACTAGAGCAGTACTGTGCATCTCTACGAGTTCTACTCTCTAGTTGTGTCAAATACTAGCGCGGTGCTGTGCATCTCTCCTAGTTCAACTCTCTAGTTGTGACAAATACTAGCGCGGTACGGTGCATCTCTCCGAGTTATACTCTCTAGTTGTGACAAATACTAGAGCGGTACTGTTTAGTTTTATTCTTTATTAAAGTCTCATCTATGTAAATACATGTAATGCAAACACAAATGTAAATAATCAAATTAAAAGTACATAGCCATTCTGAATAGAATTATAAGAGACAGAGCGGTACTGTGCATCTCTCCGAGTTATACTCTCTAGTTGTGACAAATACTAGAGCGGTACTGTGCATCTCTCCGAGTTCTACTCTCTAGTTGTGACAAATACTAGAGTGGTACTGTGCATCTCTCTAATTGTGTCAAAAACTAGCGCGGTACTGTGCATCTCTCCGAGTTCTACTCTCTAGTTGTGACAAATACTAGAGCGGTACTGTGCATCTCTCCGAGTTATACTCTCTAGTTGTGACAAATACTAGAGCGGTACTGTGCATCTCTCCGAGTTCTACTCTCTAGTTGTGACAAATACTAGAGCGGTACTGTGCATCTCTCCGAGTTATACTCTCTAGTTGTGACAAACACTAGAGCGGTACTGTGCATCTCTCCGAGTTCTACTCTCTAGTTGTGACAAATACTAGAGCGGTACTGTGCATCTCTACGAGTTCTACTCTCTAGTTGTGACACATACTAGAGCAGTACTGTGCATCTCTACGAGTTCTACTCTCTAGTTGTGACAACTACTAGAGCGGTACTCTGCATCTCTCCGAGTTATACTCTCTAGTTTTGACTAATACTAGCGCGGTACTGTGCATCTCTCCGAGTTATACTCTCTAGTTGTGACAAATACTAGCGCGGTACTGTGCATCTCTCCGAGTTCTACTCTCTAGTTGTGTCAAATACTAGCGCGGTGCTGTGCATCTCTCCGAGTTCAACTCTCTAGTTGTGACAAATACTAGCGCGGTACGGTGCATCTCTCCGAGTTATACTCTCTAGTTGTGACAAATACTAGAGCGGTACTGTTTAGTTTTATTCTTTATTAAAGTCTCATCTATGTAAATACATGTAATGCAAACACAAATGTAAATAATCAAATTAAAAGTACATAGCCATTCTGAATAGAATTATAAGAGACAGAGCGGTACTGTGCATCTCTCCGAGTTATACTCTCTAGTTGTGACAAATACTAGAGCGGTACTGTGCATCTCTCCGAGTTCTACTCTCTAGTTGTGACAAATACTAGAGGGTACTGTGCATCTCTCTAATTGTGCCAAAAACTAGCGCGGTACTGTGCATCTCTCCGAGTTCTACTCTCTAGTTGTGACAAATACTAGAGCGGTACTGTGCATCTCTCCGAGTTATACTCTCTAGTTGTGACAAATACTAGAGCGGTACTGTGCATCTCTCCGAGTTCTACTCTCTAGTTGTGACAAATACTAGAGCGGTACTGTGCATCTCTCCGAGTTATACTCTCTAGTTGTGACAAATACTAGAGCGGTACTGTGCATCTCTCCGAGTTCTACTCTCTAGTTGTGACAAATACTAGAGCGGTACTGTGCATCTCTACGAGTTCTACTCTCTAGTTGTGACACATACTAGAGCAGTACTGTGCATCTCTACGAGTTCTACTCTCTAGTTGTGACAAATACTAGAGCGGTACTGTGCATCTCTCCGAGTTATACTCTCTAGTTTTGACAAATACTAGCGCGGTACTGTGCATCTCTCCGAGTTATACTCTCTAGTTGTGACAAATACTAGAGCGGTACTGTGCATCTCTCCGAGTTCTACTCTCTAGTTGTGACAAATACTAGCGCGGTACTGTGCATCTCTCCGAGTTCAACTCTCTAGTTGTGACAAATACTAGCGCGGTACTGTGCATCTCTCCGAGTTATACTCTCTAGTTGTGACAAATACTAGAGCGGTACTTACTATCTCAGAGCGGTACTGTGCATCTCTCCGAGTTATACTCTCTAGTTGTGACAAATACTAGAGCGGTACTGTGCATCTCTCCGAGTTCTACTCTCTAGTTGTGACAAATACTAGAGGGTACTGTGCATCTCTCTATTGTGCAACTAGGCGGTACTGTGCATCTCTCCGAGTTCTACTCTCTAGTTGTGACAAATACTAGAGCGGTACTGTGTATCTCTCTAGTTGTGACAAATACTAGAGCGGTACTGTGCATCTCTCCGAGTTATACTCTCTAGTTGTGACAAATACTAGAGCGGTACTGTGCATCTCTCCGAGTTCTACTCTCTAGTTGTGACAAATACTAGAGCGGTACTGTGCATCTCTCCGAGTTATACTCTCTAGTTGTGACAAATACTAGAGCGGTACTGTGCATCTCTCCGAGTTCTACTCTCTAGTTGTGACAAATACTAGAGCGGTACTGTGCATCTCTCCGAGTTCTACTCTCTAGTTGTGACAAATACTAGAGCGGTACTGTGCATCTCTCCGAGTTCTACTCTCTAGTTGTGACAAATACTAGAGCGGTACTGTGCATCTCTCCGAGTTCTACTCTCTAGTTGTGACAAATACTAGAGCGGTACTGTGCATCTCTCTAGTTGTGACAAATACTAGAGCGGTACTGTGCATCTCTCCGAGTTTTACTCTCTAGTTTTGACAAATACTAGAGCGGTACTGTGCATCTCTCTAGTTGTGACAAATACTAGAGCGGTACTGTGCATCTCTCCGAGTTATACTCTCTAGTTGTGACAAATACTAGAGCGGTACTGTGCATCTCTCCGAGTTCTACTCTCTAGTTGTGACAAATACTAGAGCGGTACTGTGCATCTCTCCGAGTTATACTCTCTAGTTGTGACAAATACTAGAGCGGTACTGTGCATCTCTCCGAGTTATACTCTCTAGTTGTGACAAATACTAGAGCGGTACTGTGCATCTCTCCGAGTTCTACTCTCTAGTTGTGACAAATACTAGAGCGGTACTGTGCATCTCTCCGAGTTATACTCTCTAGTTGTGACAAATACTAGAGCGGTACTGTGCATCTCTCCGAGTTCTACTCTCTAGTTGTGACAAATACTAGAGCGGTACTGTGCATCTCTCCGAGTTCTACTCTCTAGTTGTGACAAATACTAGAGCGGTACTGTGCATCTCTCCGAGTTCTACTCTCTAGTTGTGACAAATACTAGAGCGGTACTGTGCATCTCTCCGAGTTATACTCTCTAGTTGTGACAAATACTAGAGCGGTACTGTGCATCTCTCCGAGTTCTACTCTCTAGTTGTGACAAATACTAGAGCGGTACTGTGCATCTCTCCGAGTTATACTCTCTAGTTGTGACAAATACTAGAGCGGTACTGTGCATCTCTCCGAGTTATACTCTCTAGTTGTGACAAATACTAGAGCGGTACTGTGCATCTCTCCGAGTTCTACTCTCTAGTTGTGACAAATACTAGCGCGGTACTGTGCATCTCTCCGAGTTATACTCTCTAGTTGTGACAAATACTAGAGCGGTACTGTGCATCTCTCCGAGTTCTACTCTCTAGTTGTGACAAATACTAGAGCGGTACTGTGCATCTCTCCGAGTTATACTCTCTAGTTGTGACAAATACTAGAGCGGTACTGTGCATCTCTCCGAGTTCTACTCTCTAGTTGTGACAAATACTAGAGCGGTACTGTGCATCTCTCCGAGTTATACTCTCTAGTTGTGACAAATACTAGAGCGGTACTGTGCATCTCTCCGAGTTCTACTCTCTAGTTGTGACAAATACTAGAGCGGTACTGTGCATCTCTCCGAGTTCTACTCTCTAGTTGTGACAAATACTAGAGCGGTACTGTGCATCTCTCCGAGTTCTACTCTCTAGTTGTGACAAATACTAGAGCGGTACTGTGCATCTCTCCGAGTTCTACTCTCTAGTTGTGACAAATACTAGAGCGGTACTGTGCATCTCTCCGAGTTCTACTCTCTAGTTGTGACAAATACTAGAGCGGTACTGTGCATCTCTCCGAGTTCTACTCTCTAGTTGTGACAAATACTAGAGCGGTACTGTGCATCTCTCCGAGTTCTACTCTCTAGTTGTGACAAATACTAGAGCGGTACTGTGCATCTCTCCGAGTTCTACTCTCTAGTTGTGACAAATACTAGAGCGGTACTGTGCATCTCTCCGAGTTCTACTCTCTAGTTGTGACAAATACTAGAGCGGTACTGTGCATCTCTCCGAGTTCTACTCTCTAGTTGTGACAAATACTAGAGCGGTACTGTGCATCTCTCCGAGTTCTACTCTCTAGTTGTGACAAATACTAGAGCGGTACTGTGCATCTCTCCGAGTTCTACTCTCTAGTTGTGACAAATACTAGAGCGGTACTGTGCATCTCTCCGAGTTCTACTCTCTAGTTGTGACAAATACTAGAGCGGTACTGTGCATCTCTCCGAGTTCTACTCTCTAGTTGTGACAAATACTAGAGCGGTACTGTGCATCTCTCCGAGTTATACTCTCTAGTTGTGACAAATACTAGAGCGGTACTGTGCATCTCTCCGAGTTCTACTCTCTAGTTGTGACAAATACTAGAGCGGTACTGTGCATCTCTCCGAGTTCTACTCTCTAGTTGTGACAAATACTAGAGCGGTACTGTGCATCTCTCCGAGTTATACTCTCTAGTTGTGACAAATACTAGAGCGGTACTGTGCATCTCTCCGAGTTATACTCTCTAGTTGTGACAAATACTAGAGCGGTTCTGTGCATCTCTCCGAGTTCTACTCTCTAGTTTTGACAAATACTAGAGCGGTACTGTGCATCTCTCCGAGTTATACTCTCTAGTTGTGACAAATACTAGAGCGGTACTGTGCATCTCTCCGAGTTCTACTCTCTAGTTGTGACAACTACTAGAGCGGTACTGTGCATCTCTACGAGTTCTACTCTCTAGTTGTGACAAATACTAGAGCGGTACTGTGCATCTCTCCGAGTTCTACTCTCTAGTTGTGACAAATACTAGAGCGGTACTGTGCATCTCTCTAGTTGTGACAAATACTAGAGCGGTACTGTGCATCTCCCCGAGTTTTACTCTCTAGTTTTGACAAATACTAGAGCGGTACTGTGCATCTCTCTAGTTGTGACAACTACTAGAGCGGTACTGTGCATCTCTCCGAGTTATACACTCTAGTTGTGACAAATACTAGAGCGGTACTGTGCATCTCTCCGAGTTATACTCTCTAGTTGTGACAAATACTAGAGCGGTACTGTGCATCTCTCCGAGTTCTACTCTCTAGTTGTGACAAATACTAGAGCGGTACTGTGCATCTCTACGAGTTCTACTCTCTAGTTGTGACACATACTAGAGCAGTACTGTGCATCTCTACGAGTTCTACTCTCTAGTTGTGACAACTACTAGAGCGGTACTCTGCATCTCTCCGAGTTATACTCTCTAGTTTTGACAAATACTAGCGCGGTACTGTGCATCTCTCCGAGTTATACTCTCTAGTTGTGACAAATACTAGCGCGGTACTGTGCATCTCTCCGAGTTCTACTCTCTAGTTGTGTCAAATACTAGCGCGGTGCTGTGCATCTCTCCGAGTTCAACTCTCTAGTTGTGACAAATACTAGCGCGGTACGGTGCATCTCTCCGAGTTATACTCTCTAGTTGTGACAAATACTAGAGCGGTACTGTTTAGTTTTATTCTTTATTAAAGTCTCATCTATGTAAATACATGTAATGCAAACACAAATGTAAATAATCAAATTAAAAGTACATAGCCATTCTGAATATAATTATAAGAGACAGAGCGGTACTGTGCATCTCTCCGAGTTATACTCTCTAGTTGTGACAAATACTAGAGCGGTACTGTGCATCTCTCTAATTGTGTCAAAAACTAGCGCGGTACTGTGCATCTCTCCGAGTTCTACTCTCTAGTTGTGACAAATACTAGAGCGGTACTGTGTATCTCTCTAGTTGTGACAAATACTAGAGCGGTACTGTGCATCTCTCCGAGTTCTACTCTCTAGTTGTGACAAATATTAGAGCGGTTCTGTGCATCTCTCCGAGTTCTACTCTCTAGTTTTGACAAATACTAGAGCGGTACTGTGCATCTCTCCGAGTTATACTCTCCAGTTGTGACAAATACAAGAGTGGTACTGTGCATCTCTCCGAGTTGTACTCTCTAGTTGTGACAACTACTAGAGCGGTACTGTGCATCTCTACGAGTTCTACTCTCTAGTTGTGACAAATACTAGAGCGGTACTGTGCATCTCTCCGAGTTCTACTCTCTAGTTGTGACAAATACTAGAGCGGTACTGTGCATCTCTCTAGTTGTGACAAATACTAGAGCGGTACTGTGCATCTCCCCGAGTTTTACTCTCTAGTTTTGACAAATACTAGAGTGGTACTGTGCATCTCTCTAGTTGTGACACATACTAGAGCGGTACTGTGCATCTCTCCGAGTTATACGCTCTAGTTGTGACAAATACTAGAGCGGTACTGTGCATCTCTCCGAGTTATACTCTCTAGTTGTGACAAATACTAGAGCGGTACTGTGCATCTCTACGAGTTCTACTCTCTAGTTGTGACACATACTAGAGCAGTACTGTGCATCAATACGAGTTCTACTCTCTAGTTGTGACAACTACTAGAGTGGTACTCTGCATCTCTCCGAGTTATACTCTCTAGTTTTGACAAATACTAGCGCGGAACTGTGCATCTCTCCGAGTTCTACTCTCTAGTTGTGACAACTACTAGAGTGGTACTCTGCATCTCTCCGAGTTATACTCTCTAGTTGTGACAAATACTAGCGCGGTACTGTGCATCTCTCCGAGTTCTACTCTCTAGTTGTGACAAATACTAGCGCGGTACGGTGCATCTCTCCGAGTTATACTCTCTAGTTGTGACAAATACTAGAGCGGTACTGTTTAGTTTTATTCTTTATTAAAGTCTCATCTATGTACATACATGTAATGCAAACACAAATGTAAATAATCAAATTAAAAGTACATAGCCATTCTGAATAGAATTATAAGAGACGGAGCGGTACTGTGCATCTCTCCGAGTTCTACTCTCTAGTTGTGACAAATACTAGCGCGGTACTGTGCATCTCTCCGAGTTATACTCTCTAGTTGTGACAAATACTAGCGCGGTACTGTGCATCTCTCCGAGTTATACTCTCTAGTTGTGACAAATACTAGCGCGGTGCTGTGCATCTCTCCGAGTTCTACTCTCTAGTTGTGACAAATACTACAGCGGTACTGTGCATCTCTCCGAGTTATACTCCTGAGTTGTGACAAATACTAGCGCAGTACTGTGCATCTCTCCGAGTTATACTCTCTAGTTGTGACAAATACTAGCGCGGTGCTGTGCATCTCTCCGAGTTCTACTCTCTAGTTGTGACACAGCTTTTATAGTTGTAGGATATTGCTTTAATTATGAAATGAATCGCTGGCTAATAGTTTCCATTGTGGTATGAATTATATTGTTGAAATGTAGTTGTAGCTTTAGTTTCGGCTTTCACGCCTTCATCGGCACCATTTTGGGCTATATTGCCGGTGGGCAATTTACATAAGAATTTCTTCAAGCGGTTAACCAATACTTGATGCACCAACCTCCGTAAGAAACGTTTTCATATAAATGAGACTCGGCCTGAGCGTAGTTCGAACCCATATGAGACAATGAGGCTATTACTGCTGTCGACGTTCATCCAGTGAACCATAATTATACCATTCACTGAAACAAACAACGTATTACCTAACTAGTCCACCATTCACTGAAACAAACAACGTATTACCTAACTATTCCACCATACATTGAAACAAACAAAGTATTACCTAACTATTCCACCCTACACTGAAACAAACAAAGTATTACCTAACTATTCCACCATTCATTGAAACAAAGACAGTATTGCCTAACTATTCCACCATACATTGAAACAAACAAAGTATTACCTAACTATTCCACCATTCATTGAAACAAAGACAGTATTACCTAACTATTCCACCATACACTGAAACAAACAAAGTATTACCTAACTATTCCACCATTCATTGAAACAAAGACAGTATTACCTAACTATTCCACCATACATTGAAACAAACAAAGTATTACCTAACTATTCCACCCTACACTGAAACAAACAAAGTATTACCTAACTATTCCACCCTACACTGAAACAAAGACAGTATTACCTAACTATTCCACCATTCATTGAAACAAACAAAGTACTACCTAACTATTCCACCATTCACTGAAACAATGACAGTATTACCTAACTATTCCACCATTCATTGAAACAAAGAAAGTATTACCTAACTATTCCACCATTCACTGAAACAATGACAGTATTACCTAACTATTCCACCATACATTGAAACAAACAACGTATTACCTAACTGTTCCACCCTACACTGAAACCATCACAGTATTACCTAACTATTCCACCATACACTGAAACAAGCGCAATATTCACCATACACTGAAACTAACACAGTATTACCTAACTATTTCCACTACTTCACGTTTAAATTACAATACCATTAGCGTGAACGCATTCGAACTAAATCAGTCAGTGATGTCATAATGAATGACGTCGTCTAGATGCAACGAATGCTGGCATCTGTTTGTGTAACATAAAACATTCTCAAGCCAACTGTAAATAGAACGCTAGTTCGTTTTAGTTACTAATCGAATACTATTTTACTCCTGGAAAAAGCTGTCATTAGCACTAGACGCTACGGTAGGAGCGTGCCGTACTGCGTAGGAGGCATGTAATATAGTTGCTTAAAGGAATCGATTATGCGACAACTTGGCCATGTTTATTAATATCGCTAGATTTTGCTTTGCAGATTAAGTCTTCTGATCTCCTAATGTAATGCTCTTTGCAAAAACATATTCAACTTTAAGTCCAAGGACTAAATTGGAACCGAAAGAATCGTTACTGAAACTGCGACAAAGACGTTAACAAGCAATGAATATTGAATATGGTTTTAATATAGCGATTCCAAAAATAGCGTTCATCAGAATTGAATAAATTGGACGTGTCTAGTTGTGTGCATCTTCCATGTTCCTTCCAGTCTAAGCACTTGCAACGATTACAAAATAAAAACCGCTTTCGAATATTGTCTGTTCCATCTTCTAGAAATATCAGGTGGAATCGTGAACTTTAGTATTATTGCCTTCGGCGCAAATTATACAATATTCCGCAATGACTGTTCTACTAATAGAACATTGATGTCATTTTTCATTGAATAAATTGGGACCCGTCTCATGTTAAACACAGACTTAAATTGGTTTGCTCGATGTGTTTAATCGGAACAAAATGCTCAAGGTATTCATTCCTGTGTGAAACGTACGTAATTTATGGATTTGTTATCATATTATTAATTAACTATATAATATTGTCTGCACATCGACGTCACTTGCTAGTGCAATACGAGCGTGAGCTCGCCATTATCAATGCTTAGCTCAGAATATGTGGAGCTAGCAAGGCCAATATGTAGCTATCAATGCCAATATGTAGCTAGCACGACCAACATGTATATATCAAGGCCAATATGGAGCTAACAAGGCAAAGATGCAGCTAGCAAGGCCAATATGTAGCTAGCAAGGCCAATATGGAGCTAGCACGGCCAATATGGAGCTAGAACGGCCAATATGGAGCAAGCACGGCCACTATGGAGCTAGCAAGGCCAATATGGAGCTAGCACGGCCAATATGGAGCTAGCACGGCCAATATGGAGCTAGCAAGGCCAATGTGGAGTTAACAAGACCAATATGGAACTAGCACGGCACGCATAGAGATAACAATACCAATAGGGAGCTAGTAAGGCCAATGTGGAGCTAGCAATGCATGTATGGAGCTAGCAAGGCCAATGTGGAGCTAGCATGGATAATGTGGAGCTAGTAAGGCCAATATGGAGCTAGCACGGCCAATATGGAACTAGTAAGGCCAATATGGAGCTAGCAAGGCCAATATGGAGCTAGCAAGGCCAATGTGGAGCTAGTAAGGCCAATATGTAGCTAGCACGGCCAATATGTAGCTAGCAAGGCCAATATGTAGCTAGCAAGGCCAATATGGAGCTAGCAAGGCCAATATGGAGCTAGCACGGCCAATATGGAGCTAGCAAGGCCAATATGGAGCTAGCACGGCCAATGTGGAGCTAGTAAGGCCATTATGGAGCTAGCAAGGCCAATATGGAGCTAGCAAGGCCAAGATGGAGCTATCAAGGCCAATATGGAGCTAGCAAGGCCAATATGGAGCTAGCAAGGCCAATATGGAGCTAGCACAAGACCAATCTGGAGCTAGCAAGACCAATATGGAACTAGCAAGGCCAATATGTAGCTAGCAAGGCCAATATGGAGCTAGCACGGCCAATATGAAGCTAGCACAGCCAATATGGAGCTAGCAAGGCCAATATGGAGCTAGCAAGGCCAATATGGAGCTAGCAAGGCCAATATGGAGCTAGCAAGGCCAATATGGAGCTAGCAAGACCAATATGGAGCTAGCAAGGCCAATATGGAGCTAGCACGGCACGCATAGAGATAACAATACCAATAGGGAGATAGTAAGGCCAATATGGAACTAGTAAGGCCAATATGGAACTAGCACGGCCAATATGGAGCTAGCAAGGCCAATATGGAGCTAGCACGGCCAATGTGGAAATAGTAAGGCCAATATGGAGCTAGCAAGGCCAATATGGAGCTAGCAAGGCCAAGATGGAGCTAGCACAAGACCAATATGTAGCTAGCAAGGCCAATATGGAGCTAGCAAGGGCAATATGGAGCTAGCACGGCCAATATGGAGCTAACACGGCCAATATGGAGCTAGCAAGGCCAATATGGAACTAGTAAGGCCAATATGGAACTAGCACGGCCAATACGGAGCTAGCAAGGCCAATGTGGAGTTAACAAGACCAATATGGAGCTAGCAGGGCAAATATGGAACTAGTACGGCCAATATGGAGCTAGCAAGGCCAATATGGAGATAGCAAGGCACATATGGAGCTAGCAAGGCCAATATGGAGCTAGCACGGCCAATATGGAGCTAGCAAGGCCAATATGGAGCTAGCAAGGCCAATATGGAGCTAGCAAGGCAAATATAGAGCTAGCAAGGCCAATATGGAGCTAGCAAGGCCAATATGGAGCTAGCACAAGACCAATCTGGAGCTAGCAAGACCAATATGGAACTAGCAAGGCCAATATGTAGCTAGCAAGGCCAATATGGAGCTAGCAAGGCCAATATGGAGCTAGCACGGCCAATATGGAGCTAGCAAGGCCAATATGGAGCTAGCAAGGCCAATATGGAGCTAGTAAGGCCAATGTGGGGGCTAGCAAGGCCAATATGGAGCTAGCAAGGCCAATATGTAGCTAGCAAGGCCAATATGGAGCTAGCAAGGCCAATATGGAGCTAGCAAGGCCAATATGTAGCTAGCAAGGCCAATATGGAGCTAGCAAGGCAAATATGTAGCTAGCAAGGCCAATATGGAGCTAGCAAGGCCAATATGGAGCTAGCAAGGCCAAAATGTAGCTAGCAAGGCCAATATGGAGCTAGCAAGGTCAATATGTAGCTAGCAAGGCCAATATGGAGCTAGCAAGGCCAATATGGAGCTAGCAAGGCCAATATGGAGCTAGCAAGGCCAATATGGAGCTAGCAAGGCCAAGATGGAGCTAGCAAGGCCAAAATGGAGCTAGCACAAGACCAATCTGGAGCTAGCAAGACCAATATGGAACTAGCAAGGCCAATATGGAGCTAGCACGGCCAATATGGAGCTAGCAAGGCCAATATGGAGCTAGCAAGGCCAACATGGAGCTAGCAATGCCAATATGGAGCTAGCAAGGCCAATATTGAGATAGCAAGGCCAATATGGAGCTAGCATAAGACCAATCTGGAGCTAGCAAGACCAATATGGAACTAGCAAGGCCAATATGGAGCTAGCACGGCCAATATGGAGCTAGCAAGGCCAATATGGAGCTAGCAAGGCCAAGATGGAGCTAGCACAAGACCAATCTGGAGATAGCAAGACCAATATGGAACTAGCAAGGCCAATATGGAACTAGCAAGGCCAATATGGAGCTAGCAAGGCCAATATGGAGCTACCACGACCAATATGGAGTTAGCACGGCCAATATGGAGCTAGCAAGGCCAATATGGAGCTAGCAAGGCCAATATGGAGCTAGCAAGACCAATATGGAGCTAGCAAGACCAATATGGAGCTAGCAAGGCCAAGATGGAGAAGCAAGACCAATATGGAGCTAACAAGGCCAAGATGGAGAAGCAAGACAAATATGGAGCTAGCAAGACCAATATGGAGCTAGCAAGGCCAAGATGGAGAAGCAAGACCAATATTGAGCTAGCAAGGCCAATGTGGAGTTAACAAGACCAATATGGAACTAGCACGGCACGCATAGAGATAACAATACCAATAGGGAGCTAGTAAGGCCAATGTGGAGCTAGTAAGGCCAATATGGAACTAGTAAGGCCAATATGGAACTAGCACGGCCAATATGGAGCTAGCAAGGCCAATATGGAGATAGCAAGTCCAATATGGAGCTTGCACGGCCAATATGGAGCTAGCAAGGCCAATATGGAACTAGCAAGGCCAATATGGAGCTAGCAAGGCCAATATGGAGCTAGCAAGGCCAATATGGAGCTAGCAAGGCCAAGATGGAGAAGCAAGACCAAAATGGAGCTAGCAAGGCCAAGATGGAGAAGTAAGACCAATACGGAGCTAGCAAGGCCAATATGGAGCTAGCAAGGCCAAGATGGAGCTAGCACAAGACCAATCTGGAGATAGCAAGACCAATATGGAACTAGCAAGGCCAATATGGAACTAGCAAGGCCAATATGTAGCTAACAAGGCCAATATGGAGCTAGCATGGCCAATATGGAGCTAGCAAGGCCAATATGTAGCTAGCAAGGCCAATATGGAGCTAGCAAGGCCAATATGGAGCTAGCAAGGCCAATATGTAGCTAGCAAGGCCAATATGGAGCTAGCAAGGCAAATATGTAGCTAGCAAGGCCAATATGGAGCTAGCAAGGCCAATATGGAGCTAGCAAGGCCAAAATGTAGCTAGCAAGGCCAATATGGAGCTAGCAAGGTCAATATGTAGCTAGCAAGGCCAATATGGAGCTAGCAAGGCCAATATGGAGCTATCAAGGCCAATATGGAGCTAGCAAGGCCAATATGGAGCTAGCAAGGCCAATATGGAGCTAGCAAGGCCAATATGGAGCTAGCACGACCAATATGGAGCTAGCAAGGCCAATATGGAGCTAGCAAGGCCAATATGGAGCTAGCACGGCCAATATGGAGCTAGCAAGGCCAATATGGAGCTAGCAAGGCCAATATGGAGCTAGCAAGGCCAATATGGAGCTAGCAAGGCCAATATGGAGCTAGCAAGGCCAATATGGAGCTAGCACAAGACCAATCTGGAGCTAGCAAGACCAATATGGAACTAGCAAGGCCAATATGGAGCTAGCACGGCCAATATGGAGCTAGCAAGGCCAATATGGAGCTAGCAAGGCCAAGATGGAGCTAGCACAAGACCAATCTGGAGATAGCAAGACCAATATGGAACTAGCAAGGCCAATATGGAACTAGCAAGGCCAATATGGAGCTAGCAAGGCCAATATGGAGCTAGCACGACCAATATGGAGCTAGCACGGCCAATATGGAGCTAGCAAGGCCAATATGGAGCTATCAAGACCAATATGGAGCTAGCAAGACCAATATGGAGCTAGCAAGGCCAAGATGGAGAAGCAAGACCAATATGGAGCTAGCAAGGCCAAGATGGAGAAGCAAGACAAATATGGAGCTAGCAAGACCAATATGGAGCTAGCAAGGCCAAGATGGAGAAGCAAGACCAATATTGAGCTAGCAAGGCCAATGTGGAGTTAACAAGACCAATATGGAACTAGCACGGCACGCATAGAGATAACAATACCAATAGGGAGCTAGTAAGGCCAATGTGGAGCTAGTAAGGCCAATATGGAACTAGTAAGGCCAATATGGAACTAGCACGGCCAATATGGAGCTAGCAAGGCCAATATGGAGATAGCAAGGCCAATATGGAGCTTGCACGGCCAATATGGAGCTAGCAAGGCCAATATGGAACTAGCAAGGCCAATATGGAGCTAGCAAGGCCAATATGGAGCTAGCAAGGCCAATATGGAGCTAGCAAGGCCAAGATGGAGAAGCAAGACCAAAATGGAGCTAGCAAGGCCAAGATGGAGAAGTAAGACCAATACGGAGCTAGCAAGGCCAATATGGAGCTAGCAAGGCCAAGATGGAGCTAGCACAAGACCAATCTGGAGATAGCAAGACCAATATGGAACTAGCAAGGCCAATATGGAACTAGCAAGGCCAATATGTAGCTAACAAGGCCAATATGGAGCTAGCATGGCCAATATGGAGCTAGCAAGGCAAATATGGAACTAGCACGGCCAATATGGAGCTAGCAAGGCCAATATGGAGCTAGCAAGGCCAATATGGAGCTAGCACGGCCAATATGGAGCTAGCAAGGCCAATATGGAGCTAGCAAGGCCAATATGGAGCTAGCAAGGCAAATATGGAGCTAGCAAGGCCAATATGGAGCTAGCAAGGCCAATATGGAGCTAGCACAAGACCAATCTGGAGCTAGCAAGACCAATATGGAACTAGCAAGGCCAATATGTAGCTAGCAAGGCCAATATGGAGCTAGCAAGGCCAATATGGAGCTAGCACGGCCAATATGGAGCTAGCAAGGCCAATATGGAGCTAGCAAGGCCAATATGGAGCTAGTAAGGCCAATATGGAGCTAGCAAGGCCAATATGGAGCTAGCAAGGCCAATATGGAGCTAGCAAGGCCAATATGGAGCTAGCAAGGCCAATATGTAGCTAGCAAGGCCAATATGGAGCTAGCAAGGCAAATATGTAGCTAGCAAGGCCAATATGGAGCTAGCAAGGCCAATATGGAGCTAGCAAGGCCAAAATGTAGCTAGCAAGGCCAATATGGAGCTAGAATGGTCAATATGGAGCTAGCAAGGCCAATATGGAGCTAGCAAGGCCAGTATGGAGCTAGCAAGGCCAATATGGAGCTAGCAAGGCAAATATGGAGCTAGCAAGGCCAATATGGAGCTAGCAAGGCCAAAATGGAGCTAGCACAAGACCAATCTGGAGCTAGCAAGACCAATATGGAACTAGCAAGGCCAATATGGAGTTAGCACGGCCAATATGGAGCTAGCAAGGCCAATATGGAGCTAGCAAGGCCAATATGGAGCTAGCAAGGCCAATATGGAGCTAGCAAGGCCAATATTGAGCTAGCAAGGCCAATATGGAGCTAGCATAAGACCAATCTGGAGATAGCAAGACCAATATGGAACTAGCAAGGCCAATATGGAACTAGCAAGGCCAATATGGAGCTAGCAAGGCCAATATGGAGCTACCACGACCAATATGGAGCTAGCACGGCCAATATGGAGCTAGCAAGGCCAATATGGACCTAGCACGGCCAATATGGAGCTAGCAAGGCCAATATGGAGCTAGCAAGGCCAAGATGGAGCTAGCACAAGACCAATCTGGAGATAGCAAGACCAATATGGAACTAGCAAGGCCAATATGGAACTAGCAAGGCCAATATGGAGCTAGCAAGGCCAATATGGAGCTACCACGACCAATATGGAGCTAGCACGGCCAATATGGAGCTAGCAAGGCCAATATGGAGCTAGCAAGGCCAATATGGAGCTAGCAAGACCAATATGGAGCTAGCAAGACCAATATGGAGCTAGCAAGGCCAAGATGGAGAAGCAAGACCAATATGGAGCTAACAAGGCCAAGATGGAGAAGCAAGACAAATATGGAGCTAGCAAGACCAATATGGAGCTAGCAAGGCCAAGATGGAGAAGCAAGACCAATATGAGCTAGCAAGGCCAATGTGGAGTTAACAAGACCAATATGGAACTAGCACGGCACGCATAGAGATAACAATACCAATAGGGAGCTAGTAAGGCCAATGTGGAGCTAGTAAGGCCAATATGGAACTAGTAAGGCCAATATGGAACTAGCACGGCCAATATGGAGCTAGCAAGGCCAATATGGAGCTAGCAAGGCCAATATGGAGCTTGCACGGCCAATATGGAGCTAGCAAGGCCAATATGGAACTAGCAAGGCCAATATGGAGCTAGCAAGGCCAATATGGAGCTAGCAAGGCCAATATGGAGCTAGCAAGGCCAAGATGGAGAAGCAAGACCAATATGGAGCTAGCAAGGCCAAGATGGAGAAGTAAGACCAATACGGAGCTAGCAAGGCCAATATGGAGCTAGCAAGGCCAAGATGGAGCTAGCACAAGACCAATCTG
Source organism: Archivesica marissinica (assembly GCA_014843695.1). NCBI lineage: Eukaryota > Metazoa > Mollusca > Bivalvia > Venerida > Vesicomyidae > Archivesica > Archivesica marissinica. The sequence continues at coordinate 16,381,113 of CM026394.1, read as the reverse complement.
GAGATAGCAAGACCAATATGGAACTAGCAAGGCCAATATGGAACTAGCAAGGCCAATATGTAGCTAACAAGGCCAATATGGAGCTAGCATGGCCAATATGGAGCTAGCAAGGCCAATGTGGAGCTAGCAAGACCAATATGGAGCTAGCAAGACCAATATGGAGCTAGCAAGGCCAAGATGAAGAAGCAAGACCAATATGGAGCTAGCAAGGCCAATGTGGAGTTAACAAGACCAATATGGAACTAGCACGGCACGGATAGAGATATCAATACCAATAGGGAGCTAGTAAGGCCAATGTGGAGTAGTAAGGCCAATATGGAACTAGTAAGGCCAATATGGAACTAGCACGGCCAATATAGTGCTAGCAAGGCCAATATGGAGCTAGCAAGACCAATTTGGAGCTAGCACGTCCAATATGGAGCTAGCAAGGCCAATATGGAACTAGTAAGGCCAATATGGAACTAGCACGGCCAATATGGAGCTAGTATGGCCAATGTGGAGTTAACAAGACCAATATGGAGCTAGCAAGGCCAATATGGAAATAGCACAGCCAATATGGAGCTAGCAAGGCCAATATGGAGCTAGCAAGGCCAATATGGAGATAGCAAGGCCAATATGGGGCTAGCACGGCCAATATGGAGCTAGCAAGGCCAATATGGAGCTAGCAAGGCCAATATGGAGCTCACAAGGCCAATATGGAGCTAGCACGGCCAATATGGAGCTAGCAAGGCCAATATGGAGCTAGCAAGGCCAATATGGAGCTAGCACGGCCAATATGGAGCTCGCAAGGCCAATAAGGAGCTAGCACGGCCAATATGCAGCCAGCAAGGCCACTATGGAGCTAGCAAGGCCAATATGGAGATAGCAAGGCCAATATGGAACTAGCACGGCACGCATAGAGATAACAATACCAATAGGGAGCTAGTAAGGCCAATATGGAACTAGTAAGGCCAATATGGAGCTAGCAAGGCCAATGTGGAGCTAGCATGGCCAATATGGAGCTAGCAAGGCCAATATGGAGCTAGCAAGGCCAATATGGAACTAGTAAGGCCAATATGGAGCTAGCAAGGCCAATATGGAGCTAGCACGGCTAATATGGAGCTAGCAAGGCCAATATGGAGCTAGCAAGGCAAATATGGAGCTAGCAAGGCCAATATGGAGCTAGCAAGGCCAATATGGAGCTAGCAAGGCCAATATGGAACTAGTAAGGCCAATATGGAGCTAGCACGGCCAATATGGAGCTAGCAAGGCCTATATGGAGCTTGCAAGTCCAATATGGAACTAGTAAGGCCAATATGGAGCTAGCACGGCCAATATGGAGCTAGCACGGGCAATATGGAGCTAGCAAGGCCAATATGGAGCTAGCACGGCCAATATGGAGTTAGCAAGGCCAATATGGAGCTAGCACGACCAATATGGTGCTAGCAAGGCCAATGTGGAGCTAGCACGGACAATATGGAGCTAGGAAGGCCAATATGGAGCTAGTAAGACCAATATGTAGCTAGGAAGGCCAATATGGAGCTAGCAAGGCCAATATGGAACTAGCAAGGCCAATATGGAGCTAGCAAGGCCAATATGGAGCTAACAAGGCCAATATGGAGCTAGCACGGCCAATATAGAGCTAGCAAGGCCAATATGGAGCTAGCAAGGCCACTATGGAGTTAGCACGGCCAATATGGAGCTAGCAAGGCCAATATGGAACTAGCAAGGCCAATATGGAGCTAGCACGGCCAATATGGAACTAGCAAGGCCAATATGGAGCTAGCACGGCCAATATGGAGCTAGCAAGGCCAATATGGAACTAGCAAGGCCAATATGGAGCTAGCAAGGCCAATATGGAGCTAGCACGGCCAATATGGAGCTAGCAAGGCCAATATGGAGCTAGCACGGCCAATATGGAGCTAGCAAGGCCAATATGGAGCTAGCAAGGCCAATATGGAGCTAGCAAGGCCAATATGGAGCTAGCAAGGCCAATATGGAGCTAGCAAGGCCAATATGGAGCTAGCAAGGCCAATATGGAGCTAGCAAGGCCAATATGGAGCTAGCAAGGCCAATATGGAGCTAGCAAGGCCAATATGGAGCTAGCAGGCCATATGGAGCTAGCAAGGCCAATATGGAGCTAGCAAGGCCAATATGAGCTAGCAAGGCCAATATGGAGCTAGCAAGGCCAATATGGAGCTAGCAAGGCCAATATGGAGCTAGCAAGGCCAATATGGAGCTAGCAAGGCCAATATGGAGCTAGCAAGGCCAATATGGAGCTAGCAAGGCCAATATGGAGCTAGCAAGGCCAATATGGAGCTAGCAAGGCCAATATGGAGCTAGCACGGCCAATATGGAGCTAGCAAGGCCAATATGGAGCTAGCAAGGCCAATATGGAGCTAGCACGGCCAATATGGAGCTAGCAAGCCAATATGGAGCTAGCAAGGCCAATATGGAGCTAGCAAGGCCAATATGGAGCTAGCAAGGCCAATATGGAGCTAGCAAGGCCAATATGGAGCTAGCAAGGCCAATATGGAGCTAGCAAGGCCAATATGGAGCTAGCAAGGCCAATATGGAGCTAGCACGGCCAATATGGAGCTAGCAAGGCCAATATGGAGCTAGCACGGCCAATATGGAGCTAGCAAGGCCAATATGGAACTAGCAAGGCCAATATGGAGCTAGCAAGGCCAATATGGAACTAGCAGGCACGCATAGAGATAACAATACCAATAGGGAGCTAGTAAGGCCAATATGGAACTAGTAAGGCCAATATGGAGCTAGCAAGGCCAATATGGAGCTAGCAAGGCCAATATGGAGCTAGCAAGGCCAATATGGAGCTAGCAAGGCCAATATGGAGCTAGCACGGCCAATATGGAGCTAGCAAGGCCAATATGGAACTAGCAAGGCCAATATGGAGCTAGCAAGGCCAATATGGAACTAGCACGGCACGCATAGAGATAACAATACCAATAGGGAGCTAGTAAGGCCAATATGGAACTAGTAAGGCCAATATGGAGCTAGCAAGGCCAATGTGGAGCCAGCACGGCCAATATGGAGCTAGCAAGGCCAATATGGAGCTAGACGGCCAATATGGAACAGTAAGGCCAATATGGAGCTAGCAAGGCCAATGTTGAGCTAGCACGGCCAATATGGAGCTAGCAATGCCAATATGGAGCTAGCAAGGCCAATATGGAGCTAGCACGGCCAATATGGAGCTAGCAAGGCCAATATGGAGCTAGCACGGCCAATATGGAGCTAGCAAGGCCAATATGGAGCTAGCAAGGCCAATATGGAGGTAGTAAGGCCAATATGGAACTAGCAAGGCCAATATGGAGCTAGCAAGGCCAATATGGAGCTAGCAAGGCCAATATGGAGCTAGCAAGGCCAATATGGAGCTAGCAAGGCCAATATGGAGCTAGCAAGGCCAATATGGAGCTAGCAAGGCCAAGATGGAGCTAGCAAGGCCAATATGGAGCTAGCACAAGACCAATCTGGAACTAGCAAGACCAATATGGAACTAGCAAGGCCAATATGGAGCTAGCACGGCAAATATGGAGCTAGCAAGGCCAATATGGAGCTGGCAAGGCCAATATGGAGCTAGCAAGGCCAATATGAGATAGCACAAGACCAATCTGGAGCTAGCAAGACCAATATGGAACTAGCAAGGCCAATATGGAGCTAGCACGGCCAATATGGAGCTAGCAAGGCCAATATGGAGCTAGCAAGGCCAACATGTAGCTAGCAAGGCCAATATGGAGCTAGCAAGGCCAATATGAAGCTAGCAAGGCCAATATGGAGCTAGCAAGACCAATATGGAGCTAGCAAGACCAATATGGAGCTAGCAAGGCCAAGATGGAGAGGCAAGACAAATATGGAGCTAGCAAGACCAATATGGAGCTAGCAAGGCCAAAATGGAGAAGCAAGACCAATATGGAGCTAGCAAGGCCAATGTGGAGTTAACAAGACCAATATGGAACTAGCACGGCACGCATAGAGATAACAATACCAATAGGGAGCTAGTAAGGCCAATGTGGAGCTAGTAAGGCCAATATGGAACTAGTAAGGCCAATATGGAACTAGCACGGCCAATATGGAGCTAGCAAGGCCAATATGGAGCTAGCAAGGCCAATATGGAGCTAGCACGGCCAATATGGAGCTAGCAAGGACAATATGGAACTAGTAAGGCCAATATGTAGCTAGCACGGCCAATATGGAGCTAGCAAGGCCAATGTGGAGTTAATAAGACAAATATGGAGCTAGCAAGGCCAATTTGGAACTAGCACGGCCAATATGGAGCTAGCAAGGCCAATATGGAGCTAGCAAGGCCAATATGGAGCTAGCAAGGCCAATATGGAGCTAGCACGGCCAATATGGAGCTAGCAAGGCCAATATGGAACTAGCAAGGCCAATATGGAGCTAGCAAGGCCAATATTGAGCTAGCAAGACCAATATGGAGCTAGCAAGACCAATTTGGAGCTAGCAAGGCCAAGATGGAGAAGCAAGACCAATATGGAGCTAGCAAGGCCAAGATGGAGAAGCAAGACCAATATGGAGCTAGCAAGGCCAATGTGGAGTTAACAAGACCAATATGGAACTAGCACGGCACGCATAGAGATAACAATACCAATAGGGAACTAGTAAGGCCAATGTGGAGCTAGTAAGGCTAATATGGAACTAGTAATGCCAATATGGAACTAGCACGGCCAATATGGAGCTAGCAAGGCCAATATGGAGCTAGCAAGGCCAATATGGAGCTAGCACGGCCAATATGGAGCTAGCAAGGCCAATATGGAGCTAGCACGGCCAATATGGAGCTAGCAAGGCCAATATGGAACTAGCAAGGCCAATATGGAGCTAGCAAGGCCAATATGGAACTAGCACGGCACGCATAGAGATAACAATACCAATAGGGAGCTAGTAAGGCCAATATGGAACTAGTAAGGCCAAT
>CM026394.1:16343828-16375186 GCA_014843695.1 Archivesica marissinica | reverse complement strand
ACTATTCACAACGTTCTATGTATACTAGTACACTATTCACAACGTTCTATGTATACTAGTACACTATTCACAACGTTCTATGTATACTAGTACACTATTCACAACGTTCTATGTATACTAGTACACTATTCACAACGTTCTATGTATACTAGTACACTATTCACAACTTCTATGTATACTAGTACACTATTCACAACGTTCTATGTATACTAGTACACTATTCACAACGTTCTATGTATACTAGTACACTATTCACAACGTTCTATGTATACTAGTACACTATTCACAACGTTCTATGTATACTAGTACACTATTCACAACGTTCTATGTATACTAGTACACTATTCACAACGTTCTATGTATACTAGTACACTATTCACAACGTTCTATTGTATACTAGTACACTATTCACAACGTTCTATGTATACTAGTACACTATTCACAACGTTCTATGTATGCTAGTACACTATTCACAACGTTCTATGTATACTAGTACACTATTCACAACGTTCTATGTATACAAGTACACTATTCACAACGTTCTATGTATAATAGTACACTATTCACACCGTTCTATGTATAATAGTACACCATTCACAACGTTCTATGTATAATAGTACACTATTCACAACGTTCTATGTATACTAGTACACGTACACTATTCACAACGTTCTATGTATACTAGTACGCTATTCACACCGTTCTATGTATACTAGTACACTATTCACAACGTTATATGTATACTAGTACACTATTCACAACGTTCTATGTATCTAGTACATATTCTATGTTCTAGTACACTATTCACAACGTTCTATGTATGCTAGTACACTATTCACAACGTTCTATGTATACTAGTACACTATTCACAACGTTCTATGTATAATTGTACACTATTCACAACGTTTATGTATACTAGTACACTATTCACAACGTTCTATGTATACTAGTACACTATTCACAACGTTCTATGTATACTAGTACACTATTCACAACGTTCTATGTATACTAGTACACTATTCACAACGTTCTATGTTTGTTGTTTATGTATGTACACTATTCAAGTTCTATGTATACTAGTACACTATTCACAACGTTCTATGTATGCTAGTACACTATTCACAACGTTCTATGTATACTAGTACACTATTCACAACGTTCTATGTATACTAGTACACTATTCACAACGTTCTATGTATACTAGTACACTATTCACAACGTTCTATGTATACTAGTACACTATTCATAACGTTCTATGTCTACTAGTACACTATTCACGACGTTCTGTGTACGCTAGTACACTATTCACAATGTTCTATGTATACTAGTACACTATTCACAACGTTCTATGTATACTAGTACACTATTCACAACGTTCTATGGATAATTGTACACTATTCACAACGTTCTATGTATAAGTGTACACTATTCACAACGTTATATGTATAAGTGTACACTATTCACAACGTTATACGTATACTAGTACACTATTCACAACGTTCTATGTATAATTGTACACTATTCACAACGTTCTATGTATACTAGTACACTATTCACAACGTTATATGTATACTAGTACACTATTCACAACGTTCTATGGTAATTGTACACTTCACAACGTTATATGTATAATTGTACACTATTTTCAACGTTCTATGTATACTAGTACACTATTCACAACGTTCTATGTATGCTAGTACACTATTCACAACGTTCTATGTATACTAGTACACTATTCACAACGTTCTATGTATACTAGTACACTATTCACAACGTTCTATGTATACTAGTACACTATTCACAACGTTCTATGTATACTAGTACACTATTCACAACGTTCTATGTATACTAGTACACTATTCACAACGTTCTGTGTATGCTAGTACACTATTCACAACGTTCTATGTATACTAGTACACTATTCACAACGTTCTATGTATACTAGTACACTATTCACAACGTTATATGGATAATTGTACACTATTCACAACGTTCTATGTATAATTGTACACTATTCACAACGTTCTATGTATACTAGTACACTATTCACAACGTTCTATGTATACTAGTACACTATTCACAACGTTCTATGTATACTAGTACACTATTCACAACGTTCTATGTATACTAGTACACTATTCACAACGTTCTATGTATACTAGTACACTATTCACAACGTTCTATGTATACTAGTACACTATTCACAACGTTCTATGTATACTAGTACACTATTCACAACGTTCTATGTATACTAGTACACTATTCACAACGTTCTATGTATACTAGTACACTATTCACAACGTTCTATGTATACTAGTACACTATTCACAACGTTCTATGTATACTAGTACACTATTCACAACGTTCTATGTATACTAGTACACTATTCACAACGTTCTATGTATACTAGTACACTATTCACAACGTTCTATGTATAATTGTACACTATTCACAACGTTCTATGTATAATTGTACACTATTCACAACGTTCTATGTATACTAGTACACTATTCACAACGTTCTATGTATACTAGTACACTATTCACAACGTTCTATGTATACTAGTACACTATTCACAACGTTCTATGTATACTAGTACACTATTCACAACGTTCTATGTATACTAGTACACTATTCACAACGTTCTATGTATACTAGTACACTATTCACAACGTTCTATGTATAATAGTACACTATTCACAACGTTCTATGTATACTAGTACACTATTCACAACGTTCTATGTATACTAGTACACTATTCACAACGTTCTATGTATACTAGTACACTATTCACAACGTTCTATGTATACTAGTACACTATTCACAACGTTCTATGTATACTAGTACACTATTCACAACGTTCTATGTATACTAGTACACTATTCACAACGTTCTATGTATACTAGTACACTATTCACAACGTTCTATGTATACTAGTACACTATTCACAACGTTCTATGTATACTAGTACACTATTCACAACGTTCTATGTATAATAGTACACTATTCACAACGTTATATGTATACTAGTACACTATTCACAACGTTCTATGTATACACTTCACACGTTTGTATAATTGTACACTATTCAACGTTCTATGTATACTAGTACACTATTCACAACGTTCTATGTATACTAGTACACTATTCACAACGTTCTATGTATACTAGTACACTATTCACAACGTTCTATGTATACTAGTACACTATTCACAACGTTCTATGTATACTAGTACACTATTCACAACGTTCTATGTATACTAGTACACTATTCACAACGTTCTATGTATACTAGTACACTATTCACAACGTTCTATGTATACTAGTACACTATTCACAACGTTCTATGTATACTAGTACACTATTCACAACGTTCTATGTATACTAGTACACTATTCACAACGTTCTATGTATACTAGTACACTATTCACAACGTTCTATGTATACTAGTACACTATTCACAACGTTCTATGTATACTAGTACACTATTCACAACGTTATATGTATACTAGTACACTATTCACAACGTTCTATGTATCTAGTACACTATTCACAACGTTCTATGTATGCTAGTACACTATTCACAACGTTCTATGTATACTAGTACACTATTCACAACGTTCTATGTATACTAGTACACTATTCACAACGTTCTATGTATAATAGTACACTATTCACAACGTTCTATGTATACTAGTACACTATTCACAACGTTCTATGTATACTAGTACACTATTCACAACGTTCTATGTATACTAGTACACTATTCACAACGTTCTATGTATACTAGTACACTATTCACAACGTTCTATGTATACTAGTACACTATTCACAACGTTCTATGTATACTAGTACACTATTCACAACGTTCTATGTATACTAGTACACTATTCACAACGTTCTATGTATACTAGTACACTATTCACAACGTTCTATGTATACTAGTACACTATTCACAACGTTCTATGTATACTAGTACACTATTCACAACGTTCTATGTATACTAGTACACTATTCACAACGTTCTATGTATACTAGTACACTATTCACAACGTTCTATGTATACTAGTACACTATTCACAACGTTCTATGTATACTAGTACACTATTCACAACGTTCTATGTATAATTGTACACTATTCACAACGTTCTATGTATAATAGTACACTATTCACAACGTTCTATGTATACTAGTACACTATTCACAACGTTCTATGTATACTAGTACACTATTCACAACGTTCTATGTATACTAGTACACTATTCACAACGTTCTATGTATACTAGTACACTATTCACAACGTTCTATGTATACTAGTACACTATTCACAACGTTCTATGTATACTAGTACACTATTCACAACGTTCTATGTATACTAGTACACTATTCACAACGTTCTATGTATACTAGTACACTATTCACAACGTTCTATGTATGCTAGTACACTATTCACAACGTTCTATGTATGCTAGTACATTATTCACAACGTTCTATGTATAAGGTACACTATTCACAACGTTCTATGTATACTAGTACACTATTCACAACGTTCTATGTATAATAGTACACTATTCACAACGTTCTATGTATAATAGTACACCATTCACAACGTTCTATGTATAATAGTACACTATTCACAACGTTCTATGTATACTAGTACACTATTCACAACGTTCTATGTATCTAGTCATATTCACAACGTTCTATGTATATGTACACTATTCACAACGTTCTATGTATACTAGTACACTATTCACAACGTTCTATGTATACTAGTACACTATTCACAACGTTCTATGTATACTAGTACACTATTCACAACGTTCTATGTATACTAGTACACTATTCACAACGTTCTATGTATACTAGTACACTATTCACAACGTTCTATGTATACTAGTACACTATTCACAACGTTCTATGTATACTAGTACACTATTCACAACGTTCTATGTATACTAGTACACTATTCACAACGTTCTATGTATACTAGTACACTATTCACAACGTTCTATGTATACTAGTACACTATTCACGACGTTCTATGTATGCTAGTACACTATTCACAACGTTCTATGTATGCTAGTACATTATTCACAACGTTCTATGTATAAAGGTACACTATTCACAACGTTCTATGTATACAAGTACACTATTCACAACCTTCTATGTATAATAGTACACTATTCACACCGTTCTATGTATAATAGTACACCATTCACAACGTTCTATGTATAATAGTACACTATTCACAACGTTCTATGTATACTAGTACACTATTCACAACGTTCTATGTATACTAGTACACTATTCACAACGTTCTATGTATACTAGTACACTATTCACAACGTTCTATGGATAATTGTACACTTCACAACGTTTATGTATAATGTACACTATTCACAACGTTTATGTATACTAGTACACTATTCACAAGTTCTATGTATGCTAGTACATATTCACAAGTTCTATGTATAAGTACACTATTCACAACGTTCTATGTATACAGTACACTATTCACAACCTTCTATTATAATAGTACACTATTCACACCGTTCTATGTATAATAGTACACTATTCACAACGTTCTATGTATAATAGTACACTATTCACAACGTTCTATGTATACTAGTACACTATTCACAACGTTCTATGTATACTAGTACACTATTCACAACGTTCTATGTATACTAGTACACTATTCACAACGTTATATGTATACTAGTACACTATTCACAACGTTCTATGTATGCTAGTACGTATCTAGTACACTATTCACAACGTTCTATGTATGCTAGTACACTATTCACAACGTTCTATGTATACTAGTACACTATTCACAACGTTCTATGTATACTAGTACACTATTCACAACGTTCTATGTATAATTGTACACTATTCACAACGTTCTATGTATACTAGTACACTATTCACAACGTTCTATGTATAATAGTACACTATTCACAACGTTCTATGTATACTAGTACACTATTCACAACGTTCTATGTATACTAGTACACTATTCACAACGTTCTATGTATACTAGTACACTATTCACAACGTTCTATGTATACTAGTACACTATTCACAACGTTCTATGTATACTAGTACACTATTCACAACGTTCTATGTATACTAGTACACTATTCACAACGTTCTATGTATACTAGTACACTATTCACAACGTTCTATGTATACTAGTACACTATTCACAACGTTCTATGTATACTAGTACACTATTCACAACGTTCTATGTATACTAGTACACTATTCACAACGTTCTATGTATACTAGTACACTATTCACAACGTTCTATGTATAATAGTACACTATTCACAACGTTCTATGTATACTAGTACACTATTCACAACGTTCTATGTATACTAGTACACTATTCACAACGTTCTATGTATACTAGTACACTATTCACAACGTTCTATGTATACTAGTACACTATTCACAACGTTCTATGTATACTAGTACACTATTCACAACGTTCTATGTATAATAGTACACTATTCACAACGTTCTATGTATACTAGTACACTATTCACAACGTTCTATGTATACTAGTACACTATTCACAACGTTCTATGTATACTAGTACACTATTCACAACGTTCTATGTATAATGTACACTATTCACAACGTTCTATGTATACTAGTACACTATTCACAACGTTCTATGTATACTAGTACACTATTCACAACGTTCTATGTATACTAGTACACTATTCACAACGTTCTATGTATACTAGTACACTATTCACAACGTTCTATGTATACTAGTACACTATTCACAACGTTCTATGTATACTAGTACACTATTCACAACGTTCTATGTATACTAGTACACTATTCACAACGTTCTATGTATACTAGTACACTATTCACAACGTTCTATGTATACTAGTACACTATTCACAACGTTCTATGTATACTAGTACACTATTCACAACGTTCTATGTATGCTAGTACACTATTCACAACGTTCTATGTATGCTAGTACACTATTCACAACGTTCTATGTATAATAGTACACTATTCACAACGTTCTATGTATACTAGTACACTATTCACAACGTTCTATGTATAATAGTACACTATTCACAACGTTCTATGTATAATAGTACACTATTCACAACGTTCTATGTATAATAGTACACTATTCACAACGTTCTATGTATACTAGTACACTATTCACAACGTTCTATGTATACTAGTACACTATTCACAACGTTCTATGTATACTAGTACACTATTCACAACGTTCTATGTATACTAGTACACTATTCACAACGTTCTATGTATACTAGTACACTATTCACAACGTTCTATGTATAATTGTACACTATTCACAACGTTCTATGTATACTAGTACACTATTCACAACGTTCTATGTATACTAGTACACTATTCACAACGTTCTATGTATAATTGTACACTATTCACAACGTTCTATGTATACTAATACACTATTCACAACGTTATATGTATACTAGTACACTATTCACAACGTGCTATGTATAATTGTACACTTTTCGCAACGTTCTATGTATACTAGTACACTATTCACAACGTTATATGTATACTAGTACACTATTCACAACGTTCTATGTATAATTGTACACTATTCACAACGTTCTATGTATACTAGTACACTATTTACAACGTTCTATGTATACTAGTACACTATTCACAACGTTCTATGTATAATTGTACACTATTCACAACGTTCTGTGTATACTAGTACACTATTCACAACCTTCTATGTATACTAGTACACTATTCACAACGTTCTATGTATAATGTACACTTTCCAACGTTCTATGTATACTAGTACACTATTCACAACGTTCTATGTATACTAGTACACTATTCACAACGTTCTATGTATACTAGTACACTATTCACAACGTTCTATGTATACTAGTACACTATTCACAACGTTATATGTATACTAGTACACTATTCACAACGTTCTATGTATACTAGTACACTATTCACAACGTTCTATGTATACTAGTACACTATTCACAACGTTCTATGTATACTAGTACACTATTCACAACGTTCTATGTATACTAGTACACTATTCACAACGTTCTATGTATACTAGTACACTATTCACAACGTTCTATGTATACTAGTACACTATTCACAACGTTCTATGTATACTAGTACACTATTCACAACGTTATATGGATAATTGTACACTATTCACAACGTTCTATGTATACTAGTACACTATTCACAACGTTCTATGTATACTAGTACACTATTCACAACGTTCTATGTATACTAGTACACTATTCACAACGTTCTATGTATACTAGTACACTATTCACAACGTTCTATGTATACTAGTACACTATTCACAACGTTCTATGTATACTAGTACACTATTCACAACGTTCTATGTATACTAGTACACTATTCACAACGTTCTATGTATGCTAGTACACTATTCACAACGTTCTATGTATAATAGTACACTATTCACAACGTTCTATGTATGCTAGTACACTATTCACAACGTTCTATGTATGCTAGTACATTATTCACAACGTTCTATGTATAAAGGTACACTATTCACAACGTTCTATGTATACTAGTACACTATTCACAACGTTCTATGTATAATAGTACACTATTCACAACGTTCTATGTATAATAGTACACCATTCACAACGTTCTATGTATAATAGTACACTATTCACAACGTTCTATGTATACTAGTACACTATTCACAACGTTCTATGTATACTAGTACACTATTCACAACGTTCTATGTATAATGGTACACTATTCACAACGTTCTATGTATACTAGTACACTATTCACAACGTTCTATGTATAATAGTACACTATTCACAACGTTCTATGTATACTAGTACACTATTCACAACGTTCTATGTATACTAGTACACTATTCACAACGTTCTATGTATACTAGTACACTATTCACAACGTTCTATGTATACTAGTACACTATTCACAACGTTCTATGTATACTAGTACACTATTCACAACGTTCTATGTATACTAGTACACTATTCACAACGTTCTATGTATACTAGTACACTATTCACAACGTTCTATGTATACTAGTACACTATTCACGACGTTCTATGTATGCTAGTACACTATTCACAACGTTCTATGTATGCTAGTACATTATTCACAACGTTCTATGTATAAAGGTACACTATTCACAACGTTCTATGTATACAAGTACACTATTCACAACGTTCTATGTATAATAGTACACTATTCACAACGTTCTATGTATAATAGTACACCATTCACAACGTTCTATGTATAATAGTACACTATTCACAACGTTCTATGTATACTAGTACACTATTCACAACGTTCTATGTATACTAGTACACTATTCACAACGTTCTATGTATACTAGTACACTATTCACAACGTTCTATGTATACTAGTACACTATTCACAACGTTCTATGTATACTAGTACACTATTCACAACGTTCTATGTATAATTGTACACTATTCACAACGTTCTATGTATACTAGTACACTATTCACAACGTTCTATGTATACTAGTACACTATTCACAACGTTCTATGTATGCTAGTACACTATTCACAACGTTCTATGTATACTAGTACACTATTCACAACGTTCTATGTATAATAGTACACTATTCACAACGTTCTATGTATACTAGTACACTATTCACAACGTTCTATGTATACTAGTACACTATTCACGACGTTCTATGTATGCTAGTACACTATTCACAACGTTCTATGTATGCTAGTACATTATTCACAACGTTCTATGTATAAAGGTACACTATTCACAACGTTCTATGTATACAAGTACACTATTCACAACCTTCTATGTATAATAGTACACTATTCACACCGTTCTATGTATAATAGTACACCATTCACAACGTTCTATGTATAATAGTACACTATTCACAACGTTCTATGTATACTAGTACACTATTCACAACGTTCTATGTATACTAGTACACTATTCACAACGTTCTATGTATACTAGTACACTATTCACAACGTTCTATGTATACTAGTACACTATTCACAACGTTCTATGTATACTAGTACACTATTCACAACGTTCTATGTATAATTGTACACTATTCACAACGTTCTATGTATACTAGTACACTATTCACAACGTTCTATGTATACTAGTACACTATTCACAACGTTATATGTATAATTGTACACTATTCACAACGTTCTATGTATACTAATACACTATTCACAACGTTATATGTATACTAGTACACTATTCACAACGTGCTATGTATAATTGTACACTTTTCGCAACGTTCTATGTATACTAGTACACTATTCACAACGTTATATGTATACTAGTACACTATTCACAACGTTCTATGTATAATTGTACACTATTCACAACGTTCTATGTATACTAGTACACTATTCACAACGTTCTATGTATACTAGTACACTATTCACAACGTTCTATGTATAATTGTACACTATTCACAACGTTCTGTGTATACTAGTACACTATTCACAACCTTCTATGTATACTAGTACACTATTCACAACGTTCTATGTATAATTGTACACTTTTCACAACGTTCTATGTATACTAGTACACTATTCACAACGTTATATGTATACTAGTACACTTCACAACGTTCTATGTATATTAGTACACTATTCACAACGTTCTATGTATACTAGTACACTATTCACAACGTTCTATGTATACTAGTACACTATTCACAACGTTCTATGTATACTAGTACACTATTCACAACGTTCTATGTATACTAGTACACTATTCACAACGTTCTATGTATACTAGTACACTATTCACAACGTTCTATGTATACTAGTACACTATTCACAACGTTCTATGTATACTATTCACAACGTTCTATGTATAATTGTACACTATTCACAACGTTCTATGTATACTAGTACACTATTCACAACGTTATATGTATAATAGTACACTATTCACAACGTTCTATGTATAATTGTACACTATTCACAACGTTCTATGTATAATTGTACACTATTCACAACGTTCTATGTATACTAGTACACTATTCACAACGTTCTATGTATACTAGTACACTATTCACAACGTTCTATGTATAATTGTACATTATTCACAACGTTCTATGTATACTAGTACACTATTCACATTTTCTATGTATACTAGTACACTATTAACAACGTTGTATGTATACTAGTACACTATTCACAACGTTGTATGTATACTAGTACACTATTCACAACGTGCTATGTATACTAGTACACTATTCACAACGTTCTGTGTATACTAGTACACTATTCACAACGTTCTGTGTATACTATTACACTATTCACAACGTTCTATGTAAAATAAATAAATTTTAAACGAATGGGATGTTTACCTCTGTCCCTGCTTCGTGTGTAGTTATTTTTAACATTCTCACTTAATGGGATGTTTAACCCCTGCCCCTGACAAAGCTGCTCCCAGTTACACCCGGTATTGAGTGTTCGGCTGATTTTCCTGAACATTTCTCAGAACGGTTGCTTCGAAATTCATTTTAGAAACATGTTTTTCTGAATAATTGAACAATATAATAACACAGGTGTTGTCAAAATTCAGAGACAATAAATAGCATTCAAGTTACTGAAAATATTTAGCGAACAATTCATGCGTGCGTGCGCTCTCGCGCGCGTGTATGTGTCTATTTACATTTATTTATCGTCGCTACGTTTGTCCATATAAACGACTCCTCTTGAAGAAAATAGTTATTTTAAATTATGGAGGATAGTGCAATGGTACAGACAGAGACCCGTTCCAGAGTCTCCTCTGGTTCTTTTACTTGCACCGATATAGTATCATCCGAAAGACTATGATATCATTTATTTCATACACTCACTGCCAACCTACAGTATGTGACGTCACTCACTGCAAACATATAACATGTGACGTCACTCACTGCAAACATACCCTACAGCATGTGACATCACTCACTGCAAACATACCCTACAGCATGTGACGTCACGCACTGCAAACTTACCCTACAACATGTGATGTGAATCACTGCACATACACCGTATTTCAGGTCACTCACTGCATACCTACCGCATGTGACGTCACTCACTGCTTATACCACCACAATACTTGTTTTCTGTCATAGTCAAGCACATACCGGCTTTGGGTACGGAGTCTGAATGACAGTGGGGTAGGGCTCCCAAATATAGTAGTGCCTATAATGACCTCTAGTTTATACACATATCATTTAGCTGGATTGCGAATCATGTTCTTACAACATTCATTTAATCTCTCTCGAAACTTCATTCATGGTGGAATCCATCGCCACGAGGGAGAGAGCAGAGGGCAATGGGGATTAAAGTGCCTTATCGTAGACGTGGTTTTTGCGGGATTCGAACGCATAACCTCTTGATTACGACAACGACATCGTATGATCCAATACAGCACAGAGGGTCCGCCGCTAATGACCTTAGATCATTACTCCGTCACTGAATACATGCATGCGTTATCTTCTGTTAAGGAGGTATGACTTATATAAGATGTCCTAGATATGAACCCAAAACAAATACTTCAATTAGAGTAGTTACCACGCTTCTTTTGTATTTAATTAAATGAGTGTTGTGCAGATAAGACTCAGAACAGACAGGTCAGCGGTCCGGTGGTTAACACGTTGAACCGCGAATTCAGGGATCGTAACATATGCAAACTGTACATGTATATAAACCCAAAGCAAAGCATTGCTTCCCAATATTCATTACGGCTATGCGGTCACGAGCCCGTATCAAACCAGAAAATCCGTATCATAACTAGTTCCTGAGAACTAACACATGTTCACTCGGTGCTAGTTTGTTTACTTCCGTAGCGTCACAGTTGACAGATAAGAGATAGTGTCGTGGTAATACTTCAATAGTTTTCATGGATCTAATTCAGTAATTGTTATTTATTCCTGATAAATGCATAACGGAGAGCAGGATTTCGATTATTAAATGTTCAAATTCATTTCAAAGTAATAAAGACGTTATTACGTTGCTAGTTTCATATCAGCCTAGATATCGACCATCGGTAACTTGATATCAGCCTTAGTCCGTCGGTCTCAGTTTGATATCAAGTTACCTCGAGTGATATGCTGATATGAAACTAGCCACGTGATAACCTAAATATTCATGGCATGTATATGACAGATTCACCTGTCCTCGCTACCTATTATTTACATATTAATTATCGATAGTGCACTTTATTAATAGGGCATAATACGATTATGGACACCTGTATGTGTTACCGAACTGAGTGGAATACATTTGCCTTACTCAACAGTTACTTATGTTCAACAATATAATATGCCTTATTAATAGTAACGTGACCCCTAAAAGAGACAGGTCGATCTGCACTTTACAATATAAATGAAATTCGATGAAAAAATGGCAGTTTCTTACGGAGGTTGGTGCATCAAGTACTGGTTAACCACTGGAGCCTGCCCAGGAAAGGTGGTGTTAGGTAAACTGCCCGTCGCTCAAATAGGCAACCTGTAGCGACGTTAAATAAACTTATATAAATAAAATAAAAACATTCGATTGTATTTGTCTTTGGTATGTCAATTACATATACAGTAAGCATCCCATCTACCTGTCACGCTATAGTAAACCACCCATCTACATGCCACGCTTTAGTAAACCACCCATCTACATGCCACGCTTTAGTAAACCACCAATCTACATGTCACGCTATAGTAAACCACCAATATACACGTCACGCTATAGTAAACCTCCCATCTACATGTCACGCTATAGTAAACCACCCATCTACATGCCACGCTTTAGTAAACCACCCATCTACATGCCACGCTTTAGTAAACCACCAATCTACATGTCACGCTATAGTAAACCACCAATATACACGTCACGCTATAGTAAACCTCCCATCTACATGTCACGCTATAGTAAACCACCCATCTACATACCACGCTATAGTAAACCACCCATCTACATGTCACGCTATAGTAAACCTCCATTTATTTTACATGCCACGTTATAGTAAACCACCCATATACATGTCACGCTATAGTAAACCACCCATCTACATGTCACGCTATAGTAAAACTCCCATCTACATGTCACGCTATAGTAAACATCCCATCTACATGTCACGCTATTGTAAACCAACCACCACCCATCAACATGTCACGCTATAGTAAACCACCCATCTACATGCTACGCTATAGTAAACCACCAATCTACATGCCGCGCTATAGGAAACCACCCATCTACCTGTCACGCTATATTAAACCACCCATCTACATGCCACGCTTTAGTAAACCACCAATCTACATGTCACGCTATAGTAAACCACCCATCAACATGTCACGCTATAGTAAACCACCCATATACATGTCACGCTATAGTAAACCACCCATCTACATGTCACGCTATAGTAAACCTCCCATCTACATGTCACGCTATGGTAAACCACCCATTTACATGCCACGCTATAGTAAACCATCCATCTACATGTCACGCTATTGTAAACATCCCATCTACATGTCACGCTATAGTAAACCTCCCATATACATGTCACACTATAGTAAACCACCCATCTACATGTCACGCTATAGTAAACCACCCATCTACATGCCACGCTATAGTAAACCACCCATCTACATGTCACGCTATAGTAAAACTCCCATCTACATGTCACGCTATAGTAAACTTCCAATATCCATGTCACACTATGGTAACCCCCATCTAAATGCCACGCCATAGTAGACCTCCCATCTACATGTCACGCTATAGTAAACCTCCATCTACATGTCACGCTATTGTAAACATTCAATTTACAGGTCACGCTATAGTAAACCACCCATCTACATGTCACGCTATAGTAAAACTCCCATCTACATGTCACGCTATAGTAAACTTCCAATATCCATGTCACACTATGGTAACCCCCATCTAAATGCCACGCCATAGTAGACCTCCCATCTACATGTCACGCTATAGTAAACCTCCATCTACATGTCACGCTATTGTAAACATTCAATTTACAGGTCACGCTATAGTAAACCTCCCATCTACATGTCACGCTATAGTAAACCTCCAATCTCCATGTCACGCTATGGTAACCCCCATCTACATGTCACGCCATAGTAGACCTCCCATCGACATGTCATGCTATGGTAAACCACCAATATACATGTCACGCTATAGTATACCACCCGTCTACATGTCACGCAATATTTAACATCCAATCTACATGTCACACTATAGTAAACCTCCAATCTATATGTCACGCTATAGTAAACATCCCATATACATGCCACGCTATAGTAAGCCTCCCATCCACATGTCACGCTATAGTAAACATCCCAAATACATGCCACGCTATAGTAAGCCTCCCATCCACATGTCACGCTATAGTAAACATCCCATTTACATGTCACGCTATAGGAAACATCCCATCTACATGTCACGCTATAGTAAACATCCCATTTACATGTCACGCTATAATAAGCCTCCCATCTACATGTCACGCTATAGTAAACATCCCATATATCTACATGTCACGCTATAGTAAACCTCCAATCTAAATGTCACAATATATTGCGATTTCTAGATAATAACAGCGATATTAAATTGTCACCAAATAGATCAGCGAAGACTAAGATATAGTTAAAATGTTTAATATTGAATGATTGGCATTAATTATGGCCATGGCTGGCAATGATTGAACCACCCCAAAGCAGTGTACAACATTTAGTATCGATTCCTTTTCAATTTTGAATCTTATTATTATTACTCCGGAAGATGGAAAGCACTAAGCACGGACACTCATTTATCTCCGGATGTCGGAAGCATAAGCCCATAGGCATATCATAATTATATCACTCCGGAAGCCAAATAAAGCCCATAGGCATATCATATCGCACTCCGGACATCGGAAGCATATAGATAACAATAGTGTGAAATACACATCCCCGGTGGGACAATATGGCAAAATCACATCACTCCGGATATCGGAAGCATAAAAAAGCCCATAGGCATATCATATATCACTCCGGAAAAATCGGAAGCCCTTACTCCGGATATCGGAAACATAAAACAATTAACTCCGGCTTTTCGGAAGTACTTTCTATACAAATACATTACTGACTTGATATGCTAAATTACTCATCTAACAATAGACCAACACATTCTTGTACACTGCAGTGGCATTGCTATTACCTATATAAAAGTTATATAGATTATACAAGAGAGACGCTATTACGCCAAGGCGCAGGTACTACTTACTGTTACTGTTACTGTTAAAGAGCATCTTTTTCCGGGGGACCAAGTCCCGCCATATACGAGAAGCTAGATTTATATGGAGCGTCTATTTCTTGTATAAATTGTGTTTAAACAACTATGGATAACATTTTACGTTTGAATATCTTACTTGTATAAATTGCGTTTAAACCACTATGGATAGCATTTTACGTTTGAATAGACAATAATGAACAGAGTCTCTAAATAGTTCTGGTGATGGACATATTCCGGGATAACGAATGTAAGCCCCGTCCGTTGTTGTGGATGCAAAATGTTCCCACGGAACTATTAAATCTTTTCTAACTTTATTTCGTTACGATATTGTATTCGTGTTATGATTTCGGACCAGATAATTTTAATTTCTGAGAAAGTTGTCATTATATTTACTAGAGTTGCTTTCAAACACCATTCGGTGTAGCCCAAAGGCGTTTGACCAATATTGTTTCCGCCACAATGTATAATAAGCAACTGCGGTGGGTACCTTTAACGTTTACTAAACTGTCAAACTTGGAGGCAAGGTGTTCCACTCTCAGCCAGGCTTAATGTCACATTAATACATTTATCCATTCCAAAATTGTGTCCACCTGTTTGTCTGGTGTGGTGGAAAACATCTCTTATAATAGACGAGTCGATAATCCATACTTCTGCAGCACCTATATATATAAACCATTAGCTGTATTTAGAAGTTTTCTATAAATCGACCATTTAACAATATATGTGTAACCGGTGACTTCGGGGAAAGATAATACACCAACCCGAAACGAGGTTCAATCGATCCTTTATATAATATATATATATATATATATACAGAAAACAGGGAGACCTGCAATATAATAATATCACAGATATACACATATATACTAAAATCTAATCCACGCGGAACATAACTAACCACTATCACATAAATATCAAATTCTCCAAATAATAATATTGCCAATAAAAGGGTCATACAATAGTTCGACATTGTCGCAAGACGATGCATCTCTATCGACTTCCTTCTGTCAAGTGCGCGGAATGTTATAAGGGCGGCAAAACGGGTTTAGTTGGGGTTAAAAGTGGATTGGTTATTTGATCTATCATACGTCATTCTCCCGTACTATCACTCAGACATAAATACATGACGTTACATAACAAGTAGAGAACACAATAGACTGGACACACATCGGCAACCGCCGTAGAAGAGAAGGAACAGCTACCGTACATATACAGATAAGAGAGCATTGCTTGCAGTACATGAATAATACATAATATAATATATTCTACAAACAGATAAAATAAGCCTGGGCTACACATTCCCCCCGTTTGAAAAATGGCGCCTGACATTTCCAGTTATCTGTAATAAACATGAATGCTAGAACTATTATATCATGTTCCATGCAATTGGTTGATCTGCAAACTGACTGAGACTATATACACATTAATATAAGAACAATTATATAGCACTCCACCGGATGTATTCTGAAAGTACAATTCATTCCAACATACAGTTGGCAGTTATTGCGAAAGCAAAGTCTGAAAACACTAAATAAATATCGTCACATACAGATGGTCCAATATATACACCTGAAAAAAAATGCGACATGCATACCGCATATTATACCATTATCACGTTACTCTAAATATACTGTTACGGATAGAGTACTGGCATTACGTTATCACATTACGGACATCTCCAACCTATACAAAATTTAAAGGTGGCCATCCAATGTTTAAAAGAACACAACATACACAAGATACAAATGCATCATGATAAAACACACGACAGTTAAGATGATCATCTAGTCATGATGACCACCATACTACAGAACCTGTAAGTGTATGATTTCAGACGAATCTGCTGAAAAATAGCATACAATGTATTATTCAACATAGTAACTGTTCCTGTAAAGACACAGTATAGAATAAGTATACATGCTACACAAACATGTCACTTGATGATACATAGACAAACATACCATTGCCTGAAATATAAATACATACACTATATACATACCTCTATACAAAAAATTCAAAGCTTCCATCTTCTGTAGCGATGATTGGCATAACCCAATCACCATACCGGTCTGGTGGTTTCCTCTGACGAACTGGGCGTTGAAGTGGTACAAGTGACGGAATAGAGTTGACTGTATCTACTGGCGTTTCCATAGTCACTGACGACAAAGAATCAAACGTAGGTGGAACAGAAGGGATGAGTGCTTCTGATGCCGTAAGATCGATACCGGTTGATTGAGTGGATTATGTACGCTGTGAAGGTACGGGCTCAACAATGGGAGATCTAACATTAGTGTATATGTCTTTGCCTTGATGACCTGCATCCAGAGAAGTGGTCCTGTACAGAATGTCGTTCTCTATTATGAGATTCTTATATTCTCTGAAGAATTTCTGTACAGGTAACGGTTCCAACTTGGTATTGTTCCCTCCCCGGAGAGAACCACTTCTCAGGAGGTCAACAACCCTAGACAAACAAGGATCCTTAGATTGTTCAGACTTCCAATCAATCTTGGGCTCAGATGTCAGCCTCTCCCCATTGGCCATATGAGGAGCTGCAGCATCCGAAACACAACCGATTAATGGCTGCTTGATAAATAGCTTTCAGCTCATCCTGGAAAATGTAGCGACGGGAAAGTCCATCTGCATCGGCGTTAGCTTTACCGGGACGATATTCCACTACAAAATTGTAGTTAGAAAGCTCTGCTAACCAACGATGCTGTGTGACGTCCAACTTGGCAGTTGTATTTACATACGTCAAGGGGTTGTTGTCCGTATTGACTAAAATCATTACCGTACAAATAATCTTTAAATGTGTCGGTGACACACCATTTTAGAGCTAAAAATTCCAACTTGTGAGCTGGATAATTCCTTTCGCTAGGTCGAAGATTTCGACTAGCGAAGGCAATTACACGCTCGACACCATCTTGCTCTTGCAAGAGTACTGCACCTAGCCCAAAAGAGCTTGCATCGGTGTGTAAAATAAATGGCAGAGAATAGTCTGCATACCCTAAAATTGGGGGTGATACAAGTTTCTCTTTGATAGTATCAAATGCCATTTGTTGGGATTCACCCCAAACCCATGAAGTTGGCGACTTTGCCTTCTTCTTAGATCTTCTGGATTTGGTAGTGAATCCATATCCCTCTAAAAGTGTGTTTAAAGGCTGCACGATTTGTGCATAACCTTTTACAAATTTACGATAATAGCCGGTAAAACCGAGCTATTGACGAAGTGTCTTAACATTGTGGGGAACTGGCCAATCCTTAACAGCCGACACTTTGCCAGGATCTGTTGAAATGCCTTGGTCAGAAATGATGTGACCTAAATAAGAAACGGATGTCTTGAAAAATTCACATTTTGAAGACTAAGTTGTGTTGGTCAAGACGTTTGAATACAGATTCAATCCGCTCTATATGTTCTTCGAAAGTTGAAGAAAATATTAAAATATCATCAAGAAAGATTAGGCATTCTTGCAAATGCATGTCACCCATGCACTTCTCCATAAGACGTTGAAATGTGGCTGGGGCATTCGTAAGTCCAAATCCCATTCTGGTTCACTCATATAATCCAAGAGGTCCTACGCTGAAGGCAGTCTTCGGTTTGTCATCTTCTTCAACCTCGACCTGCCAGTAGGCAGAATGTAAATCGAGTTTGGAAAACAGCTTGGCTGAAGAAAGAACATCAATGGTGTCGTCAAAACGTGGAAGCATAAAAGCATCTTTCCTTGTCTTAGTGTTAAGCCGACGCCAATCAACACAAAACCGAAGCGCTCCAGAAGATTTACGAATAAGCACGATGTTAGAACTGTACGGTGATTCTGACTCCCGTATAACATCACCATCCAACATTTCCTTGATGTGTTGTCGGACTTCCTCGAATAAAGCTGGAGGAATACGTCTGTACGGATCTTTAAATGGAATTTCATCATCCAGAACAATCGTGTGTTTATCCAGATCCGTCTTGCCAAGATCATTGGTACTGGAAGAAAATATGTGCTTCCATTTCCCAAGAACTTGATTAAATCGAAGAATCTGCTTGGGTGTTAAATTTGATGATTCTACTGTAACACCAAGATCTTCCAGGGACGCATCCGAAGAATTGTTCCGAGAAATAAAAGATGAAATGTCATCGACTACTTTGGCTCCTGTAACTTCGCAAAGTTTAGCCTTTGATTTGAATGTTAACGTACTTGCAGACATGTTACAAATACGGACCGGAATTTTCACTGTAGAAGTGTTCTGCAGTTTTACTATGCGTGGACAGACGGTGTAATTCAATAATGTATCCGGTGTTTCTGTTACCACTGACGAAATACTGCTATCAAAATTCCATACTTACTGTTTCAAAAGGTGGAACCTCAATAGGTTTTCTCCCACATGCAGTAACAGTGAAACTTCTGGTATCCAGGCTATCCATGGAAGTTTTCCATTCTTGAGGGATCTCTCCAGCATGAATATCCAACTGGGAGATAAATGTCTTGCACCGCCTGAGAACATTCGTACCAACAATAACAGGGCACGATGAATTAAACACATTGTCATCAATGACTAATACAGGCACATCAATATTAAAAGACGATACAAATGGTATTGAAATATTGGCTTCAAAATAGTCAAGGTATTTCAAACACGGGCCATCCGCCATTGCAAGTTCTAGACCAAGATTGTCTAGAGACAACAGAGAAACCCTGGGGTTTAAACTCTTAAAAGCTGATAAACTGGTGGTGGTGACCATCGAACCTGAATCTAATAAACATTTCAATTCAATATCGCTGATGGTGACAGCATGTTCATTAGATGAACCAACAAGTCTATGTATAAAATTGTTCTCAGGTGTAGCATCTTGCTGGGCATTGTCCTTTTCACCTGCCTCTGGTCCGCCCGTCACAGAAGCGGTTTTTAGTTTTCCGCCTGTGGGTATCCACGATTGCTCACAGCACGGTTACTAGAGTAACTACCACGTCCCCTGATATGTCCTCGACCAGAGCCTGAGGGTCGGGACTGGTAGTCGCTCGGGTGATTCTGATCACCTCTGAAGTTTTGGTTAAAACTTGGTCTGCCTCTACCGCGACCTCTATATGTTGGGTTATATCTGAATTCTGGTTGCGGTTGTTGATGTTGTTGTTGTTGTTGTTGGGACGATTGCTGACTATCAAGTTTCTTCAAGATCAAATCAAATTTGCTGTTGATCTTGGAATCAATCTTGTTGTCCCAAGTGTCGAGCTTAATCTCTAAGGAACTCATTCTGTTAAGTCAGAGAAGCAATCTCACCCTCTGCAGTTACTGGGTGATGCTGGAATTTTTACTTGAAGAAGAAAATTGACTAACAGGATGGCTGATTTCAGTCTCGACTTGTCTAATTTCCCGGAGTAATTTGTTATAATCAACAACATTATCATATTTGTGACGGGTTTGTAATTTCAGGGGTTCGGATAAAAGACCAGTCCAAAACTTATGACGGAGAAGATCATTCTTCGCAATACCTGGAAGATGTCTCTTGTCAATAACGGTTTGGAGTAAAGTTTCCAAACGACAGGCATATATATGTAATTACCGATTCACCATGTTGCTGAACGGTGTTAAAAAAATCAGTCATCAACTGCTCTTTAGAAGAAGCATTGGAATACATGGCTTCCAATTTAAATAAAATATCTTCGGTGGTTGCATCCTTTCCCAACGGTATCGTTAATAATCTGGCTGAACCGCGAAGGGATGATCTAACAATCTGCAGAATTTGGCGTGGGCTCAGCTCTGGATTGGTAACAACACAATCAACCTCGTACCGCCATACAATATATGGAAATTTTCCTTTCACCACTGGTTCATCACCAGAAAAACAAGGAATCTTGGGTAAAATTGTGTGAATACTAGGAGGGTTGGGTACATAAGATTGGGCTTGAGGGTATGGGGTACTACTTAGGGGTGGTACACGTGGAGTACTTGCATCTAAAGGCACCTCATAAGCATTAGCCCCTGGAAATTTTGCAGACAACCTCGGTGGTTCAAAGGATGGTTTAGGTAAGCCATAACCACTAGTGGGTTGCGTCTGTACCGTCTTTGGTATTGCCCCTGTTTGAATCTGCAATAAGTTCTCAGTCAAAGACATGCGTGCAGGATGTGGTACAGATCCTGTAGGGCCAGAAGATTTTGGAACAAGATCAAACTTCTGTTGGATAAAAGCAAACATCTCCCTAGTTGTAGGCATTTGGGAATCCGAAGTGTCGGGTACTCGGGGATCCGACATAATGCACGTATATGGGTCACACAAACAAAAATGGGGGGGGGGGAAACCCCACAAACTATTCACGCAAAATACACGTGTAATAAATTACGACTCGGATAACTCACGAAAGGTTACGCGAATACGTTTACACAAATCGCAAAATAAAATAAACGGCAACAGAAATATAAACCGCATACAAATTTATACATACAAAAATTGTGATTGGCCGTAAAGCAATATTGGAAACTCCAATAACTGCCTCGCAATTGAATTATTAATGGTTATTAATTAATAATATAATATATTCTACAAACAGATAAAATAAGCCTGGGCTACATAATTATATAAGTGACAACTGCTTTGATGCTAAGCATAACATGCTTGTATTATTGAACAATGGCGCGTTTTATTTGTTATTGCTTACACGGTTGTATGACTGAATAATATTACTGTGACGCAATACTAATTGTGACGTAACGATTGTCCGCTATTTGATCACTAATTGGATTTTAATTGTGTTCTTGTTGACATAATACTACATGTATTCTCATGACGTAATGATGATGTACTATTCTAATTAAGTTCTAATATAGCCTTTATATGCCGAGGTTCGCCACCGTCCTTTCTCTTTGATCACCTGTTCCGTATGGCCTTTTGTGTACATATAATGTCGCACCACCTATCCTAAAGGAGTGTGCTTGAAACCATTTTGTTTGTTCTATAAATGCCAAAGATTTACTCAAAACTCGCCTGAATTGAAAAGTTGTTAGTGGACAACCATTAATATGACACAAGAATTGCCCATCCAGCACAGGTCGCTTCCTAATACTACACACTGTAACACAACACTTTACCTGAATGTCCAGAGCTATATTGCAGCAACAAAACGTTTCGATACCTAGGTGAACGTGGGTTCTCTCCGTGTTGGTCCCGGCCCGTCGTGTGACAATACCAGATTCTTTTTTGATAGTTTACATATTTGGATCTAACGTTTCCTTATTGCTACATTAAAATTACAATAACGCGATGCTGTAAATATATGCGAACGTTTAGCAACATCAAGTCCAAACACTTGCCACTGCTATTTAAGTATTCACTAGTTTCTCTGTTTAAGTATTCAATGGTTTCTCTACAATTTATATATACTGAACACATAAACTCGCCATTACTATTCGCCAAGCAAGTTGTACCATTTAAACGTAAGGGACGGGATTCATATAAGCTTTAAGCTTGTTTCTCGACCCATATCGGTTCGAATGTATAAACATTGTGTTTATATAACATTATGTATATATGTATTTGATAATGATATATGTTTAAACTAACATCTATTGGCTTTCTAGGTATATTTTCTCTTATTTAGCCGTTTCGTGCACTCTAGCATTTTCCTTACTAAGAATACTTGTGTTTCGTCCCGAAAATTATTGATTTTATTATAATAACTGTTTGCAGAAATATGACAGTTTACAGTGCCTTGTGCATAACCGGATTGAGACATAATGGCTATGTATAATATGTTGCAAACTTGGCGGCCACGTTTTATTGTAGCCCACGCAACTCCTGAACTTATGGAATGATGAAATTCCATAACTGTAATTTCTATTAGTGTTCGCAGCCATCGCACCCTCTACAAATCTGCATATATCTCGTGTTAAACAATCTCTGAAATTTAACAGGGATTGAGAGAGGGGTTTTTGATGAATGTTTTGGTAATATTGATTGTAACCTTGACCACTGAAAACGACTGATTGCGTCTGCTATTTTGTTCCGACATAATATGAACTGATTTTATTTGAATGTTATCAAACAATAACGTTAAAACTAATCTTCGCAAGAGTGTCATTACCCGTGCATTGCTGGATGGTATTTTGTTTAAAATGTGCACCAGAATTTGATTGTCACAATGTAGTACAATCTTCTTTCCTTTTAATTTAGATCCCCATGTGTCAAACGCTAAAATGATTGGAACAAACTCGATGGAAATTATATCAGCAAAAACCGCATCACTCCAGTGGTAGGGCCATTTATAGCCCACCCACTCACCATGCAAATACGCACCACACCCCAATGACCTATTACCGGCGGCGTCGGTATAAAGGTCAAGGTTCGTATCACCGACCCACTTTTGTGTTGCTAAATACAGATCGTTAATATCGCTAATCTCTAAATCTGCTTTCAATTCCTTCGTAATTCTGATAAAATAGTGTGGTCTTTTGGCCTGCCCCAATGCTTGGTATAGTCTACAGTTGAACGCTCTCCCTGTTGGAATTGCTCGTGTGGAGAAATTAAACATTCCCACTATGGATTGTAGCTGGCTTAGTCTTAATTTTCTTGGGGAAATAGCTTCATTAATTTTGGTCTTTGCTTTCAAAATCTTGTCTGCTGGAATTGTTATAATCATTTTGTTGCTGTCTAATTCTAACCCTAGGTACGTCATAGTAGTAGTCGGTACGTCATAGTAGTAGTCGGTACGTCATAGTAGTAGTCGGTACGTCATAGTAGTAGTCGGTACGTCATAGTAGTAGTCGGTACGTCATAGTAGTAGTCGGTACGTCATAGTAGTAGTCGGTACGTCATAGTAGTAGTCGGTACGTCATAGTAGTAGTCGGTACGTCATAGTAGTAGTCGGTACGTCATAGTAGTAGTCGGTACGTCATAGTAGTAGTCGGTACGTCATAGTAGTAGTCGGTACGTCATAGTAGTAGTCGGTACGTCATAGTAGTAGTCGGTCCTTCAGATGTTGAGTCATTTATTGGGATGCTCATGCTATTGCAAGCAAATTCAAAATCGGACATCAAATTTATGCATTCGGTTGAATTTGCAGTTCCAGCAAAAAAGAAATCGTCTAGATAATGATCCAGGTTAGTTGATTTTGAAATATTTTCCACAGACCATTGTATAAAAGTTAAACAAAATTCGAATATCGAACAGCTTATTGCTGCACCTTGAGGTAACATTGTTTTGTATCCAGTAGCATCCATCGTATTCTATACCCAGCAGGTCAAAATCATTGGGGTGTATGGGGCATAAGTTAAAAGCCGATTTTATGTATCGCTTGCCCATTAAAGCGCCAATACCCAATTCTTTGAATAATGTCTACCACATTGTCAAATTTTGAATATTGTACAGAACAAAATTCTGGGTTTATAAAATCGTTGACTCCTCTCCCCTGTGGATATGAGAAATTAGACGTCAGCCCCCAGAGTTTTTGGGGACTAGCCCCACAGGGTTAATTCTAAAGTTACGTAATGGTCTTGTATGAAAAGGACCCAGCATTCTGCCAAGGCTACCCGCAGTGTCTAATTTCAGTTTTAAAGCGTGTGGGTGTGTATTAGCTGACGTACGGTTTTTGCACGTGCATGGTGGCACGGTCCAGAATATTGAAGCTTAAATCCCTTTCTAAATCCTTTCAGTAAGAAACTGGCTGTGTGTTAGTCATAATCTTGAAGCCAAATGTCTAATTGTTGCGAGTCGACCGGTGTTCGGCCTAGATCCCATATACGTTGTTGGAGGTCCGTATCTATGTCTAAATTGTATTGGGTTCTGCATTCTTGGTCTGAAATTGGTTGATGTTATATGTAGTGTGGCAAACAAGAGCAGAGTGTGGTCCTTTGCATTTGCTGCATTTATGCAGATATGGGCAATTTTCCTATGAACAAAACCCCTTTCCGTTAAAATCATAACATGAATTATGTCTATAACTTTGAGAAATGTTATTGGTATGGGAATAGGTTGGCACCATAGACAATAACCACAGCTCCGCGTCAATGCTGGACCGTTTAGTTGACGAGTATTGGGAAAGCTTGCGTCTAAAATATTTGTCATATATTATCCAACCCTTCGGATTTCATTTTTCCGCAAAACGGATGGTATGCATGTATTGCAACAGATCACTTGCTATGTATAGGGGTTTCATGATCAATACATGTGCAAAAACCAAACATGCATCGGTCCAGCTTTGTATGGATACTATATCTTTTGATTTTCTTTCATCACTAGCCAACACAAGTTTGATTATTTGTGATTTGAAACTGAATCATCCCTTTGTATTAATGAATGAAGATCGATAAATTCTCATTTCCAAATTTGTTCTTTTATTTTTTGTGGGACTTGTATTGACATGTCGCTAGTGACAGATGTGAACGGCAAGCCGGTGCTAACATTTGATGAAGGACTAGTATTACATATACATTTATATACATTACCGGAAGCTAGAATTGGTTCCTGGCCTGCCGGAAGTTGCATTAGACGGCTAGTATCCTGTAGAGGTTGTGTGTACGCCGACTGCTGTTGGTGGTATACTGGATTATTACTTCCAGTCCCTGTGGCTGTATATGCGGTGTTGAAATGTTCCGTTTGAACACGTGCTATTGTAGGCACTGTCTGACTGCTTTCTACATATCCTGTGAAATGTTGATGCAAGAGAGAAAAACACCCTACGTCATCACTGTGACGTGTCACCATGTTCGACAACTCTGAATTATATTATTTCCACACCAAAAATCACGGGGTAGTATCCCTTGGTGACAATTTCATTAATTTAAAGACAAGCTTGAAATAAATCGACTTATACCTATGTATGTGTCCTTCATTAGTGAGTACACTGTTACATAACCGTCGTGTTAATATACGTGTCCTTCATTAGTGAGTACACTGTTCAGGCGCGTAGCTGGGCGTACGCACGTGCGTACGACAATGTTGACAGGTCGGAAAAATGAAAATGCGAAAAATGCAATAAAAAATGAAGCCTAAGGGGGGTGAGGGGTCAAATGTTTATTATCTTCAACAGTTATAACATATATCTACAATTATGTGACACGACTGTTCGATATCTAGAGCCGTCCAAAGCATGCTTACGAAGAGAGATAACCCGGACTTGACTTCATGTTTATGTTTGATAAGATCAGGTATTGTTCTATTCGTCATTTTCTCTAAGAGTAGACTCCCTTAATTTAGCGTTTGGGAAATTATAAATATGGCGTCCCCGGAGATAATCAGGGATTTCGATAAGAGAAAGAGTGATATGCATATCAGCTCTACAGAGGCTGCGGAAAACTTCAAATATGTAATGACGGGTGACAAAAAGGATATCATGAATTCAATCTCCACATCATACAAGTGGAAAAAAATCGCAAAATTCTCAAAGCTATTGTAGACACGATCGTACTGTGTGGAAAGCAAAACGTTGCCTTACGAGGTCACGATGACAAAGATAGCAACTTCATAGCTTTACTAGAGTATCAATCGAAATATAATACAGTCCTACGTGATCACTTGGAAACTGGGGACCCAAAAACCAAATATACTTCGCCCGAAATCCAGAACGAACTGATCGATATCTGTGGTGAACAAATAAAATCATCTATTGTAAAAAGATGTAACAGTGCCCCATTCTTTGGCTTCATAGCAGACGAGGCCACCGACTCTTCCACAATTGAGCAGATGGCTCTATGTTTGCGATATTTCGACTACGATACACTAGCCGTACGTGAAGATTTCATTAAGTTCGCCGAATGCGACGCCACGACTGGTGACTCACTTTCCGATGCATTTCTGAAGAACTTGAGACTTGCAGGCGTAGACGTAGATAAACTGAGGGGCCAGGGATATGATGGCGCTTCGAACATGTCCGGGAAGTTCCGTGGGGTACAAGCACGAATTAGACAGTCGCTGCCCAACGCAGTGTACACTCATTGCAAAGCGCATTGCTTAAATGTAGCTATAGTACATGCGTCGGAAGAGCCGTTGGCCAGGAATATGATGAACACAGTTCAAAAAATTGCGTTTTTCTTTAATTATTCCGCGAAACGACTATTGCGATACAAGGAAACGCTAGCGAATGATGCCGGAAGTAAAATTGCCATGGAGCATATAACAAAATTACAATCCCTCTGCGAAACAAGATGGGCAGCAAGAGCGGACGCACTGAACACCTTCCAGTCTTCATACATAACGGTCGTGGAGGCACTGGATGACCTCTGTCTACACTATGGCGATAGCAAGGCCGGTGAATACAGAATAGCCATCATGTTGGGAACGGTACCCGTTATTGTTTATGTTGGGAACCGTACACGTATGTTGGGAACGGTACACGTTACTGTTTATGTTGGGAACGGTACACGTTATTGTTTATGTTGGGAACGGTACCCGTTATTGTTTATGTTGGGAACGGTACACGTATATTGGGAACGGTACACGTTACTGTTTATGTTGGGAACGGTACACGTTATTGTTTATGTTGGGAACGGTACACGTTATGTTGGGAACGGTACACGTTATTGTTTATGTTGGGAACCGTACACGTATGTTGGGAACGGTACACGTTACTGTTTATGTTGGGAACGGTACACGTTATTGTTTATGTTGGGAACGGTACCCGTTATTGTTTATGTTGGGAACGGTACACGTATATTGGGAA
Source organism: Archivesica marissinica (assembly GCA_014843695.1). NCBI lineage: Eukaryota > Metazoa > Mollusca > Bivalvia > Venerida > Vesicomyidae > Archivesica > Archivesica marissinica. The sequence continues at coordinate 16,346,229 of CM026394.1, read as the reverse complement.
CGGTACACGTTACTGTTTATGTTGGGAACGGTACACGTTATTGTTTATGTTGGGAACGGTACACGTTATGTTGGGAACGGTACACGTTATTGTTTATGTTGGGAACGGTACACGTTATGTTGGGAACGGTACCCGTTATTGTTTATGTTGGGAACGGTACCCGTTATTGTTTATGTTGGGAACGGTACACGTTATGTTGGGAACGGTACACGTTACTGTTTATGTTGGGAACGGTACATGTTATTGTTTATGTTGGGAACGGTACACGTTATGTTGGGAACGGTACACGTTATTGTTTATGTTGGAAACGGTACACGTTATGTTGGGAACGGTACACGTTACTGTTTATGTTGGGAACGGTACACGTTATTGTTTATGTTGGGAACGGTACACGTTATGTTGGGAACGGTACACGTTATTGTTTATGTTGGGAACGGTACACGTTATTGTTTATGTTGGGAACGGTACACGTTATTGTTTATGTTGGGAACGGTACACGTTATGTTGGGAACGGTACACGTTATGTTGGGAACGGTACACGTTACTGTTTATGTTGGGAACGGTACACGTTATTGTTTATGTTGGGAACGGTACACGTTATGTTGGGAACGGTACACGTTATTGTTTATGTTGGGAACGGTACACGTTATTGTTTATGTTGGGAACGGTACACGTTATTGTTTATGTTGGGAACGGTACACGTTATTGTTTCAATAATGAGGAACCTCGTCGCTGGCTGTTCTATTTCCTCACTTGGCAGATATAGTCCGATTTATCCCGAAATGTAAAGCGGTACTTTAAGTTGGAATCCTTTCTTTTTACAGTTGTTCCATAACCAGATGTTGCGTTATGATAAATGTGATTTTTAGATTGTATCCAAATCATGTTAGTTAATTGATAAAAACAACGTATGGTGGCAGTGAACAGTTATTTCACTATGTAGATAGACGGCAGTGAACAGTTATTTCACGTATACACACGTAGGGATCCTAGCTGTCATGTAGGGCTGTTTACTCGTCAATGCGCTGAAGCAAGTAGTACTGAAATTAATTCACAAAAAGTCTTCTTCAAATGAGCACAAATGGCACAAATGCACCACAATCACAGTAAGAAATGCAAACAGTCTCTGGTTCTACAGTAAAACATCATGCTTAGTTGTTCCTGTACACTACACGGACATGCTTAGTTGTTCCTGTACCCTGCACGGAAATGCTTAGTGGTTCCTGTACCCTACACGGAAATGCTTAGTGGTTCATGTACCCTGCACGGACATGCTTAGTTGTTCCTGTACCCTGCACGGAAATGCTTAGTTGTTCCTGTACCCTGCACGGAAATGCTTAGTTGTTCCTGTACCCTGCACGGACATGCTTAGTTGTTCCTGTACCCTGCACGGAAATGCTTAGTGGTTCCTGTACCCTGCATGGAAATGCTTAGTGGTTCCTGTACCCTGCACGGAAATGCTTAGTGGTTCCTGTACCCTGCATGGAAATGCTTAGTGGTTCCTGTACCCTGCATGGAAATGATTAGTGGTTCCTGTACCCTGCACGGAAATGCTTAGTTGTTCATGTACCCTACACGGAAATGCTTAGTAGTTGTTCCTGTACCCTGCACGGAAATGCTTAGTTGTTCCTGTACTCTGCACGGAAATGCTTAGTGGTTCCTGTACCCTGCATGGAAATGCTTAGTGGTTCCTGTACCCTGCATGGAAATGTTTAGTGGTTCCTGTACCCTGCACGGAAATGCTTAGTTGTTCATGTACCCTACACGGAAATGCTTAGTTGTTCCTGTACACTGCACGGACATTGTCGAACTATACTTATATCAACATGATGCAGTTTAAGGAGTCTTTCTAACTAAGTATTTAGAAAAGATTTAGCAGAATAGAATCTGCAAGACGATTTGAAGTAACCTGATTGTTCTTGCTTTATTTTGCGTGCGTACTCCCATACCTAGCCTGGAAACAGGCGTCGATATAGTTTGCCTGGACACTCAAATAAATATATTTTAACACCGAGACTATTAATTGGGCCGTATTGAATTTCTGATCATATCAAGACATTTTGCCAGAAGTTAAAAAAATGAAAAATCGACAGACTGGAACCCAGGCTATCCCATACCCACTAATCCACGGGTTGTTTGTGCCGTGAGCTCTGGTTTATAGTTTATTGAGCTCAGACAGGACAGTAGTATCTCGTATATATAAATGTGGATGGGTGATCGGTATAGTTCAATGACTCCGCCTCCGTGGGTGAGTGGTTACGGTCACTGACTGTAACCTATCACCACTGATGGTCACGGGTTCGAGCCCCGCTCAGACCGTGTCTCTTTATATGATCAAGTTGGCAGTTCTTACGGATGATGCACCAAGTACTGGTTAACCACTGGAGCCAATCTCAATTTC
>CM026394.1:16310855-16342828 GCA_014843695.1 Archivesica marissinica | reverse complement strand
CTAGCTTTACGTCATGGAAAAACATCTTGAGAGTACACAGGTAGAACCAATTAAATTAGCTTTTCTTACTTTTCTCATTTTAACCCTTAGCCTGTCGAATAAAGTGGCGCAATGTGCAAACAAAATAGTTCCAGATCAGCCACGGACTAAACCCACGTCTAGTCAGGATCTATGTTGTTTGCTATGTTTTAGTTACACTATCTGAATAGCATAGAGCCTGATCAGACAGCCGAATAAATTGGACGCAAGTATGAATTTTGCATTCTACATAAATATATGTTAGATACCATACTAACATGGTAAGTAAATGGTTGGTATGTCTAAAAGATTATCTTTGCAACATTATTTGAGTACGAATAGTTATTTTTAAATAGCTTATAGCTTAGATATACATAATTTTGTATAATATACAATTGTTAATTAAGAAATAATTATTTCTACGCATAAGAACTTCAAACGAGGGTTATTCTGCGATATACCACGGTTGATACTTATTATTTCGATTCTAACACGACTTACGGGGAACGGACAATATCCCCCCCGGACAATATCCCCCCATGTATATTTTGACCAAGGCGGACAATATCCCCCCCATCAAAAAGACAGGGCGGACAATATCCCCCCCATCAAAAAGACAAGGCGGACAATATCCCCCCCGTAGAAAATCATGCTAAGAAGACGAGCGTTTCTCTCCAGAAGAGACTTAAATTATGCCGCCAGTACCGGGATGGAGCGAAAACGACAGCCAGTTTCCTGTTCGCGATTGGCGAGTGCATAAGACTGTGAACAATTCTTAGGTTTCGCCACTATGTGCTAAATGACAAGTCTCAATTAGCACTTTCGTGAATAAGACTATAATAAACACCAAAATTCACACAAAATATCGCACTGTCCTACATCATTATTTATCATGCTTATGTGCTTGTATACGGAAATAAAGGTTGTTAACCCATTCTTGTTAGTTACTCTTTCTCCGTCCTATGATTTTCTACGGGGGGATATTGTCCGCCCTAGGATTATCCACGGGGGGGGATATTGTCCGCCTTGTATTTTTGATGGGGGGGATATTGTCCGCCCTGTCTTTTTTGACGGGGGGATATTGCCGCCTGGGTCAAAATATACGGGGGGGATATTGTCCGGGGGGGATATTGTCCTACACTCCGACTTACTTCTAATAATTTTAGACGAGAATCAAAGGAGTATTTTCTTCAAACGCCGTGGTACTCTGCTGCATTTGGCTTTTGAAATTTCCTCCCGCGTAAGGGGTGATGATGTTATTTTTATGGAAAATATCAATCTAGTGCATAAATGAACAAAAGTTGTAACTGATCAATAATTTTATTTATTTTGTCAAATAAAACTGTACAGAATAGTAACTGAAACGTTACTTAACAGAAAAACAAGACGGACAAGAGATTATCTGATTCTAAAAATAGCTCACTTCCACGAATTCCCACAGTAATATTTAAAAACATCACGTGACTTTCATTCATAAAACTTTACACACATTGTATAAATGGAATAGCCAAAACATGGTGCGCGTGCAGCATAGTTCAAGGTAGGTATATCGCAGAATAACCAGAGGTAGATTTTACTCTACAAGTATGTATGTTATTAGCTGGGTCGTGTTAGAATTTGTAATATACATTGTATCATGTGAGAAATAATAAAGTCTTGATACAACATACATTACCTGTAATTTTTAAGTTCATTGGTAGACCGAGCGGTATATCTGCCCAGTGTATATGACGGACTGTGTCAGCGGCTTCCAGGGCATGCTCAAAACACTTGTACTGAAATACACAGGCATCAATCTATGTCTCAAACTTTCTGATTGGTCGAGCTGAGTGTAAATGTCAAGACTCATCCAATCAGATCATTTCATACGGAAATACACAAATTTAATGGAGTGTGGAGCTGTAATAATAATATCCATGCTTTTTGTTATTGTAAATTATGGATGCCGACATTACCAATAATCTCTATTGAATCTCTCTGATTCAACTGATGTTGAATTTTACATAAAAATATCATCAGCTGACAGTTTGTTGCCACACCATTGAGTAATAAATGGAGGAGTCTTTGAATCGGTGGACAGAGAAGCCTCCGTGGCCGAGATGTTACGGTCGTTGACTCAGGGATCATTCTAGAGGGTGATGTGGGCGAAATAGTCTCTGGACCCTGAATTTGCTGACCTTGCCCTCTGTGGGCCCACTTCTCCCTTTTTTTTTTAATTTTCATACAAAATGTTGTCAAGTACACCATTTAACCAGGTGATGTAAATAACACCATTTAACCAGGTGATGTAACCTGGGATCATTCTAGAGGCTAGAGGGCGAAATAGGGGCCCCACTTCTCCCTAAAACAATTTTCAATACAAGATTGTGTCCATTAAGACACTGGCCCATTATAAAGCACTCCTTCTATTCATATGTTGTATTTTTTAAAAATACACCCTTACAAAAGATATTTTAAATTTAGTTAGGTAATTAAGCGAAAATCAGCCTATAATTGTCCGTAACATCTGGCAAATAGGATTATCTTTGGCTGTCCGATTAGCGCAGTGGTTAGCACGCTCGCTTCTCATCAATGCAACCCGGGTTCGATCCTCGGACCGGGAATTATGTGAGATGGTACGGCGGTCGCCAGATCAGACAGGTGGATTTTCTCTGGGTACTTCGTTTTCCTCCAACATGAATGACCACATATACGCTTTCATTCGATCTAACGACAGTGATTAATATAAGTTGTTAAAACATGCTTCGCAATCGTTGTAAAATAAATAAAGTTTATTCTAAATAGGCAATCCAATGCAATCTTAAATAGTGGCAAGATGCTGGAAATATCGTCTCCGATTTCCTCACAAATATACATCTCAGAAAGTGTTTACATTTCAGGTTGTTTCGGATACCGGATCCCTTTTAGACACGCGCAATGCATCTATTATAGTACCGTATAACCAGGCACATAGTACGCCACAATGCCCGGGCTTGCACATTATTGTTCAGGAAGTGCTTAGTAGATGATTAACTGAACTTTTCTTATGTGTTTGTTAGTGTATAAACTTCCCTTAAAAGGTGCCAGAGTGCATCATTTGATGTTTCAGGTTTCAATGAATGAGGATGCTCCCGGAACGCCTACCGGGGTTGCACATCATTTTCAGTTGTCTACGCCGCTGATAACTATAGTTTTAACTCAAACTCGCTCTGTATCAATATGGTATATTAAAACATGATTTGTTGTAAGAGGTTACATATTAACAAATGGATCAGTAGTCCAGTGGTTAACACGCTGGACTGGTAACCCAGGGATCGCAGGTTCGATCCCCTGTCTGACCCCTAATAAAATTAACAATATTTCAGATGGGACTTTAAACCAAGGTCTTGTGTCGGTGCTTTACACTGTGCACGTAAAAGAACCAGAGGAGACTCTGGAATGGGTCTCTGTCTGTATTAATTGCACTATCCTCCAAAAATCTAAAATGACTGATCTCTTCCGGAGGCGTCGCTCATATGGGGCAACCGGTAGCGACGATAAATAAACGTAAAACACACACAGAGGTTACATAACATGCAGTACCTTTTCCAGAATTTGATTAAAGCTGAAGAATTTCACATGACCAGTTATATACATGACAACCAGCATCCCATTGGTCAGTATCGCGTTCGTTATTCCTGCTCCAAATACCTAAAACAAATGTACAATTAAGACTCCAGTAAACCTGACAAGGATCAATCTAGAGGGCGATGTGGGCGTAATAGTCGCTCTAGGGACCCTGACTTTGCCCACTTTTCCCTAATAAAAATATTTTTTATTATTTTATTTTTACAATTTTCATACAAATTTCTGTCCAGTAACATACACTGGCCCATTATAAAGCACTCCTTCTATTCAAATGTTGTATTTAACCCATTCAACCCCAAGTAACTGACATGGACTGGTGCGTGATATTTTCAGACCAATAAATTAATAAGAAAATTACCTTTGGACCAATTCATTTATCAAAATGGGTAATTTTATCTAAAAATAGTAATAATTATTACTGGCAAAAAAGTGCAGATCCTGATGAGATGGCTCGTCACGAGCCGGCTCATCTGGATCTACGCTTTTCATAAGCCTATTTAGAGGCCTGTGGGGTTGAAAGGGTTAATAGTCATAATGTGCAGTTTAACCATTAAGTAACACCATTTAAGGACGCGATCACGCGCTTTCCCACTTCTCCCAAACATTCTGACCTAGAATGAACCCTGTCCTGTAATCCGGACTGGACAAAGAGTTCGGTTTAGAGGGGGTTCAAGATTAGAGGGTATATAGTCATGTAGTCAAGAGGTGTTTGGGGACAGAATATATACATGCACAGTGCATTCCCATTCTATGTCTGCCCAATTTGTCAGACTACAATATTCAATTCCTGATGGAATCCATCGCCACGAGCGAGAGAAGAGGCAATGTGGAATTTACAATAAAACCTGTTTTAGTGGTCACTATTAAGCAGTCAACCTGCATTAAGCAGCCAGTTTCCAGATTCCCAATATGTTGTTTCATTATACATTTGATCTCTAGTATGCAGCCACCTGTGCTAAGCAGCCACTTTCTGTGATTCCCAATATGTTGTTTCATTATACATTTGATCTCTAGTATGCAGCCACCTGTGCTAAGCAGCCACTTTCTGTGATTCCCAATATGTTGTTTCATTATACATTTGATCTCTAGTATGCAGCCACCTGTGCTAAGCAGCCACTTTCTGTGATTCCCAATATGTTGTTTCATTATACATTTGATCTCTAGTATGCAGCCACCTGTGCTAAGCAGCCACTTTCTGTGATTCCCAATATGTTGTTTCATTATACATTTGGGCCCCGTTTTATCAACAACGTCGGTCGCAAGTCGGTCTTATCTTAAGACCGATACTTGCGACGTTTCCTGCGACAATCGTACGACCGTTTTATCAACACGGTCGTAAGTCTTCGGTCGCAGCTAAGATTTTCTTTCGTCGTACGACCTTAAAAACAGTGACACAGTCCGAAATGTAAACTTCCGGTGCACGCATCTTCGCGCGCAAATGTCAACATCGGACATGTTTAAAACACGGCGCCCCTGTATATATTATTCATAACTTCTTTATTTCTTGGAATATGTTACTATTTCTTATATCGAATTAAACCTTACGCGCAGGCCTCTCCAGACATGCAATATATATTAAATCCAATATGACGTAGTTGGTCAAATCCGTAGAAGAGATTTTTTAACACGCCGGTATTGGAAAGGAAAACACGGCCCCACTAAATCTTCCTTGTTACTGTGAATGTATAATCTATTTCAGTATAACTGGTATGTTTCCATCGTGCAACAATATTTTAAATCTGATACGTTGTTTTCATATATTGAATTATTAAACATTTCAGACTTTTTATTATGCTTTAAATAACTTATACATCGTTTTTGCGTAAATGCAAAACAGTGCTCCCACCCCAAAACTTCTTTGCTAATAGGATTATGTTGTTAAATATTATTTCATTTTCAATGGTATGTTCCAGATTTGTGTCTGTAAATAAGTTGAGGCTATTGAATAGGGCCTACGGTATTTACATGTTACCACAATATCTAGTGATGTAAATACTGAATAGACTCCATTCATTAATACACACTTTTGTATCAGCATGTCTTTTTATAACGGCGATTCTAGCATATATAATATACAAATGTACAAGCTGTCATAGACTGGTCATACATTAGTCGTATATATCTGTGTGATGAGATTAATATATCAAATACAGACGGGTCAATAGTTCAGTGGTGAACACATTGGTCTGTAGATCCAAGGTTCGATCATCAGTCTTTAAGTCCATGAATAACGCCGTTCACGTAAAAAAACCAGATAATACTGGCATAGGTCTCTGTTTGTTTTTGGGGTTTAATGTATCACCAACAGCTCAAGTAATATGGTGACTTTCCAGCTATTATTGGTGGAGGAAGATCCTGGGCGCCCCTCCATACAGTATGTCAAGTGTGAAAGGTCACCTGCCTGGGTAGAACCACAAACATTCCAAATAGTTTCCTTGCACGAAATAATCCGACACCCCTGGTGAGAGTCTAAACATCAGCTGTGAGAGGCAAGTGATTCGAAGTCAACAACATTAACCAATTGACCACATACTCCGTCTCTGTCTCTATCACTGCAATATCCTCAAAAATCTAAAATGACTAATCTCTTCAAGAGGCGTCGCTCATATGGGCAACTGGTAGCGACGATAATTAAGCTCAAAAACACAATAGATCAAAGACGATGATAAATGGTCGCTTTAACTACCACATTGTTGTCAAGTTAACTTGGTCGGTAAGTTATATTGAAACTAATTATAACCAGCACAATCATGGATGTTAGGAAGTAGAAATAAAACAACGGAACTATTCTAAATTTCATTATTTATAATGTCACTGCAAATATACCCCAATATAATTTTATAATACATATAGAGATACATATTGACACTTGTAACATTACTGATAATATGGTAATGCAGTTTTTAATCCTCGCATATATGGAATAGAATTATCATAGAATTGCCAAAATATTTATTGCAAACCATAAAACACATATAACATACAACAACATACATAATGAAAAGGATTAAGTAGGAAGCTAAAAGTAACAATGCTTTGAATTTGTGGTACAAAGAATGTGTTTGTTGAAATGTTGGCAGCACATACGTTTAAGGACTTGAGTAAAGTCATTTATTACGTCACATATTGTTGTCTAAGTACGATTTAGCCCATGGCACAGTTGCATCATTTTCTATCATAAAAACACTTTTCAGCCATAATAAAAAGAAAATTTGTTTGTTAAGTGAATGATCGAATAATACTTTACTCAAAAACATAGAAAGCTATTAATACCACTCGTGACTAGCTTCACACTTGGTAATAATGCTTTCAATATTCATTTGGTGAAATATTATTCGATCATACACTGAAACAAACACATATCCTCTTATAATTATATCGTAGGAACAATAAAGAAAAAACAATAAAAAACTAGATCACATGGGCTTTTTACCCCGTTCGAGACCCCGCTATACCATACTAAAATCATAGTCTTTCAGATGAGAATTTAAACAGAGGTCTTGTGCCGGTGCTTTACACAATGCAAATAAAAGAACCAGAGGAGACATCATTGCACTATCCTCCAAATCTAATATAACTAATCTCTTCAGTAGGTGTCGCTAAAATGGGCAACTGGTAACTATGATAAATAAATGTAAAACACTCACAGGTATTCATGTATTATGTATATCAACATATATATTGTATCGGATTGCTTTGTGTAATGTTACAGCTTTTGTTACAGTGTAGTGGGAAGTATATTGAAGCAGTTACATTTTCACACCAAAGTCTGTCTGTCACACCCTATGCAATCTGATACAACAAATTATATTTACTGTGAATCTATTTTCGTGTTTTGTTGAATCAACATTTCTGATTTCATAGTAAAAGAAGATTTGTTGCACAAGATATAGATTGAAGATCTGTAGTGAACACAGTATGATAGACAATCTTGTTTGTACACAGGCTTCAATACCATATAATTACCAGGGTGTTTTCATGCACATCTAATTTTGCTTGTTTGGCATACATGTATATATATCTATTGTTTGCTTTATTTGTGGAAACCTTAAATCACAAAAATTAAGACCGGACATTTCTTTCATAATTTTTAAAACTGTGCCACTTGTCAAAATGAAATCTTAATAGTCTATAAAAGAAAACTACCAAACAGTATGCATTTGTATCACTGGATAGTTGCTCAGTTTTCATCAGTTTTCAAGATTTCTAAACTGTAAATATGACAGCTAAGATTAGTGTCCTTAAATCAAGTGGTGTTGACAGAGGCATGAACTGATCTGTTGAAATAGTGTTGTCCACTCTTGATTTTCTTGACCATGCTATCACACAATCATAGATCAATAGACCATCAACTGAGCCAACTGTATTCTGTATAATATGGCACTTCCGATAAAAATCCTGTTGTACATCAATTAAAGCCATATCATCAGGGAATCTGCAAGAAATAACATATAAAAATTCTATTAACATCAAACTTCTACATTTCTATCTGTTAATTAAATTTGAACACTGGAATGATTGTGAACAAAATTTGGACATGCATCATTAATATTAAGCATTTGTGAGGGTGGACCTGACAGATATTAATTTTTTTACATGTGTATGTACATTAATAAGATGGAAACTATTCCATAAATCTGGGTTGCTGTGACGAAACTAAATATATTTGGAGTTCGGCCCAATTCTGTTTTTGAAAAAACTATGGTTGACTTTTGTGTTTTTACATCGTTCTTCATTTTTAATGTTAGAATAATCAACTGTATAAATATTATTTACTTTACAACATTTTCGAAACAAGATTATAATATTAAGCACTCTCGTTAAAAGCGTATAATTATGTAGTCATTTGTGTGGGACATAACCGGAGAAAACTCACATGTCCGATTTGGGGACCACCGTACCATCTCACACACTTCTCAGTCAGTGTAAGGAACAAGGAATGCATTGACTAGAAGCGAGCGTGCTAATCACTACGCTAATCAGACAGCTAATCGAATAAACTTAGCAATTAATGATCATGTCGAAAAGAGTTCACCTACCTGTTGATGCAATGAAAATCTGCGACTTTGGACAATACATCACCCTTTGATAGATATCTAAATCAATAAGCATCTGAAATGAACAAAACGTTTCAACTATTATTGATACATAAAACAGTCAGTGTTTTCAACACACTATAATTATATTACAATGCAACTTTGTGGTCATTGGTTGTGGTAGTAGTTCGTAACCCAATATACATGTAAACACAGAGTTCGATATATTCCGATTGATTTCAAACTGGACAGTGTATCTATATATAATTATGGTCATCTCGACTCATCGTGTCTATCATCGCATTAAGATCAATCATGACATCTTGTAATATGGATTACACTTCTTTTGGCTGTCCAATTCGCACAGTAGTTAGGCACTCGCTTCTCACCAATTCAACCCTGGTTCGATGGACAGTATGTGTTATGGTACGGTGACAGATTGAACAGGACGATTTCCTCCGGGCGTCCGTGGCATGGTGTCGGATTTGGAATCAAACTGTCCCATGTTCGATACTCGGTCAGTCCACGTATGTAGTGTCATTGAGCAAGTCACCTCACAGACATAGTTTAGTACTGGTTAACCGCTTAGGTCGGCTAAGCCTGTCCAGAAAAACATTTGCAATTGGTCACGTGAGGACGTTTAATTATGTGTACGAATACTGTAGCAATACACGAGCATTTAAAAAGAAACAGACGACATTATAAACACACGCATTTAATTCCCTACCGGCACACTGTATCAATTTACTTAGTTAATGCGTTGCAGAAACAGAATACGTATCGTCATTCAGTTCCAAAATCATAATAAGTCATGACTTGTGTGTAGTATAAATAGCGATAGATTCTTATGGAAGTAGCGTCCCTTGTAATCTTAAAATAGAAATAAGGACCTACTGTACAGAAATGTGTACGCAAATAACACTGATATGCACCTTAATAATGCAAGATGTAGAAATATATCAATTTCACTTTACCTAGGTCAAACCGGGTATCGAATGAGAGTGGTTCGTCCCCTTGTCCAAGTCATTCCCCCACCATATCCTCAAGCAAGACAATCCATAGCCTCGTCCTGCGATATCGGGCCAGGATAGTGGTGTCACACGTCTCCAATGTCTCTACCGGCCCTGCATATTCTTGCATCACGTCTCTGATGCACGGATTCTGCTGATTCGGCTGCCATTTTTAAGACTTTTTCCGAAGTTGCGACTGCATCAAACCAGTCATAAAGTTAAGACTTTATTTACGATATCTTAGCTGCGACTTTGTTGATAAAACGGACCGTGGTCTTAACTAAGAGGTTACGACGGCGTAACTCGGTCTTAAGCAATACTCTTAACTAAGACGGACTTACGATCGTTGATAAAACAGGGCCCAGATCTCTAGTATGCAGCCACCTGTGCTAAGCAGCCACTTTCTGTGATTCCCAATATGTTGTTTCATTATACATTTGATCTCTAGTATGCAGCCACCTGTGCTAAGCAGCCACTTTCTGTGATTCCCAATATGTTGTTTCATTATACATTTGATCTCTAGTATGCAGCCACCTGTGCTAAGCAGCCACTTTCTGTGATTCCCAATATGTTGTTTCATTATACATTTGATCTCTAGTATGCAGCCACCTGTGCTAAGCAGCCACTTTCTGTGATTCCCAATATGTTGTTTCATTATACATTTGATCTCTAGTATGCAGCCACCTGTGCTAAGCAGCCACTTTCTGTGATTCCCAATATGTTGTTTCATTATACATTTGATCTCTAGTATGCAGCCACCTGTGCTAAGCAGCCACTTTCTGTGATTCCCAATATGTTGTTTCATTATACATTTGATCTCTAGTATGCAGCCACCTGTGCTAAGCAGCCACTTTCTGTGATTCCCAATATGTTGTTTCATTATACATTTGATCTCTAGTATGCAGCCACCTGTGCTAAGCAGCCACTTTCTGTGATTCCCTTGGCACGATCGTAACATGCGTAACGAGCGCAGTGGTAGCACGTTCGCTTCAGGTGCGAAAGGCCCGGAGTTCGAGCCCCGCTGAAGCCGCTACGATTGTGCCATTTAAATTCCACGTTGCCTCTTCTCTCTCCCTCGTGGCGATGGATTGAATTAGGAATGAGGTCTAGAGAGTGACTGATTAACACAAGTTGCAAGAACTTGTTTCGCAATCGAGCTAAAATAAATTTGCATGAATTAAACATCTGAGATAACCGTTTCAACATGCGCTGCTGCGTCACATGTGTGCATTAACCATTGTAGACTTACGTTTGTTGGTAAACAATTTCTGCTTACGATGGTGCTATATTTATTTGAGTGTCTTCGTTTCTTGGCGAGAGGTTTTTAAACACAGTCATTGGAAATTACTATCAATATTTGGTACGTTATCTAAGAAACATCCTTTTAGTTTAATCATATTTTATTGCAAATCAATAGCTAATGTTATGCACAGAACGATACAATACATAGTATGCAAATACATATGGTTTGGGCCACAAGTTTTGACAACATTAGATAACGACTCGCACCGGAAAGTCTAGCTAACGTTTGATTACACTAAATGAGTTTCTTTCCAGAAAATATTATACAAAAATAGGATGAAAATAAACATCCGTTTTTCTGATATAGTTTCGCCTTAAAAAAAAATGAAATGAAAATATTATTACTCACCCGCCTGTCTACTTCAAACATTCCAACATATTTGAGAGGAAAAGCTGAGAACACGGCCATCACTATGGCAATATTCATTGAAATACCCGTCTGAAATATAAATGCAACCGATGTAAATCTAAACCAATGCGGTCTCGAGAGTAATTAATAAAAGTTGTAGGAACTTGTTTCGCAGTCGAGCTAAAATAAATTTGTATAGCTAAATTGATGTGACCAATGATCTAAGTTAAATATGAACGCGGAGACAAGTAAACATTTACTATATTTACTTGTCCTGAATTTGAACATAACTGAGCCAAAACCAGACACAATGGAATATAGGCTAGTAAATATTTACATTGTTACCTGTCCTGAATTTCTACATACAGTCAAACCTGTCTTAAGCAGCCAACAAAGGGAATCGTGCTTAGCACAGGTGACTGCTTAAGGTCATATGTATAATAAAACAACTTGTTGCATACGTTACTATAAATAGTAACAAATTTAATGGTAGAAAAGCAAAATATCTGGTCGACGCGGGCAATATATTTCGATTTTCGGCTCTGCCGGGCCAATATCCGATATTGAGAACGAATCACGAGCACGTGTCACAGGTAGCAACAACATAGTAACTACAATTTGTGTAAACATGGCTGCCGAAGCAACACTAAAGTCGTTGTCTGACAGATTGTTATCTCTTGACGGTAAAATGGCTGAGCGAAATAAGCAAATAACAGCAGAAGAAACATACGGCTATGTATGCAATAAAGAAGTTATTAAACGGCTGCGGTGGGCCATTTGTGGATATTGATGCACCTATCTGATATTGGTCCTCGGGCCAATATCTCTATAGGGTGCGCCAATATCCACAAATGGCCCACCTCCGTGGCTTAATAACCTCTAAATATTGGGATTCTGACAACTGGCTGCTTAATACAGGTTGGCTGCTTAATAGAGGTGACCACTAACACAGATTTCACTGTATTTATTTTATTTACATTTGTTTATCGTCGCTACCGGTTGCCCATATGATCGACGCCATCCTGAAGAGATTAGTCATTTTAGATTTTTGGAGGATAGTGCAATGATACAGACAGAGACCCATTCCAGAGTCTCCTCTGGTTCTCTTACGTGCACGGTGTAAAGCACCAACACGAGACCTTGGTTTAAAATCCCATCTGAGAGACTGTTAATTTTATTAGGGTCAGACGGGGGATCGAACCTGCGATCTCTGGATTACCAGTCCAACGTGTTAACCACTGGACTACAGATTCGTCTGTAACAAACGTATATTAACTGGGAAATGTAATATAGCAGCTCTCTCATTGGCTACAATAGTGTACAGTGTACACGGTATAGCAGCTCTCTCATTGGCTACAATAGTGTACAGTGTACACGGTATAGCAGCTCTCTCATTGGCTACAATAGTGTACAGTGTACACGATTTTGCAGCTCTCTCATTGGCTACAATAGTGTACAGTGTAAGCTTCCTTCCGCGTTGGAGATGTTACGATTGTGCCCTTAGGCAAGCCATTTAAATTCCACTTTGCCTCTTCTCGCTCCCTCGTGGCGACGGATTCCATCAGGAACGATGTTATCAAGATTCATTAATAAAAGTTGTAAGAACTTCTTTCACAATCGAGCTAAAATAAATTTGTATAAACAAAGCTTCCTGATTGGCTGCCACAATAAATCGTAAATTCAACAAATTATACGATCTTGATTGAAGAATGGTTTCCGAGTATCTATAATTACACAAAAAACACCAACAAATATATGACACGTGACACCAAAAGTACTTAACATACCGCCATATGAAATCGTGATCGCTCGGCTGAGTGCACAGATTTGACATAAAACATTTCATTCGCCTCGGCCCATGCAATATATCTATAAATAAAAGAGAAAATATTAATTATACATTTCTTATCTGTTTTTTTTTTTTTTTTTTTTTTTTTTTTTTGGAGCCACGTTTAAGGTCCGTTTATTTTCCTCGTCGTAGATAGCAAGCGGGTCGAGGCCATCCCACTTGTACCTTACAAAGAACATAGTAATGAAATTTGTACAAAACAGTTACATTTACATATGTATACAATACATTACATAATTCAATATATAAGAATGTTATGTTTAGACAAAGCATGTGAAAAAACAGAGAAAAATTAACACAAAAAATAGAAAAATAATAGTCTTGTCTAAATATCGCAAGAGAGAAAAAAAAAAAAAGAGAGATCTACTTCGGCTTGTTATATGTATTGAATAAAATTATTCCAATCCTTATTGAATTTTTCTATTTCATCGTTTCGAAATGCTGTATATTTTTCTAATTTAATTCTTGCAATTACTTTTTGCTTAAAAATCATTATGTTAGGTAACAACTTATTCTGTTTGCAGGTATGTATAAAATATTTTGCAAATAATAAAATGTACGATACTGTTTTATTGTTAGTATGAAAATATACATCGAATTTGTCTTGATTTATATCAATATCAATATCCTCCATCCATTTAAATAATTCATTCCAAAAACATTGCGATCTTGTGCAGTTCCAGAACAGGTGATCTATACTTTCTATTTCCATACTACAAAATTCACACAAGCTAGATTCAATTAAATTACATTTGAATAAAAATTTGTTAGTTGCTATATTTCTATGTAGGAAGTTGTACTGAAAGTTTTGAAGAATATTATCCTTGCAAATTTCAAAAGCCTTAGTATATATATCTTTCCAACTGAACTGTTTTTGCTGGAAAATCAGTTCC
This sequence comes from Archivesica marissinica, assembly GCA_014843695.1. Classification (NCBI taxonomy): domain Eukaryota; kingdom Metazoa; phylum Mollusca; class Bivalvia; order Venerida; family Vesicomyidae; genus Archivesica; species Archivesica marissinica. The sequence continues at coordinate 16,328,765 of CM026394.1, read as the reverse complement.
CATTTTATTTGTGATTTTGTCTTATCTTGTAAGTTTTTCATTTTTTGTATTTCAGTAAGTTTTTTATTTATATAGCTTGTATTTGTCTTATCTAAGATTTCATATGCATTTATCTTGTCAGTAGGAGTATCAAAGTCGCCAACACTCTCCAGCTTCCTTATCCATTCTTTGGGAATTGATGCTATTAATTTATAATAATTGAGGAATTCAGTGTTAGATATTTGATATTCCGTATTTAAATCTTTTAGAGTTTTAAATGTTTTGGTATCCATGTTATAGATGTCTTTGACATAAATTATGTTTTTGTTGATCCAATGAGGGAATACCATAGTATCGTTATTATTTTTTATATGTGAGTTATTCCAAAGTATCTGCGTTTTTTATGTGTTGGGGGGGTCTTTGTCATAGTTGATTTTGCTCCATGCTATCAAAATTTCTTTTAAAAATGTACTTGTAATTTTTAATTTCATTATGTCTCTTGTTGTTATATTACTTCGAAATAAAAGCCATCCGCCTATTTTTTGTAGCTGTTTATTTATTATAAATTTCCATGCACCTTTATTCGACACATTGATTATTCTTTTGATCCAACTGGATTTGATGGAGTTTAGAAATAACTTGATATCAATCATGTTTAACCCTCCATATTTAAAGTCTTGTATTACAACGTTACATTTTACTTTATCTCTTTTTGAGTTCCATATAAATTCGTAGCTGTTTTGAGTTAACATGTTTAAAGTTTCATCAGATGGGTTTGGGAGGACAGAGAATAAGTATGTTAATTTTGGTAATATTAATGATTTATACACTGAGATATTACCTATTGTAGTTAGTCTTCTAGCTTTCCATCTTTTGATATCGGTATGGAATTGATGTATTCGTTGTTCATAGTTTAAATGAAGTATTTGTTTTGGTTTTGCATGGAAAATGATACCCAACGTTTTAGCACTTTCTGGAGTCCATTGTATTTTTTCATTCTTCTTTCTACAGTAAATAAGATCATGCTGATTCCTAATAGACCCTATTCTGAGAACTGAACATTTATCATAATTAAGTTTTAGGCCTGAAATACATGCAAAGTCATCAAACATGTGTAACATTTCTGAATAGCTCTTCTTAGAGCCATCTAAAATAATAGTGGCATCGTCTGCAAACATACTATTTTTCACTTCTTTGTCGGACATTGATATACCTTTCACATCATTATTATTACGTATTGCAATGGTTAGTAACTCGATAGCTAATATAAAAATATACGGTGATAAAGGACAACCTTGTCTAACCCCTCTTTTTATGCTAAATGACTCTGACAAAAAACCGTTATATAACACACAACTTGAAGGGTTATTGTAGAAAAGTTTGATCCATTCTTTTAGGATAGGGCCAAAATTAAATATATCTAGTACCGTTTGCATAAACTTATGGTTCAGGCTGTCGAACGCTTTTTCAAAATCGGCAAAGAATAAAAGACCAGGAACATTATTGTTTTCAGTATATTCTATGACATCATACAATAACCGTATGTTTTCTCCTATATATCGGCCTTTTATAAAGCCTGTTTGGCTGTTGTCTATTAATTTATCTAGGACTGATTTTATTCTGTTAGCAATTACTTTAGCAACTATCTTGTAATCCACGTTTAACAAGCTTATAGGTCTCCAATTTGAAAGAAGAGATAAGTCTTTCCCTGGTTTAGGTAATAATGTGATTATACTTTGTGCTTGTAATTGACTAAGTAATTCTGTTTCTAAAGAGAAGTTAAAAGAGGCTACCAAATCTGTTTTTATTTCGTTCCAATATAGCTTGTAGAATTCCACATTTATACCATCGGATCCTGGACTTTTGCCATTTTTCATATCCTTAATAGCTCGTTTACATTCATCTTCTGTTATCATTCCTTCACATGATTGCTTTTCAGCATCTGATAGTTTAGGTATTATATGTTCATTGTAAAAATTATGATTTATATTTGTCTGCTTACTTTCTTTATATAGGTTTTCATAATATCGTTTCTGTTCATTTAGGATTTCATTTTGATTTGTAACAGTCTTACCGTCTACATTTAAATTCGTAATTAGTTTTCTTTCGGCATTCCTTTTTTCTAGTGCTTTCAGTAATTTAACATTTCTTTCCCCATTCTCAATTTTGTAACTTTTGATTCTTGTTATAATTCCATTTATCTTTTCATTATAAAACTCTTCTAATTCTGTCTTTTTTTGGTTTAGATCTCTAATAAGATTTTCTTCGTATTTATCGGATAGTCTGTTCTCTATTTCTTCAATTTCCGTTGTAATGTTTTTATAATAGTTTGTATTTATTTTATTTGTGTAGCTTGCAAATTTAATAGTTTCATTTTGAATGGTGCTTTTGATTATTTCCCATCTAATTTGTGGATTTGCATCTTTATTTATTTCCCGTGTTTCACTTATGGCTTTTGACATGTTTTCTTTAATTCGTCTTCTAGAAGCAGACTATTATTCATTTTGAAAACACCCGGGCCTCTTTCTATGGGATCAAAGTCAATTTCAACAAACACTATAGAGTGGTCTGACTTAAAACTTTGTTTTATATCCGAACATTTTATTAAGTTCAGGATGTCATTTGAGATGAGTATATAATCAAGTCTACATGCTATACCTGGTCTTACCGCAGAACGCCAAGTGTATCTTTTCTTGTTTGGATTATGAATTCTATATACATCAACAAGTTCAAATGTTTCCATAAGTGACTTTAATTTATTCCGACTTTTTGAATGCGTTTGATAGTTACCACCTTGTTTATCCAAATTTGGGTCTAGAGGAACGTTAAGATCCCCACCTGTTATGAATGAATTGTCAGAGTGGTTCTTCATGAAATCTTCAAGTTTTTGAAAAAACATCACGTCGTCCCTGTTTGGGCCATAAATGTTTATAATAATTATCTGTTTATTTTCAATCTTGGCCTGTACTGCTAACATGCGTCCAATAACAATTTCATATATTTTCATAATTTCTATTTTTAATCCGTTTTTTATCAAAATTGCTACACCTGTTTGATTTGAACTATTACCGCTACATATAATTTTACCATCCCATTCTTTTTCCCAGTCTTTGCGGTCCGACTCTCTACAATGTACTTCTTGCAGTAAAGTTATACCTGCGTTTTGAGATTTTATCCATTGGAACACAGCATTTCTCTTTTTTTTGTTTGCTAAACCATTAACATTATAAGTAAAAATTGTAGTTTGATACATGTTCATGTCTATGTGAAAAACATGTGATAATACCGAAGTAGTTTATGATGCAAATGATTAAAAAGAACATAACGAAAATAAATGATTATTGACTAGTAAGCAAGAATACTAGATCGCTTATTTAAATATTGTTATTAGAAGTCTGTGTTGTTTATATATTGCATTTAGATATCGTAGGATATTTCATCATTTCGATTCTTTGTGTTTACATGATGTCAGTATATGATTCATTTACAAAGCAAGCTGCACCCCAATATGCTCCCCCGACGTCGTTTTGCACCTCATGGGTCAGCCTCGAATCCGGCGTCAGTCTAGCATACAGGGATAACATATGATATAGTTGTCAGATTTTATCCTTATACTAAATCTAATGGAAGAGAAAAATATATTAATGTTATACAAAAACAGTCCGATATATTTACTTTCTTCCAACGAAAACGAAAAAGAAGGAAATAAAAACGAATTGTAAAATATATTATACCATTACAGCTGATTTTCACATGTGTCCTTGTAATTAATTAGTATGTTTTAACCTACTTTTTAAACACAATAAAAAATATTAAATATAGATACAAATATTGATGTGCGTAGCTCTATAAGGACACCGTTAATTATATGTTTTTACTTTAAATGATATCTTTCGTTTTTAAAATATAATATTATGCTACATGTGAAGTAGCATAACAAATCGCTCTCAAAGCGCCAATGTTTGAAATCAATGCTCCAAAACACTAAAACACAATCTTATATAATAAAATAATTTGTTAATGTTGCGATGAAACAATGTATGTAAATTATCATATTGTTCTAGAATAATGTATGAGAAATTAAATATCAAATCAGTTTCAGAAAATATTAGTTTATCTTAAGTAATATTTTGGAAAGCAAAAGCAACGAGCATCTCTATAACATAATAAAGGGACATAATACAAGTTGGTTTTTTTTCTTAGCATAAATATTCAAAGAAAGTAACTGGTACCGTATAGCTACCATAATACATAACAGTTAGCCACACTACTTGGCTCATAAGAAGACAAAATAAAACAAAACAATCTCACAGACGACGCGCAAAAACAACCGTTGCAAACAAAAACACATATAAACAATACAATAGCGAGGTGTCCATGGTTGCTAAATATCAATACAATCTATTTGGGGTATACTTGCGCGGTGCTATCATATCAAATAAATAAACCAACGTCGTGAAATATGTATTTAAAAAGGAGAAGAAGCATGAGTCGCTCGCATATTAATAGTATCAGTTACCGTATTCATATAGATCTATAGTGGAAGTCGTGACAGCGCAGCCCGAAAGGCCCGGAGCTCGAGCCCCGCCGGAGCCGCCACGACCGTGTCCCCAGGCAAGGCATTTAAATTCCACGTTGCCTCTTCTCTCTCCCTCGTGGCGATGGATTCCATCAGGAATGAGGTCTCGAGAGTGATTTATATAAGTTGAAATAACCTGTTTCGCAATCGAGCTAAAATAAATTTGTATAAACTAAACTATATAGATCTACTACTATGCAGTACAGGGTACAAATTCGTATAAAATTTACAACAGCCGGCTGGAAAAAAGTTCTGTTTTATAATACATTCTGTGTTATACAAAAACACGATTGTTGATTAAAGCAATGCATCAATAGACAGTTACGGATGACCAGATCTGGGAACGCGAACACCGAACCACGACAATATCTCCGTGAAAAAAACCCATGTATTAATAGCATCTCCCATTCACTATGATATTGTCTGTTGATCGCTCGACTGAGTGTAATAATTATTTGACATAAAACATTTCACCCGCCTTGCCCAAGAAAATGCTAATATTTATTTTATTTTGAATCAATGAGTAAACATTACCTTGATCAGCAAGCTTGTTTCGCAATAGTTGTGAAATAAAAAAAAGTTTAAACTTTAATCATTTTTGTTGCATTCTACATATTTAATGTTTTTTATTAAAAACTATTTATTTTACAACGATTGCGAAGCAAGTTTTAACAACTTATATTAATCATTCTCATTGGCGTGGATGAAAGCGTAAATGTGGTTATTCGTGTGGGAGGAAACCGGAGTAGCCAGAGAAAACCCACCTGTCTGATCTGGCGACCACAATACCATCAGCAAGACATTGAACTATACAGATTGCATTTCTCATGGTACACGAGTTTGTGCAGGAAAATTAATTATAAACAGGGTTCATTCTAGGTCAGAATTTTTGGGAGAAGTGAGAAAGCGCGTGATCGCTTCATTAAATGGTGTTCTTTAATATACTTCTGCAAAATAGGGTTAAAATGCACAGTACACTGTACAACCATTAAATACAACATTTGAATAGAAGGAGTGCTTTTTTTTTAGGGAGAAGTGGGGCCCCCAGAGGGAGAAGTCAGGGTCCCTAGGGCGACTATTTCGCCCACATCGCCCTCTAGAATGATCCCTGATAAATTGTCAATATTATGCCGGTTTACAGAGATTAATTATACCTTATTATAATGTGGCTTAACTGCTTATTGCTTGAGAACTTTCCTGAATAATTAGATGTTATTACGTGGCTAGTTTCATATCAGGATAGGTATCGACCTGAGTTAACTTAATATTAGCTTGAAACCTAGGCTGATATGAAACTAGCCACGTAATAACGTCTTTATTACTTTGATATGAATTTGAACATTTAATAATCGAAATCATGCTCTCCGTTATGCATTTATCAGGAATCGATCACAATTACTGAATTAGATACGTGAAAAGGATTGAAATATCACCAGGAAACTACAAACATCTGTTATCTGTTTAATTTGACACACTGGGATGCTACAGGAAGTAAACAAACTAGCACCGAGTGTGCATGCGTTATTTTCTCAGGAACTAGTTATGATACAGCTTTTTCTGGTTTGATACGGGCTAATGGCCGTATCAAACCAGCAAACGTAATATCAGACTGGAAAACACAGCATATCAACCTGGGTGGTAGAAAGTATTATGTTAGGCGCCAACAAATAGGCTACTAACATTCATATTTATTAAAGTAATAATGTCATATATCCAATATGGTTTATTAAAGTGTACATTTTGTATTATGTTGTGTTATTTAAGAATTAAACAGCTCACAGGGATGTATCAAAACCTGCTGCCAGACACTCAGGAGTTAGGGCTTGCCAGAAGTTGAAGTGCGAAAATACTCTGTAAATGTTCTACAGATTTCAATAATGCAGATTTCGATCATTTTGCTTCAAATAGGGACTGTTTTTGACTTTACGATTATCACATAATATTGCTTACATACAGTTTCATACAGCCATCACATATTTTCTAATATCTACGCATGTGTAATACAACCTGAGAGGATTCTGATTGGTTGCAAGAATAAGCCTTATAAATTGAAGATTAAACCTTAAATTATGTATTGCTAGATGCATAACATTTGCGATTAGACAAACAATGATTTAAAAAGAAGTCTTGACGTAATTATAACGCTGTTTAAGACGTAATTATAATGCTGTTTAAGACGTAAATATAACGCTGTTTTACGTAGTGACATCATGACAATTTAATGACATCATTACAATTTGTGCTGAAGCTTGGCGACAAAATGAAAGTAGCAACGTTATTTTGTGGAAAAATATTATTAAAACGAGTGCTATACAGGTTGTATATACGTAAATAGGCAGAAGTGCATCCGCAGTTCACTCGAATGTAGTCCCAATAACTAATATAGTTCATTTTTCTTTTTGGTAAAAATGCATTTTCAGTGTATAATTTTTGTGTTTTTTTGAGAAATTATGTGACTTGAGAAGACTTCAGACTAGTTGATGTGTAGAAAAGATGTGGTATAAGAATTCAGGCCATTGCAAACTGTAGGTTGGTATACTGTATTATTTGGCGGAGGAATACAGTGTGTAAACACAGTGATGTTATTCACTGGTGAGCACTGGCTATTTCAAACATTAAATTTGAAATATTCTTGGTGAGTTTCAGACTAGTTTGAATACCTCTTCACAGTGGGTGTGGTATCAGAAGAAATGAAAGATTGGAAATATAAATGAACAGACTATATGGTTTTACTTTTTACTAATAGTATGTATTTAGCAGGTAATTTATTTGTTGTTTTACAACCTATAAAACTATGGTAATGTGATAAAAATGATCTTACACTTGTGGTGCTTTCATACCAAATTTTAAGAAACTTGTTCAATAACTTGTAGCAAAATTCAAAATCTCGTTCATAATAATATGGTACAATCCTATCTATATTAACCCATTCAACCCCAAGTAACTGACATGGACTGGTCCATGATATTTTGAGACCAATAAATTAATAAGAAAATTACCTTTGGACCAGTTCATTTTTCAAAATGGGTAATTTTATCTAAAAACTGGCAAAAAGTGCAGATCCTAATGAGACGGCTCGTCACAAGCTGGCTCATCTGGATCTACAGTTTTTGTAAGTCTATTTAGAGGCCTGTAGTGTTGAAAGGGTTAAATACGGCTGTCCGATTAGCGAAGTGGTAGTGGTTATCGCGCTCGCTTCTCACCAATGCAACCCGGGTTCGATCCTCGGACCGGGAAGTATGTGAGATGGTAATGTGGTCGCCAGATCGGACAGGTGGGTTTTCTCCGGGTACTCCGGTTTCCTCCCACACGAATAACCACATATATACACCAACATCTGCGCCAATGAGAGTGGTTAATATAAGTAAAGTTTTAAAAATAACATTAAATATGTAGAATGCAACAAAATATGATTAAAGTTTAAACTTTATTTATTTCACAATGATTGCGAAACAAGCTTTAACAACTTATATTAATAACTCTCGTTGGCGCAGATGAAAGCGTAAATGTGGTCATTCGTGTGGGAGGAACCCGCTTTACCAAGAAAACCCACCTGTCCAATCTGTCGACCACCATACTATCTCACACACTTCCCAGTCCGAGGATCGAACCCGGGTTGCAATGCATCGGTGAGAAGAGAAGCGAGCGTGCTAATCACTGCGCTAATCGTACAGCCAAAATATGATTATACTGAAGTACTTACTTAAATTTGACAACATGGGACAAGAATATTTCCCGTATTAGTTGTCCAGTAGTTATATCATACTGAACAAGACTTTCTCCCATCTCACTTGTCTTCAGAGCCATCAAATATGCACTGTTCTCAAACTCAGGGAATTTCTCCTGTAATGTAAAAATTAAATAATACCGTCCATTCTCGCATATACAAGAATCAGTTTAGAGGGCGATGTGGGCGAAATTGTCGCCCTAGGGACCTGACTTCGCCCTCTGGGGGCCCACTTCTCCCTAAAAAAAATTTTTTTAAATTGATAATAAAAAAATATGATTTTCAAACAAAATGTTGTCTAGTAAGATACACTGGCCCATTATAAAGAAAACTTATTTTGTTCGTGCAAGTCGAAGAGTTTTTCAGTGTCAGTGTTCTAAAACATAATTGTGGATACCAAAACCACACATTTGAAAAATATATTTTTTTAGCACTCACTTATAAGACGGGAAAGCCACTTTGAGGTCATAATATGATGGTAAAAAACTCGTCTTATATCGGGGTTCATTCTAGGTCAGAATTTTTGCGAGAAGTGAGAAAGAGCATGATCGCTTCATTAAATGGTGTTCTTTAATATACTTCTGCAAAATAGGGTTAAAATGCACAGTACAACCATTAAATACAACATTTAAATAGAAGGAGTGCTTTATAATAGGCCAGTGTATCTTACTAGACAACATTTTGTTTGAAAGTCGTAAAAACCCAAACAAATTTTTTTAGGGAGAAGTGGGGCCCCATAGGGCAAAGTCAGGGTCCCTAGGGCAACAATTTCGCCCACATCGCCCTCTAGAATGATCCCTGCAAAGTGGCTTTCCCGTCTTATTATGAGCGATTTCTAAAAAAAAAAAAATGTGTGGTTTTGGTATCCACAATTATGTTTTAAAACACTGACACTGAAAACCTCTTTGACTTGCACGAACAAAATACGTTTTCTTTATAGTCGCCTCCGCCAAGGAATTTAGGCGACTGGTTTCTCTAAGTTCTCTTGTTTATATAGACAACTGGAAAGGCATCTTCATTCTTCTCAGGGTGTCAAGTCCTGTACCATCTATCGAAAGGGTCCGTTGTAGGGCCACATCCTCCACAATTTGTCAGCTCACAGCAACAATAATAGTTCCGGTTTCTTCGCTGGGGTCCTCACGCCATCAAGAAGTCTGCGTTCCACCGTCTTCCTTGAAGGAGATCCGTCCCCTTGAAGGAGCCGGCTAAAAGAAAACCAGCTATCCGCCGCCGCCAGCACTAAGTGTTGCTATCTCGCCAAGTAGGGAAGTTAGTCGTATGGTACTCTATATGTAAATGTATAGTCACGCGATTCCGACGGCTTCCGTCAGCGAAGTCCTTGAACCATATTCCTGTTGTGAGCTGTGCCTAGGTCATGACGTGCACGTTGTGGAGGCTTCGACTTGCACTGGCCAAACATGCAATTTATACTTGTATCTTGTGTCCATTTTATCAACCTGTCTTACATGCCAAACACACATATAATAGCTCAGGACCAACGTAGGGGGGTCGTCTTATAGGCGAAAATGGACGGTAGATGAATTTGAAGAATATTTGAGAGTTGTCCCCCATTGGGTCCTTGAGACGCTTCATATCTACAGGGTTCATTCTAGGTCAGAAATTTTTGGAGAAGTGAGAAAGCGCGTGATCGCTTCCTTAAATGGTGTTCTTTAATATACTTCTGCAAAATAGGGTTAAAATGCACAGTATAACCATTAAATACATTTGAATAGAATGAGTGCTTTATAATGGACCAGTGTATCTTACTAGACAAAATTTTGTTTGAAAATCGTAAAAACCAAAAATATTTGTGTTTTTTGTTTTTTTAGGGAGAAGTGGGGCCCCAGAGGGCGAAGTCAGGGTCCCTAGGGTGACAATTTCGCCCACATCGCCCTCTAGAATGATCCCTGTATCTATATATGACAATAACTCACATGGTTCTTAATTTCCCACTTATCCCTCAACGCTGTACGTTTGAATCCCAATGTCGGAGTCGTATTGGTTCTTGTGAATGTGTTAGTTCACACTAATTATTAAATTGGCTCTCACTTAACCATTTACTCCACAACAGAAGAAGCCCATCACTCATTGTATCTCCATACTGCTGTACTACTTTTGTGTGTGTTTTACGTTTATTTATCGTCGCTACCGGTTGCCCATATGAGCGACGCCTCCTGAAGAGATTAGTCATATTAGATTTTTGGGAGGATAGGGCAATGATACAGACAGAGACCCATTCCGTCTCCTCTGGTTCTTTTACCTGCACGGTGTACAGCACCGACACGAGACCTTGGTTTAAAGTCCCATCTGAAAGACTGTTAATTATACGTACTACTTTAGAAATAATATTTGTCTTTCAGTTGTTTATTGGCGAATAAAACATGGGAACATGTGGAAGTCGTGATAGCGCAGTGGATGCGCGTTCGCTTCAGGTGCGAATGGTCCGGAGTTCGAGCCCCACTAGAGCAGTTACGATTGTTCCCTTAGGCAAGGCATTTAAATTCCACGTTGCCTCTTCTCTCCCTCGTGGTGATGGATTCCATCAGGAATGAGGTCTCGAGAGTGATTTATATAAGTTGAAATAACTTGTTTCGCAATTGAGCTAAAATAAATTTGCAGTTATGACGAGTAGGAATCTACCTACATTCCGGCGCTCAGATCGACGCAATATAAATATGATTTCCATTCTAATATGACCAATATATCTAAAATGCGCAAAAATGTTATTTTTTAGAAAGCCGCAAATGACTGTTCAAATAACTGTATCAACATCACGGTATTGCATACATTCTATACCGGTAAGTGGAAATAGTTGGTTCCACACCACAGACCTCTAAATTAAAATAGGCTTACAAAAAAAGTGTAGATTCAGACGAGCCGACTCGTGACGTCAGGATCTACACTTTTTGCCAGTAATATTACATTTTTTAGACAAAAATTACCCATTTTGATAAATGAACTGGTCCAAATGTAATTTTCTTGTTAATTTATTGGTCTAAATATATCATGGACCAGTCCATGTCAGATAATTGGTGTTGGGTCAATGCAACTTACATGGTAACATTTGTAGATTAAGGCATCTTCCAGCTTGTTCTCGTGGTAGGTGTCAGCTCTTGGTATCCGATAAACCTCTCTCTGCCTGCCATCGCTACCATACCTAAAACATAAACATATCAACATATGATCAAGGATTTATAAATTTATAATTTGCGATTGCGAAAAATAAGCTTTAACAACTTGTATTAATCACGTTCGTTGGCGCGGATGAAAGCGTAAATGTGGTAGGAAACGGGAATACCTGGAGAAAATCCACCTGTCCAATCTGGCGACAACTGTACCATCTCACATACTTCCCAGTCTGAGGATCGAACCGGGTTGCAGCATTGGTGAGATTACAATGTTACGTAGACGTGTGACAGATACAAGTGAAATTTGTTACGTATTATGATGATGCAGGGTTCATTCTAGGTCATTTTTGGAAGAAGTGAGAAAGCGCGTGACCGCTTCCTTAAATGGTGATCTTTAATATACTTCTGCAAAATAGGGTTAAAATGCACCTTACAACCATTAAATACAACATTTGAATAGAAGGAGTGCTTTATAACGGGCCAGTGTATCTTACTAGACAAAATTTTGTTTGAAAATTGTAAAAACCCAAACAAATTTATTTTTTAGGGAGAAGTGGGGCCCCCAGAGGGCGAAATCAGGGTCCCTAGGGCGACAATTTCGCCCACATCGCCCTCTAAACTGATCCCTGCGAGAGGCGGTGAGTTTGAGTCCCTTCAGCACCATGGTCGTGGTGTCATTAAGCGAGATATTTAAGTACACATTGCCTCTTCTCTCTCCTTCATGGCGATGGATTCCACATTGCCTCTTCTCTCTCCTTCATGGCGATGGATTCCACAGTGCCTCTTCTCTCTCCCTCGTGGCGATGGATTCCATCAAGTATGAGGAATCAAGAGAGAGTAATCAAATGTTGTTAAAACTAGTTTCGCAATCGAGCTAAAATAAATTTTGTATTACCGTATTTACTCAAACAATAAGACCCTCTTTGGTCTTAAATCAGTGGTATTTTGCATATATCCGCGTATAAGACGGGTTAATAAAATGGAAACAACTCGGAAGTAAAGATCAAACAAATTGTACTGCAAAAGCACTGTAAATTAGGTCAAATCATAAAACAGTGCGCTGATGTAAACAATAAATTTGATTTACTAAAATGCTATTGACAAAATCAGTTTACAGACAGAGCTGTGAATGTCTATGCTTTTATTATTTCAAAGGTCATTAATTATTGAGTTGGAATAAAGCGGTCAAAAAAAAAAAAATTAAAAATTTTATTCACTCACTTATAAGACGGGAAACCACTTTGAGACAATAATCTAGTAGGGCGAGTAAGTACGGGGATTTTAGAACATTCTTTCCGTGTTTCACGCTCACTGCATTGGTTACAGTCAAACCTGTGTTAGTGGTCACCTCCATTAAGCAGCCAACCTGTATTAAGCAACCAGTTTCCTTATTCCCAATTTGTTGATTTGTTATACATTTGTCCTCTATTAAGTAGCCACCTGTGCTAAGGGCCGTTTTCTAATGTTGGTTATAACTTGTGGCCCGACCCTTTTGCAATGTTACACAAATGTATGTATGCATCTTATACATTGTTAATTTCTATTCTGTATCATGCAGGTATGTCAACTGTACTGTTTAATATGCATATGCAATAAAATATGGTTAAATCATTGAAACCTGTGCTAAGCAGCCACTTTCTGTGATTCCCTTGGCTGACTGTTTAAGACAGGTTTGACTGTATATAACTGGATATAACTGGATATAACTGGATATAAATGTATATAACTGGATAAAACTGTATATAACTGGATATAACTGTATATAACTGGATAAAACTGTATATAACTGGATATAACTGTATATAACTGGATATAACTGGATATAACTGTATATAACTGGATATAACTGTATATAACTGGATATAACTGTATATAACTGGATATAACTGTATATAACTGGATATAACTGGATATAACTGGATAAAACTGTATATAACTGGATATAACTGGATATAACTGGATATAAATCTTACCCATAATAGCAAACTCTGTAATTTTCAGATAATAATCTACCACTGAAATATATAAAACAAATAAATTAGCATACTGGTAATCACATATAGTTTACATACCACATACCCCCGTTTAAACGCCCCCGGGGGCGATGCAATTTGCGACAAATTATATGCAAAGTATGTCTGGGACTCCTTTAAATGCCCCCCCCCTTTCTTCATACCTCTTGACATCGACACAGACCACTGTGTGTCTAGCAGTACAGACTATGATAGCAGCGGGCACTGGGATGAGAATTATTTTGTTTTGCTTCAAAATGGGGAGTGGCGTTTATTAGGGAGGGGGTGCTTAAACGGGGGTATATGGTAGTTAGTTCAGATTGACCTGTCCTTTTTGGTGTGTTACGAATATTGAAAAACATAATTTATAGTCTTTTATTGGAAACTCCTGTTGAGATGGCATATTTATTTCACTCAAGTTTACAATTGAATTTGAAGGCTTAAACGTAATTTAGTACAAAACTTTGTAATTTTAATGTAAAATGTCGGATGCTGGATGGATATGGGTGCAAGACTTTATTGTCTTGTGACATGTCGATCACAGTATTATAGTACAACGCGACATTGCACATGTAACAAGGTATTCTCGTCACATGACAGTAGTAGAAATGGTAAACATATATTTATATATATGCAGTTTTAGACATCTTAGAAGTATACGTGCACCGGGTATTGTATCCACTCGTCTACCCCCGACTATCACTGGCACAAATTCTTGTGTGAGCAACAGTCGGATATATGAAAACCGACCACACACTGTGGTTACAGCAGCCCTAATAGGCCTCTAAACATCTAGTTAATAATGATAGGTAAAACCATCACTTTTAGATGATGTGTATTTTAATCATCTTAGAAAACTCAGTCGCCCAAATGCATTTATGCGGTGGCGACTTTAATTAAATTTATTAGTCAGTCAATTTGTATGTATTTTCCATTTCTGTAAAGCCCCTTGTGGAGACAATGACATATTATTTCCCTGAGCAGGCTTAGCCGACCTAAGCGGTTAACCAGTACTAAGCAATGTGTGTGAGGTGCCTTGCTCAAGGACACTACATCTACATGACCTAACTAGTGATAAACCGATTATCGCTAAGTCGCCGACAATCGTTCGCCGGAATTGATAGCGCCGATAATCGATAGCGCCGATAATCGATTGTGAAATTGTGTAATCGATTATAATCGACTAGTCTTTATTTTTGTCTCTTACTTTTATGTTTGTTTATAACTCAAATAAAACCACAATTTACTATTGACTGTATTTTATAGCATTGCACGTTTGCAACAACAATTCTAACTGTATCTAGTACTAGACTTTTCACTAGTATGTCACTGAGCGTTCTGTCCTCTATTAACTTAAACACTAATTTGATATCAGGTGGCAGTCTACTAACTTAAAGTCTAGTACTCAGATGTAACTGAGTAACTAATTTGTCGAAACTAGTATCTTGTAAGTAATTTATTAGTACTAAATAGATTGTTAAACTCACAAATTAGATGGAATGATTTTGATTTTTGATTTATAACTATATCAATTGCCCGATTAATAATCAATTATTTAATTGGTTTACCCATCTGATTATTCCGGTTAATCGATTATGGATTTTGAAACCGATGCACATCACTAGACCTGACTGAGTATCGAACCGGAGAACCTTTTATTTCAAATCGAGCGCTCTGGATCATGGCTGCCACTGTGTACCTACATGTACACGTATCGCTATAAATGATTTGCTAATCATATTTAAAAATTACTATTGAATAGTTATACAAATATAAAATCATTACCTTTCATAACAGTAACCCTTGTTAGATTTTTTACAGCTAACCTTCCGATAAACTCTGTTAGCCTGAAAATAAATCAGTAATCACAGGTCAGTAATCACAGGTCAGTACTCATAGGTCAGTAATTATAGGTCAGTACTCACAGGTCAGTAATGGCAGGTCAGTACTCACAGGTCAGTATTCACAGGTCAGTAATCACAGGTCAGTACTCACATGTCAGTAATCACAGGTCAGTACTCACAGGTCAGTAATCACAGGTCAGTACTCATAGGTCAGTAATTATAGGTCAGTACTCACAGGTCAGTACTCACAGGTCAGTAATCACAGGTCAGTAATCATAGGTCAATACTCACAGGTCAGTACTCACAGGTCAGTACTCACAGGTCAGTAATTGCAGGTCAGTAATTGCAGGTCAGTAATCACAGGTCAGTACTCACAGATCAGTACTCACAGGTCAGTACTCACAGGTCAGTAATCACAGGTCAGTAATTGCAGGTCAGTAATCACAGGTCAGTAATGGTGGGTCAGTAATGGTGGGTCAGTAATTGCAGGTGAGTAATTGTAGGTCAGTAATTGTAGGTCAATAATTGTAGGTCAGTAATTGTAGGTTAGTAAATGTAAGTCAGTAATCACAGGTCAGTAATTACAGGTCAGTAATCACAGGTCAATAATTGCAGTCAGTAATCACAGGTCAATTGCAGGTCAGTAATACAATAATCGCATGTCAGTAATCACAGGTCAGTAATAGCAGGTCAGTAATTGCTCCATGTCACAACTTACCTCATATTGAAGAGTAATCATAATTTGTTGGGTGCTAAATTCCTCAGTTTCAAGTAACAATTATTAATATGCCCAATGTTAATTAGCATTTTGGAACTTAACTGTAATCAACATTTCTGTTACATGAATTTTCAACGTCGGCCGATAATAGGTACTTTTTTCAACGCCATGTTGAAATCACAAGCAAGTGAAATTATATTTTATTTTGAACATTTGTTTTGCAATCTCAGTTTAAACAATTGCATTAAATGCAGATATGATCATCTTACATAGTAATATTATTCAATTTGCCGTAAAAGAGACTGACTAGAAGACATTCACCGAAAAACATTAGACGGTCAATTACCGGTACGCCAATGGTACTTCTTTAGTGAGTTTTACTTTAGTTTTGGAGAGAAAACAAAACGAACAGCAGAATCAATGTATGACATTGACAACAAGCAATTTACCTTGCAAATTAAAGTTTTCAATATACAAAAGTCTTTCCTTCTCCCAGCGTCATACGTTATTTCTCTATTCCTGAGTCTAAAACAGACGTTGACGCTCATTGTTCCGCAGTATTATTATTATTCGCTGCAATGTGGAGCATGTACAAATGGTGAATACTAATCAAAGGGGAGTAACTGGTTTATGCATATGTAATTTATCTATTCCCCGTATGTTTGTTTTACCCGGACCACGGTACGACACAGTGTGGTTGTTATCGGTTTCTTCAACAAATCACGTGTTATATGGCGCTCGAGAGGCGATATTCCACCAACGAGATATATGGTTAAACAGAGTAAATCCGATTGACGTAGACGTTTTGGTACCAGGAGACAGCAGTTAACACAGGAGACAGCAGTTAACACAGGAGACAGCAGTTTACACAGGAGACAGCAGTTTACACAGGAGGCAGCAGTTAACACAGGAGACAGCAGTTAACACAGCAGGAGACAGCAGTTAACACAGGAGACAGCAGTTAACACAGGAGACAGCAGTTAACACAGGAGACAGCAGTTAACACAGCAGGAGACAGCAGTTAACACAGGAGACAGCAGTTAACACAGGAGACGTTAACACAGGAGACAGCAGTTAACACAGGAGACAGCAGTTAACACAGGAGGCAGCAGTTAACACAGCAGGAGACAGCAGTTAACACAGCAGGAGACAGCAGTTAACACAGCAGGAGACAGCAGTTAACACAGCAGGAGACAGCAGTTAACACAGGAGACAGCAGTTAACACAGCAGGAGACAGCAGTTAACACAGGAGACAGCAGTTAACACAGCAGGAGACAGCAGTTAACACAGGAGACAGCAGTTAACACAGGAGACAGCAGTTTACACAGGAGGCAGCAGTTAACACAGCAGGAGACAGCAGTTAACACAGCAGGAGACAGCAGTTAACACAGGAGACAGCAGTTAACACAGCAGGAGACAGCAGTTAACACAGGAGACAGCAGTTAACACAGCAGGAGACAGCAGTTAACACAGCAGGAGACAGCAGTTAACACAGGAGACAGCAGTTAACACAGGAGACAGCAGTTTACACAGGAGGCAGCAGTTAACACAGCAGGAGACAGCAGTTAACACAGCAGGAGACAGCAGTTAACACAGGAGGACAGCAGTTAACACAGGAGACGTTAACACAGGAGACAGCAGTTAACACAGGAGACGTTAACACAGGACAGCAGTAACACAGGAGACAGCAGTTAACACAGGAGACAGCAGTTAACACAGGGAGACAGCAGTTAACACAGCAGGAGACAGCAGTTAACACAGCAGGAGACAGCAGTTAACACAGGAGACAGCAGTTAACACAGCAGGAGACAGCAGTTAACACAGCAGGAGACAGCAGTTAACACAGGAGACAGCAGGAGACAGCAGTTAACACAGGAGACAGCAGTTAACACAGGAGACAGCAGTTAACACAGGAGGCAGCA
>CM026394.1:16274660-16300939 GCA_014843695.1 Archivesica marissinica | reverse complement strand
TCTCCATGTATCACTTGCTCACGTATATTTACTCACCTATTAGAGTCAGTTTCTCCACTCCATGTATCACTTGCTCACGTATATTTACTCACCTATTACATCAGTTTCTCCTCTCCATGTATCACTTGCACACGTATATTTACTCACCTATTACAGTCAGTTTCTCCACTCCATGTACCACTTGCTCACGTATATTTACTCACCTATTACTGTCAGTTTCTCCTCTCCATGTATCACTTGCTCACGTATATTTACTCACCTATTACAGTCAGTTTCTCCACTCCATGTACAACTTGCTCACGTATATTTACTCACCTATTACTGTCAGTTTCTCCTCTCCATGTATCACTTGCTCACGTATATTTACTCACCTATTAGAGTCAGTTTCTCCACTCCATGTATCACTTGCTCACGTATATTTACTCACCTATTACATCAGTTTCTCCTCTCCATGTATCACTTGCACACGTATATTTACTCACCTATTACAGTCAGTTTCTCCTCTCCATGTACCACTTGCTCACGTATATTTACTCACCTGTTACATCAGTTTCTCCTCTCCATGTATCACTTGCACACGTATATTTACACACCTATTACAGTCAGTTTCTCCACTCCATGTACCACTTGCTCACGTATATTTACTCACCTATTATAGTCAGTTTCTCCACTCCATGTACCACTTGCTCACGTATATTTACTCACCTATTAAGTCAGTTTCTCCTCTCCATGTACACTTGCTCACGTATATTTACTCACCTATTACATCAGTTTCTCCTCTCCATGTATCACTTGCTCACGTATATTTACTCACCTATTACAGTCAGTTTCTCATCTCCATGTACCACTTGCTCACGTATATTTACTCACCTATTACAGTCAGTTTCTTCTCCATGTACCACTTGCTCACGTATTTACTCACCTATTACAGTCAGTTTCTCCTCTCCATGTACCACTTGCTCACGTATATTTACTCACCTATTACAGTCAGTTTCTCCTCTCCATGTATCACTTGCTCACGTATATTTACTCACCTATTACATCGGTTTCACCACTCCATGTGTCATTTGCTTACGTATATTTACTCACCTATTACAGTCAGTTTCTCCTCTCCATGTATCACTTGCTCACGTATATTTACTCACCTATTACAGTCAGTTTCTCCTCTCCATGTACCACTTGCTCACGTATATTTATTCACCTATTACATCAGTTTCTCCTCTCCATGTACCACTTGCTCACGTATATTTATTCACCTATTACATCAGTTTCTACTCTCCATGTACCACTTGCTCACGTATATTTACTCACCTATTACATCAGTTTCTCTCCATGTATCACTTGCTCACGTATATTACTCACCTATTACTGTCAGTTTCTCCTCTCCATGTATCACTTGCTCACGTATATTTACTCACCTATTACAGTCAGTTTCTCCACTCCATGCACAACTTGCTCACGTATATTTACTCACCTATTACTGTCAGTTTCTCCTCTCCATGTATCACTTGCTCACGTATATTTACTAACCTATTACAGTCAGTTTCACCACTCCATGTATCACTTGCTCACGTATATTTACTCACCTATTACATCAGTTTCTCCTCTCCATGTATCACTTGCTCACGTATATTTACTCACCTATTACAGTCAGTTTCTCCACTCCATGTACCACTTGCTCACGTATATTTACTCACCTATTACTGTCAGTTTCTCCTCTCCATGTATCACTTGCTCACGTATATTTACTCACCTATTACAGTCAGTTTCTCCACTCCATGTACAACTTGCTCACGTATATTTACTCACCTATTACTGTCAGTTTCTCCTCTCCATGTATCACTTGCTCACGTATATTTACTCACCTATTACAGTCAGTTTCTCCACTCCATGCACAACTTGCTCACGTATATTTACTCACCTATTACATCAGTTTCTCCACTCCATGTATCACTTGCTCACGTATATTTATTCACCTATTACATCAGTTTCTCCACTCCATGTACCACTTGCTCACGTATATGTATTCACCTATTACTGTCAGTTTCTCATCTCCATGTACCACTTGCTCACGTATATTTACTCACCTATTATAGTCAGTTTCTCCTCTCCATGTACCACTTGCTCACGTATATTTACTCACCTATTACATCAGTTTCTCCTCTCCATGTATCACTTGCTCACGTATATTTACTCACCTATTACTGTCAGTTTCTCCTCTCCATGTATCATTTGCTCACGTATATTTACTCACCTATTACTGTCAGTTTCTCCTCTCCATGTATCACTTGCTCACGTATATTTATCACCTATTACAGTCAGTTTCTCCTCTCCATGTACACTTGCTCACGTATATTTACTCACCTATTACAGTCAGTTTCTCACTCCATGTATCACTTGCTCACGTATTTACTCACCTATTACATCAGTTTCTCCACTCCATGTACCACTTGCTCACGTATATTTACTCACCTATTACAGTCAGTTTCTCCACTCCATGTACCACTTGCTCACGTATATTTACTCACCTATTACATCAGTTTCTCCACTCCATGTATCACTTGCTCACGTATATTTATTCACCTATTACATCAGTTTCTCCACTCCATGTACCACTTGCTCACGTATATTTATTCACCTATTATAGTCAGTTTCTCCTCTCCATGTACCACTTGCTCACGTATATTTACTCACCTATTACAGTCAGTTTCTCCTCTCCATGTACCACTTGCTCACGTATATTTACTCACCTATTACAGTCAGTTTCACCTCTCCATGTATCACTTGCTCACGTATATTTACTCACCTATTACAGTCAGTTTCTCCACTCCATGTATCACTTGCTCACGTATATTTACTAACCTATTACAGTCAGTTTCACCACTCCATGTATCACTTGCTCACGTATATTTACTCACCTATTACAGTCAGTTTCTCCACTCCATGTACAACTTGCTCACGTATATTTACTCACCTATTACAGTCAGTTTCTCCACTCCATGTACAACTTGCTCACGTATATTTACTCACCTATTACTGTCAGTTTCTCCTCTCCATGTATCAATTGCTCACGTATATTTACTCACCTATTACAGTCAGTTTCTCCACTCCATGTACAACTTTCTCACGTATATTTACTCACCTATTACTGTCAGTTTCTCCTCTCCATGTATCACTTGCTCACGTATATTTACTAACCTATTACAGTCAGTTTCACCACTCCATGTATCACTTGCTCACGTTTATTTACTCACCTATTACATCAGTTTCTCCTCTCCATGTATCACTTGCTCACGTATATTTACTCACCTATTACAGTCAGTTTCTCCACTCCATGTACCACTTGCTCACGAATATTTACTCACCTATTACATCAGTTTCTCCTCTCCATGTATCACTTGCTCACGTATATGTACTCACCTATTACATCAGTTTCTACTCTCCATGTACCACCTGCTCACGTATATTTATTCACCTATTACATCAGTTTCTCCACTCCATGTACCACTTGCTCACGTATATGTATTCACCTATTACTGTCAGTTTCTCATCTCCAGGTACCACTTGCTCACGTATATTTACTCACCTATTATAGTCAGTTTCTCCTCTCCATGTACCACTTGCTCACGTATATTTACTCACCTATTACATCAGTTTCTCCTCTCCATGTATCACTTGCTCACGTATATTTACTCACCTATTACTGTCAGTTTCTCCTCTCCATGTATCACTTGCTCACGTATATGTACTAAACTATTACTGTCAGTTTCTCCTCTCCATGTACCACTTGCTCACGAATATTTACTCACCTATTATAGTCAGTTTCTCCTCTCCATGTACAACTTGCTCACGTATATTTACTCACCTATTACTGTCAGTTTCTCCTCTCCATGTATCACTTGCTCACGTATATTTACTAACCTATTACAGTCAGTTTCACCACTCCATGTATCACTTGCTCACGTATATTTACTCACCTATTACAGTCAGTTTCTCCACTCCATGTATCACTTGCTCACGTATATTTACTCACCTATTACAGTCAGTTTCTCCTCTCCATGTACCACTTGCTCACGTATATTACTCACCTATTACAGTCAGTTTCTCCTCTCCATGTATCACTTGCTCACGTATATTTACTCACCTATTACAGTCAGTTTCTCCTCTCCATGTATCACTTGCTCACGTATATTTACTCACCTATTACATCAGTTTCTCCTCCATGTACACTTGCTCACGTATATTTACTCACCTATTACATCAGTTTCTCCTCTCCATGTACCACTTGCTCACGTATATTTACTCACCTATTACATCAGTTTCTCCTCTCCATGTACACTTGCTCACGTATATTTACTCACCTATTACTCAGTTTCTCCTCTCCATGTATCACTTGCTCACGTATATTTACTCACCTATTACAGTCAGTTTCCCACTCCATGTACCACTTGCTCACGTATATTTATTCACCTATTACTGTCAGTTTCTCATCTATATGTACCACTTGCTCACGTATATTTACTCACCTATTACAGTCAGTTTCTCCTCCATGTACCACTTGCTCACGTATATTTACTCACCTATTACAGTCAGTTTCTCCTCTCCATGTATCACTTGCTCACGTATATTTACTCACCTATTACTGTCAGTTTCTCCTCTCCATGTATCACTTGCTCACGTATATTTACTCACCTATTACATCAGTTTCTCCTCTCCATGTATCACTTGCTCACGTATATTTACTCACCTATTACAGTCAGTTTCTCCACTCCATGTACAACTTGCTCACGTATATTTACTCACCTATTACAGTCAGTTTCTTCACTCCATGTACAACTTGCTCAGGTATATTTACTCACCTATTACTGTTAGTTTCTCCTCTCCATGTATCACTTGCTCACGTATATTTACTCACCTATTAGAGTCAGTTTCTCCACTCCATGTATCACTTGCTCACGTATATTTACTCACCTATTACATCAGTTTCTCCTCTCCATGTATCACTTGCACACGTATATTTACTCACCTATTACAGTCAGTTTCTCCACTCCATGTACCATTTGCTCACGTATATTTACTCACCTATTACATCAGTTTCTACTCTCCATGTACCACTTGCTCACGTATATTTATTCACCTATTACATCAGTTTCTCCACTCCATGTATCACTTGCTCACGTATATTTATTCACCTATTACATCAGTTTCTCCACTCCATGTACCACGTGCTCACATATATTTATTCACCTATTACTGTCAGTTTCTCATCTCCATGTATCACTTGCTCACGTATATTTACTCACCTATTATAGTCAGTTTCTCCTCTCCATGTACCACTTGCTCACGTATATTTACTCACCTATTACATCAGTTTCTCCTCTCCATGTATCACTTGCTCACGTATATTACTCACCTATTACAGTCAGTTTCTCCTCTCCATGTACCACTTGCTCACGTATATTTACTCACCTATTACAGTCAGTTTCTCCTCTCCATGTATCACTTGCTCACGTATATTACTCACCTATTACAGTCAGTTTCTCCTTCCATGTATCACTTGCTCACGTATATTTACTCACCTATTACATCAGTTTCTACTCCATGTATCACTTGCTCACGTATATTTACTCACCTATTACAGTCAGTTTCTCCACTCCATGTATCACTTGCTCACGTATATTTACTCACCTATTACAGTCAGTTTCTCCTCTCCATGTACCACTTGCTCACGTCTATATTTACTCACCTATTACAGTCAGTTTCTCCTCTCCATGTACCACTTGCTCACGTCTATATTTACTCACCTATTACAGTCAGCTTCACATCTCCATGTACAACTTGCTCACGTCTATATTTACTCACCTATTACAGTCAGTTTCTCATCTCCATGTACAACTTGCTCACGTCTATATTTACTCACCTATCACAGTCAGCTTCACATCTCCATGTACAACTTGCTCACGTCTATATTTACTCACCTATTACAGTCAGTTTCTCCTCTCCATGTACCACTTGCTCACGTCTATATTTACTCACCTATTACAGTCAGTTTCTCATCTCCATGTACAACTTGCTCACGTCTATATTTACTCACCTATTACAGTCAGTTTCTCATCTCCATGTACAACTTGCTCACGTCTATATGTACTCACCTATTACAGTCAGTTTCTCCTCTCCATGTATCACTTGCTCACGTATATTTACTCACCTATTACAGTCAGTTTCTCCTCTCCATGTACCACTTGCTCACGTATATTTACTCACCTATTACAGTCAGTTTCTCCTCTCCATGTATCACTTGCTCACGTATATTTACTCACCTATTACAGTCAGTTTCTCCTCTCCATGTACCACTTGGCTCACGTATATTTACTCACCTATTACAGTCAGTTTCTCCTCTCCATGTGTCACTTGCCTACGTATATGTACTCACCTATTACATCAGTTTCTCCTCTCCATGTATCACTTGCTCACGTATATTTACTCACCTATTACAGTCAGTTTCTCCTCTCCGTGTACCAATTGCTCACGTATATTTACTCACCTATTACATCAGTTTCTCCTCTCCATGTACCACTTGCTCACGTATATTTACTCACCTATTACAGTCAGTTTCTCCTCTCCATGTACCACTTGCTCACGTATATTTACTCACCTATTACATCAGTTTCTCCTCTCCATGTATCACTTGCTCACGTATATTTACTCACCTATTACAGTCAGTTTCTCCTCTCCATGTATCACTTGCTCACGTATATTTACTCACCTATTACAGTCAGTTTCTCCTCTCCATGTACCACTTGCTCACGTATATTTACTCACCTATTATAGTCAGTTTCTACTCTCCATGTACCACTTGCTCACGTATATTAACTCACCTATTACAGTCAGTTTCTCCTCTCCATATACCACTTGCTGACGTATATTTACTAACCTATTACATCAGTTTCTCCTCGCCATGTATCACTTGCTCACGTATAGTTACTCACCTATTACATCAGTTTCTCCACTCCATGTACAACTTGCTCACGTATATTTACTCACCTATTACTGTCAGTTTCTCCTCTCCATGTATCACTTGCTCACGTATATTTACTCACCTATTACAGTCAGTTTCTCCTCTCCATGTATCACTTGCTCACGTATATTTACTCACCTATTACAGTCAGTTTCTCCTCTCCATGTATCACTTGCTCACGTATATTTACTCACCTATTACAGTCAGTTTCTCCACTCCATGTATCACTTGCTCACGTATATTTACTCACCTATTACAGTCAGTTTCTCCTCTCCATGTACACTTGCTCACGTATATTACTCACCTATTACAGTCAGTTTCTCACTCCATGTATCACTTGCTCACGTATATTTACTCACTATTACAGTCAGTTCTCCACTCCATGTACACTTGCTCACGTATATTTACTCACCTATTACATCAGTTTCTCCTATCCATGTACCACTTCCTCACGTATATTTACTCACCTATTACAGTCAGTTTCTCCTCTCCATGTACCACTTGCTCACGTATATTTACTCACCTATTACATCAGTTTCTCCTCTCCATGTACAACTTGCTCCCGTATATTTACTCACCTATTACTGTCAGTTTCTCCACTCCATGTATCACTTGCTCACGTATATTTACTCACCTATTACTGTCAGTTTCTCCACTCCATGTATCACTTGCTCACGTATATTTACTCACCTATTACAGTCAGTTTCTCCACTCCATGTACCACTTGCTCACGTATATTTACTCACCTATTACAGTCAGTTTCTCCACTCCATGTATCACTTGCTCACGTATATTTACTCACCTATTACATCCGTTTCTCCACTCCATGTACCACTTGCTCACGTATATTTACTCACCTATTACATCAGTTTCTACTCTCCATCTACCACTTGCTCACGTATATTTATTCACCTATTACATCAGTTTCTCCACTCCATGTATCACTTGCTCACGTATATTTATTCACCTATTACATCTGTTTCTCCACTCCATGTACCACTTGCTCACGTATATGTATTCACCTATTACTGTCAGTTTCTCATCTCCATGTACCATTTGCTCACGTATATTTACTCACCTATTATAGTCAGTTTCTCCTCTCCATGTACCACTTGCTCACGTATATTTACTCACCTATTACATCAGTTTCTCCTCTCCATGTATCACTTGCTCACGTATATTTACTCACCTATTACTGTCAGTTTCTCCTCTCCATGTATCACTTGCGCACGTATATTTACTCACCTATTACTGTCAGTTTCTCCTCTCCATGTATCACTTGCTCACGTATATTTACTCACCTATTACTGTCAGTTTCTCCTCTCCATGTATCACTTGCTCACGAATATTTACTCACCTATTACAGTTAGTTTCTCCACTCCATGTACAACTTGCTCACGTATATTTACTCACCTATTACAGTCAGTTTCTCCACTCCATGTACAACTTGCTCACGTATATTTACTCACCTATTACTGTCAGTTTCTCCTCTCCATGTATCACTTGCTCACGTATATTTCCTAACCTATTACAGTCAGTTTCTCCACTCCATGTACAACTTGCTCACGTATATTTACTCACCTATTACTGTCAGTTTCTCCTCTCCATGTATCACTTGCTCACGTATATTTACTAACCTATTACAGTCAGTTTCACCACTGCATGTATCACTTGCTCACGTATATTTACTCACCTATTACATCAGTTTCTCCTCTCCATGTATCACTTGCTCACGTATATTTACTCACCTATTACAGTCCGTTTCTCCACTCCATGTACCACTTGCTCACGTATATGTACTCACCTATTACATCAGTTTCTACTCTCCATGTACCACTTGCTCACGTATATTTATTCACCTATTACATCAGTTTCTCCACTCCATGTATCACTTGCTCACGTATATTTATTCACCTATTACTGTCAGTTTCTCATCTCCATGTACCACTTGCTCACGTATATTTACTCACCTATTATAGTCAGTTTCTCCTCTCCATGTACCACTTGTTCACGTATATTTACTCACCTATTACAGTCAGTTTCTCCTCTCCATGTACCACTTGCTCACGTATATTTACTCACCTATTACAGTCAGTTTCTCCTCTCCATGTATCACTTGCTCACGTATATTTACTCACCTATTACAGTCAGTTTCTCCACTCCATGTATCACTTGCTCACGTATATTTACTCACCTATTACAGTCAGTTTCTCCTCTCCATGTATCACTTGCTCACGTATATTTACTCACCTATTACAGTCAGTTTCTCCACTCCATGTACCACTTGCTCACGTATATTTACTCACCTATTACATCAGTTTCTCCTCTCCATGTACCACTTGCTCACGTATATTTACTCACCTATTACAGTCAGTTTTCCTCTCCATGTACCACTTGCTCACGTATATTACTCACCTATTACAGTCAGTTTCTCCTCTCCATGTATCACTTGCTCACGTATATTTACTCACCTATTACAGTCAGTTTCTCCACTCCATGTATCACTTGCTCACGTATATTTACTCACCTATTACAGTCAGTTTCTCCTCTCCATGTACCACTTGCTCACGTATATTTACTCACCTATTACAGTCAGTTTCTCCTCTCCATGTATCACTTGCTCACGTATATTTATTCACCTATTACTGTCCGTTTCTCCTCTCCATGTATCACTTGCTCACGTATATTTATTCACCTATTACTGTCAGTTTCTCCTCTCCATGTATCACTTGCTCACGTATATTTACTCACCTATTACAGTCAGTTTCTCCTCTCCATGTACCACTTGCTCAGTATATTTACTCACCTATTACATCAGTTTCTCCATCCATGTATCACTTGCTCACGTATATTTACTCACCTATTACAGTCAGTTTCTCCTCTCCATGTACCACTTGCTCACGTATATTTACTCACCTATTACAGTCAGTTTCTCCCTCCATGTACCACTTGCTCACGTATATTTACTCACCTATTACAGTCAGTTTCTCCTCTCCATGTACCACTTGCTCACGTATATTTACTCACCTATTACAGTCAGTTTCTCTCCATGTATCACTTGCTCACGTATATTACTCACCTATTACAGTCAGTTTCTCCACTCCATGTACACTTGCTCACGTATATTTACTCACCTATTACAGTCAGTTTCTCCTCTCATGTATCACTTGCTCACGTATATTTACTCACCTATTACAGTCAGTTTCTCCACTCCATGTACAACTTGCTCACGTATATTTACTCACCTATTACATCAGTTTCTCCTCTCCATGTATCACTTGCTCACGTATATTTACTCACCTATTACAGTCAGTTTCTTCTCTCCATGTATCACTTGCTCACGTATATTTACTCACCTATTACATCAGTTTCTCCACTCCATGTACCACTTGCTCACGTATATTTATTCACCTATTACACCAGTTTCTCCACTCTATGTACCACTTGCTCACGTATATTTACTCACCTATTACATCCGTTTCTCCACTCCATGTACAACTTGCTCACTTATATTTACTCACCTATTACTGTCAGTTTCTCCTATCCAAGTACCACTTGCTCACGTATATTTACTCACCTATTACAGTCAGTTTACATCTGGATTATTTTCCAAGAAGTTCTCATACAAATCGATAATAGAGTCCTCATCAACAATCGGGAACTTGATTCCCATGTTGTATATTTTTGTGCGTATAAGAGAAATTGAGACACGATATAGCGTCGGATCCGTCCCTGAAACAATACTAGGAAGAGGAGGGGTAAGCACCTGGGACCCTTTCTCCATCACTTAGACCTGAAAAGTCGTGACTCTTTTTTTCTTCATTATATGTATCTATTATTATGATGACGCTCAGGCCGTGTATCATTTATATGAAAAAGTTGGCAGTTTCTTATGGAGGTTGTGCACCAAGTAAGCTGGAGTCTGCCAAGGAAAGGTGTTGTTAGGTAAACTGCCCGTCGTCGATATGGGCAACCGGTAGCGATATTAAATAAACTTAAATAAATAGTATGATGATGAGCTGTGTAATGCTTAAGTCTAATCAACACTATGTTCTGTTCTGTTCTATAACCTTAACCGAGTATTATGATTAAACAACGAACAAATGCGATATGATGAAATAAATACAGTCTACATCGGTTATGTCGAATTCCGTCGGACCGAACAAAATACGTCGAAATTACCGAAGTTTGACGTTTCGAAATTCGATATAAACAGATCCAGTTATATGTAAAATAATAGTGTCTGAAACGGGACTTTGATCCGACTTCGAGATAACCGGAGAATTCGACATAACGGACTTGGCATTACGGATGTAGAATGTAGATGAAAGTCCTATCTTTCCGTAAACAATATATCAGGGTAAATCAGGTGTATGTTGTGTTTGTCATTGGTAGATAAAGCACATATCATGCGCGCGCAGCTATTCCCAAGCTGCTCTCATTAGTAGTACATGTATGTCCGTCCAATCGTTCCACCGTGCACACATGCAAAGATACTTGCTGAAAACAGTGAAACAAATCGGGTTTGCACTTAAAAATATGCATGTACCTGTCACGTGGTCCCCGATTATAGCTTTGTTTTATAATAAAACGTAATAGATGGACGTGTGGATGGGGGAAAGAAATAAATAGTACTTCCCCTCTTCTTTGTCCGACTACTGGCCTGTTAAGCACGCAGTGGCTGTCATATTAGCGCAGTCGTTAGCGCACTCGCTTCTCATCAATACAATCCTAGTTCGATCCTCGGACCGGGAAGAATGTGAGATGGTACGGTGGTCGCCAGATCGGACAGCTGGGTTTTCTCCGGGTACTCCGGTTTCCTCCCACAAGAATGACTACATTTACGTAAAATAAATAAAGTTTAAACTTTAAAACACACGTCATACGTGCCGATTACAAACGGCATGCTTAGGGTCGGATGAGTGGCCCAGTGGTTATATAGTTCGAATGCGAAAACACTGGGCAAGAGATCAACCCCCACACAAAGCTGGAATATAAACAGTTTAAATGCAGCAAAGTATGCATTATTTTCCTTTGTGTCATTAAAAAGAATAATTAATGTAAATATAAGTAATGAATCCTGCGTTAATAGTTTCCATGGGGGTATGAACTACATTGGGCATGTACACACTTTAACCGCACTTTGATGTAGTTCATAGACCGATGGAAACTATTAACCCGCGATTCATTCCTTGATATAAGTCATGTAAGATTACCTTCGACTCGGGAAGCAGTTGAATGTGACGTCACCTTTACCACGCCGTACGTTAATGACGTAATAAGATAGGCGTCACCGCTTCGTAACGGAAATGTCTTCATTACCGTGTTTATTCCTGTAACATTTATACTAGTATATTGGGCGAGTCGAACATTACCAACATATTTGTAATCAATAGATATGTATGCTGAGTCATGTCATAATTATTGTGAATATTATAATGCACCATAATGAGAAACATTAGTCAGTTACTTCCCCTGAATACTCCCTAAAAGTACATAGGTCCTATTAAGTGTTTTCGTGGAAGTCGTGATAACGCAGTGGATGCGCGTTTGCTTCAGGTGCGAAAGGTCCGGAGTTCGAGTCCCGCTGGAGCCGCTACGAGTGTGCCCTTAGGCAAGGCATTTAAATTCCACGTTGCCTCTTCTCTCTCCCTCGTGGCGATGGATTCCAGCAGGAATGAGGTCTCGAGAGTGATTAGTATAAGTTGTAAGAACTTGTTTCGCAATCGAGCTAAAATAAATTCGTATACTAAGCTAAGCTAAGCTAAAGCTAAGATGCATAACTTAGCTTAGCTTAGCTTAGCGTAAGGTTATTGGAGGATAGTGCAATGATACAGACAGAGACCCATTCCAGAGTCTGCTCTGGTTCTTTTACGTACATGGTGTAAAGAGTTTTAGGCCTTTTATACGGAAACAGTAAATAAAGAAATATAACGAACCTACGCCAGAGTGCCTACTATATATTGGCCCCTGTTACATCAGTATGTATATATATGGAGAAGCAAAAGGGTTGGACCACAAGTTTTAACAACATTAGTTTCAGCCCGCCCCAAAATGTGTACATTAAAACTGTTACAAAAGGTTGCATGTCTTTACTGGTAACCTTGGTTAATACTTGTTTTGTAACGGATATAACTGCGTGATAACAGCCGTTATAGAAACTGTGACAGACACTTTGAACATGTGTGTTTTTACGTTTATTTATCGTCGCTACCGGTTGCCCATATGAGCGACGCCTCCTGGAGAGATTAGTCATTTTAGATTTGTGGAGGATAGTGTAATGATACAGACAGAGACCCATTCCAGAGTCTGCTCTGGTTCTTTTACATGCATGGTGTAAATCACCGACACGATACCTCGGTTTAACGTCCCATCTGAAAGACTGTCAGACGGGGGGATCGAACCTGCGATCCCTGGATTACCAGCCCAGCGTGTTAGCACTGGACTACAGATCCGTCTGTACAGATAATTCTTAGAAGGCACATGGCTGTTTTATATTTATTTTATATATCAGTTGAAATGCTGCTCTAAGTGGCATGCTAAGAATGTTTATTTAAAATGGGACTTGGTGTGGGAGCAATACCGTAGCCAGAGGCAACCCAGACAATCTAGGGGGATCCGGGGGCATGCTCAGTTGTTGGGATCTCCTGAAGCGATTTCCTGATTTAATGAGTTTAGATGTACAGTCAAACCTGTCTTAAGCAGCCAGCCAAGGGAGTCAGAGAAAGTGGCTGCTTAGTACAGGTGGCTGCTTAATAGAGGTCAAATGTATAATAAAACAACATATAGGGAATCATGAAACTGGCTGCTTAATACAGGTTGGCTGCTTAATGGAGGTGACCACCAACACAGGTTTGACTGTATAATGTACTGACCTTTCAGCTCTCTAGCACCAAAAACTTAGGTCATACGACGACTCTCCAGCTATTATTGGTGGAGTAAGACCCTGGGTGCCCCTCCAATCAGCATTTCCGGTATCCAGGTAGAACCACCGACCTATGTAACTTTTTCCCCAATCCTAACTGTGCTGTTGCAACTATTCCTATGTCATGTACCATTCTTGAATACAATATTGTTTGAACTAACCACCCGGGTAGAACCACCGACCTTCCACAAACCAGCTTGATAGCATCCTCACATGAAATAATTTGACACCCCCAGCAGTGAGGGGCAAGTGATCAGAAGCCAACAACCGTAACCACTCGGCCACGGAGGCCTCAACTGAACACAGGGTACCAGGAATAACAAAGATACGGGGGCCTCAACCAAACACAGGGTGCCAGGAATAACAAAGATACGGAGGCCTCAACTGAACACAGGGTACCAGGAATAACAAAGATACGGAGGCCTCAACTGAACACAGGGTACCAGGAATAACAAAGATACGGAGGCCTCAACTTAACACAGGGTACCAGGAATAACAAAGATATGGAGGCCTCAACTGAACACAGGGTACCAGGAATAACAAAGATACGGAGGCCTCAACTGAACACAGGGTACCAGGAATAACAAAGATACGGAGGCCTCAACTGAACACAGGGTACCAGGAATAACAAAGATACGGAGGCCTCAACTGAACACAGGGTACCAGGAATAACAAAGATACGGAGGCCTCAACTGAACACAGGGTACCAGGAATAACAAAGATACGGAGGCCTCAACTGAACACAGGGTACCAGGAATAACAAAGATACGGAGGCCTCAACTGAACACAGGGTACCAGGAATAACAAAGATACGGAGGCCTCAACTGAACACAGGGTACCAGGAATAACAAAGATACGGAGGCCTCAACTGAACACAGGGTACCAGGAATAACAAAGATACGGAGGCCTCAACTGAACACAGGGTACCAGGAATAACAAAGATACGGAGGCCTCAACTGAACACAGGGTACCAGGAATAACAAAGATACGGAGGCCTCAACTGAACACAGGGTACCAGGAATAACAAAGATACGGAGGCCTCAACTGAACACAGGGTACCAGGAATAACAAAGATACGGAGGCCTCAACTGAACACAGGGTACCAGGAATAACAAAGATACGGAGGCCTCAACTGACAGGGTACCAGGAATAACAAAGATAAGCGTGTAGATATCTCCATTTATTTGATCAATATAACAACTCTGTAGTTATGGGCTTAAAAATTACATACAATATTCGCATATTTAATTCATACTGATCAACAAAAAATACATTCATGAAATTAACAGATTCACAGAAAAGTAAAGATTTGTTTCGGGGGTGGGGGATAGAGAAAGCCGTTGACAATGACAATAAATAGCTTCAACAAACATTAAACTAATTATATTCTGCTATGAATATACCGAGTTTACTTTCGCTTCAGGTGCGAAAGGAGTAGTATAGTGTGGACTAGCAGGACCCGCAAGCTGAGGAGCGAGGATCCATGATGTCACAAAATGGCGGCCAAGATGGCGGCATATCCGTTTCCGATTCAAAATGGCGGCATATCCGCTTTAAAATGGGGGCATATCCGATTCAAAATGGCGACATATCCGGTTCCGGTGAAAATGGCGACATATCCGGTTCCCGTCAAAATGGCGGAGTTTCCGTTTCAAAATATCCCTAATTTTCGCGCCTTAGGTGGAATGACTTCACCAAACTTACGGTAAAATGGCTGCGCTTCCGGTAAAATGGTTGCGTTTCCGCATCCGCTAGTATAGTGTGAAGTAGCCCAGGCCCCAAGCTGAGGAGCGAGGTTCCATGACGTCACAAAATGGCGGCCAAGATGGCGGCATATCCGTTTCCGATTCAAAATGGCGGCATATCTTTTTCCGCTTAAAAATGGCGGCATAATCCGGTTCCGGTCAAAATGGCGACATATCCGGTTCCGGTGAAAATGGGGCATATCCGCGGAGTTTCCGTTTCAAAATATCCCTAATTTACGCGCGTTAGGTGGAATGACGTCACCAACTTACGGTAAAATGGCGGCGTTTCCGCATCCTGATCTTATCTCGATTGGCACCGCGTCCTGGAAGTCTGCAATGGTGCTAGAAACAGTCGCAGACCGACGTAATGGACTCGGGAGAGACCGTAGATGTTAACACTGATCTTATCTCGATTGCCTCCGTGGTCGAATGGTTACGATCGTTGATTTTAAATCACTTGACCCTTACCGCTGGATGTTCGAATCCCACCGGGGATGTAGGATGCTTTCATATGAGGAAGTTATCCAGCTGGATGACGGTAGGTCTGTGGTTCAACCCGGGTGCCCGTCCGTGTCTGAAATACTGCTCGGGTGAGCATGCGGGGGTCTTCCTCCACCACTAATGACTCGCCATATGGCCTAAGTTGTTTGTGCGACTTTTTAAACCCCACAACACAAGAAAAAAACAAAAACAAACAATGTGGAAGTCGTGATAGCGCAGTGGTAGCGCTTTGGATTCAGCTGCGAGAGGCCCGGAGTTCGAGTCCCGCTGGAACCGTTACGAGTGTGCCCTTGGGCAAGGCATTTAAATTCCACATTGGCGATGGATTCCAACAGGAATGAGCTCCCGAGAGTGATTAATGTAATGTTGTAAGAACTTGTTTTGCAATCGAGCTAAAAGTCAATCACCAATGTTATAATCTAGTTCATTCTAACTTAAAACTAACCGCAGAATGAATGAATTTTACACCGAGCATACGTTATCTAGATAAGAGATCAAATATCATTAAGGAGTGTACTACATGACATTGTGATTTCAATGAATAACCTGGGCAACGAAATATCTCTGTACGCTTTATCTAATAAAAGATGTGTTTAAATAGCCAAGATTAATATTTGTTTTGGACATTTCAACATTTCGGTACAAATACATTTCGTATATTTAATCAAGTGGTATCTAATGTAATCAAATACACGCCACAGCTTAATATGTATTTGTATGTCTATTTGGTCGTTTATTAACATTAAATTTGTTCACTGGTTGTACGGCTATATGCCCGTCCGCCCCGGCAGGCGTTCGTCCAAACGCCCCCTCCAACAACCCGTCCAAATCCCGCCCACCCGTTCCGACAGCCGACCGTCCGTCCATCCGTCTTCCTGCCTATCCACCTTCATATAACGAGCACGTCGATATACCGGCTAACTACATAAATTAACACTTAATTTAGTTTAATGCGTGTCATTTATGAATTAATTCATGTATGTATATATATATATATATATATATATATCACTGCAAACTGGAAATATAGCGTATAATTTCTTGAAATACATGTATGAATCACAATTAAACTATTTATATTGCAAAATATTTCAATTCAAAACGTTATACTCCGTATATCTTGAATAAACACCGGAATATATCAGTGGTTAACATGCAATACTTGTAATCCAGGGGTCGCAGGTTCCATTCCCCGCTGCACCATACTAAAATGATGCATATCATAGTCTTTCGGATGCGACTTTAAACCGAGTTCTTGTCTCGGTGCCTTACACTGTGCACGTAAAATATCAAGCGGCGAGACTCCGGAATGGGTCTCTGTCTGTATCATTGCATTATCCTCCAAAATCTAAAACGACTGATCTCTTCATGAGGCGTCGCTCATATGGACAAGCAGTAGCGTCGGTAAATAAATGCAAAACATCAAAATGAACTGTATTACACGTCTAGAACATTCTAACGCGATCACAGTTTCACACAAAAGTCTATATATATAATTATGATATTCTGCTCGTTCGTTTATTGTCGACTGGTTGGCTGATTTTACGGGTATATGCATGTCTTTCTGTCTGGTTGTCTCTATATAATTATGCGCACGTGTATGTAGAGTTTAATATCGAACATACACATAACATGATACATGTAATACATGTACATACTACTACGTTTCTATATGTCACATTAAGCTACAATATATTTATACATGTATTCACTAACTGTATGTTTTATCAACTAATAATACCAATTCCGAAGTCGTTTAGAAGTGGTCACGTGTCATTATGGGAGATGTTTGAGTACACTTGGGAGAAGTTTGGATACACTAATGATATGTTTGTGTACACAAAGGAGAAAGCTAGACACCCTGTAGTCCTATCTATATAAACATATTTTCATAGATGATGGCAAAAGATTTATTTTATTGAATGAAAAGTAAAGGTTGGCTATATGTACATTCAACTGAATTATCTATGCATGTTTGAAATATTAAGCACAGTCTAGCAAAAATAGAGTAACACTGCAGTTCGTTACATACCTCTACCTAGATCTGTAGATAGCTCATATAAACCAATATTGATAAGGTGAGGGGACATTTATCCATGTGGTAGTTATTTTCAAAATATTGGACAGCAGGGATATCTTAGCTAAAAAATATGATTGTTTTAATTGAAACAGGATCAAAGAAATTCTTCATTTTCAGTGAATTTGTTTTCAGGATGATTTGATTCTAATGAGATTTCATTTCTTTGTCATCTAACTTAAGTGTGTTTCGATTTCAGTGTGTTTTGAATTCAGTGTGATTTGATTTCAGTGTGATTCGATTTCAGTATCATTTGAAATTGGTGTGATTTGATTTGTGTATGTTTTAAATTCCGTGTGATTTGATTTCAGTGTGTTTCGATATACATATGATTTGTTTTCTGTGTGTTTTGATTTTCATGTGATTTGCATTCAGGGTGATTTGATTCTAGCATGATTTCATTTCATTTTCAGTTAAATTAAGTGTGTTTCGATTTCAGTGTGGTTTGAATTCAGTGTGATTTGGTTTATGTGTGTTTTGAATTCAGTGTCATTTGATTTCAGTTTGATTCGATTTCAGTATCATTTGAAATTGGTGTGATTTGATTTGATTGTGTTTTAAATTCCGTGTGATTTGATTTCAGTGTGTTTCGATATACATATGATTTGTTTTCTGTGTGTTTTGATTTTCATGTGATTTGCATTCAGGGTGATTTGATTCTAGCATGATTTCATTTCATTGTCAGTTAAATTAAGTGTGATTCGATTTCAGTGTGATTTGAATTCAGTGTGATTCGATTTCCGTGTGTTTTGAATTCCGTGCGATTTGATTTCGGTGTGACTTGATTTCTGTTTGATTTTGTTATTAGTGTGATTTGATTTCTGTGTTATTTGACCAATTCCGAAGTCGTTTAGAAGTGGTCACGTGTCATTATGGGAGATGTTTGAATACACTTGGGAGAAGTTTGGATACACTAATGATATGTTTGTGTACACATGATGTTCATGAGTGAAATATTATTTGATCATTAGCTGAAACTAACTAATATTTTCTCGTTCGCTAGCGGAGATAGACTACATAATTATAATAACCGCATTATGTTCTATTCAAACAGAACAAAACAGGGTTGGTTGACGAGTAAGGCGTCTAGTATTGTACTTGAACTGTATAATAATTGTAAATATGATTTTGGATATGAAAGTTAACCTACTTGGTCATTTTACCATATACATTGCGCCTATATATAACCAGAATCAGAATATATGCACATTCGCTTAGAATACAAACTGGTAGGTATGCATCAACTAGAATACAGAGAAACGAAAGATATTGTTAATGCAGTAATAGTTGGGATTTGGAAATTGAGTTTCATTTTATTTTAACATGTTCATGCTATATACATTCGAGTAAGCGTTTCATTATTAAATTTTTTATACAAGACCAATAACAGTAGTATATACAATCCGTAGTTGTCAGGGTCAATGAACAGGAATGCAAACATAGTTGTTATCGTCTAAGCAAGCTGAAACCTGTCGAGTAATAATAGATTTTACGTAATAAGCTATCGTCTGCTAGTAATCGATCGCAAGCTTCACGCTAGAACGATTCCGAAAATTGCTGCACCGGTCCATGTTGACGGCTTTACATAGATACAGAAGGGGGGAATACATGAAGAGGCAAGACTAACAGTAGTTGTCTCTATAGATAGTCTGATTTATATATAAAGACGCCATTTTGTTTTGAGGAGTCAATTTTTTAATACCGTTGATCGATGGTTTACCGATTAGTCTATTCGCTCGTAGCAGACGATACATGTAAATGTATACTCTCGGTGTAGTGAGTTACGTTATAAATATATAATCATACAACTGTCTGTCCCATACCGGATTAAACTAGTTTGACAATGTTAATAATACGACATATATCGCTATCATTTAAGGTACAACGCCCGGCGTTAAATATATTCATAAGCATATAATCAATCTATAAAAATTATCATATCAACAGATATTTCATATTCTCCAAATATTTATATAAGATTTGATATATATATTCAATAGCTGTATATATTAATACAAAACTAGAAACGCTGTTAGTGAATGGACTGTTTAGTACACACATATACCGGGTAACCATTAAATGTACAGTTGAACCTGTGTTAGCGGTCATCTCTATTAAACAATCACCATGTTAAACAGTCATGTATCAGACTCCAAGTGGTGGCAGTTTGTTCAACATTTAACCTTGACGAATAGTCCTACAAATAACAACCAATCAGAGGATGGACCATAGCAAGTAGGAATAAAGTATAGAATCCTATCGTTGGATAATTTATTCTGTATAGAAAGTGCTCTGTTGGATTTATATTCAAGCACCTATCAAGTGTTTACAAAATATGTTTATTCGCATGATTGTCGAACCATATGTTCGTTTTATAGTATAATTCTATAACGTTAAATAAGGCCTTGGTGAAGTTAGTGTATCTCACTTTTATCATGGAAGTTGGAAAACCTACACTCTATAGGTGCGGTGTGTGTGAATATCACTGGTTCACTAAGCGAATGTATACTCGTCACAAATCCTTGTATCACAGAGGATTACCTATGATAGAACAAACAGTACTCTCAGAGATATACACTTACATTGACTGGATACTGAACTTCACACTTCCTTGTGGACATAAACCTGTCATTTATACCTGTGTGATATGCCGTTTAAATTATTTAAAATTGAAGGAGTATAACGATCACAACTCGACAAAACACTCAAGTTTAATGAATGGAGGAATGAAATTCTCGAGAATCGAACAAGCTTCACACTTTTCGGTATCATCCAGAGAGAAGAGAGATACAAATGACACAACTAGACAAATATTAATCCATGCGGGCTAAATACGGCTGAACTCGGACGAATGTACAATGTTATGTACGATGCACAAACCAAACTTCAGTCTGAGTAAAAATATGTCGACTAGGAAGGACGTGTTAAAAAATCGCCAAGGATCTATTTTCTTATAAACGCAAACAATCAGTGAGCGGGAAGTCACACGTCTCGCGAGCGAAAGCAGGATAAGTCTGAAATGTATATCAGGCTGGTTCTCCCAGTTGAATAGACAACGGCCATAGCAAGGAGTATACTAGAACGTGGAAAGAAACCAAATATAACGTTGATAGACATAGAACTAAAGCGCATGAAAGAGAAAAGACAAAGAACTAAACGTTCCAGACAAGATCCTACTACACGTACTTCAAAAAAAAAGAAGAAAAAACCTTTGGGAGAAGCAACAACAGTGCCTAAACGTAGCAAGGCCATGCACCCACCGAACACTGCGGTTAAAGTTATTCCTCACGAAATATAATACACATCAGGTTTAAAATAACTATTCAAATGTGTGCGGATTATATTATTTGTTCTTGATCGACTTCTATGGACGATATTTTACATATATTTTAAGGTCTATACATCTTACTCTCAATGATTACGATATTATACTACTTTTACGAAAGTATATGGCATGTGTTTAGAAAATATCTGTGTAAATAATCAGATGTGTAGACCATTAATAAATATGTAAACAATTGTGGTGTTGTTGTTGTTGTTGTCCAGTTATTGTTCCGGACTAGTGGTTGTTTCCAATAAGCGAACGCCATGTACAGCGCCTTAAATCCAACGATCGAGAAACTTTATCGCGCACATTTTCATTAATCGTATGCAAACTGTATAGGTTTCATCACCCTGGGCTAGATCTTATTTATCCGCGAGGAAGCAAGCTCCAATATGGTATTTATAGCAAACAACACAAGCTGTTCGTCACTCCGAGAAACAACACCTATATGTTATAAAACGTTTACACATCAAGCAAAAAACTTTAACCTTACTGTTTTAATGAGCCTATTTGCAAAGATCTTTGTAATTCTAGTCTAAACTTATTTATTTTACAACTATTTTGTACATAGCCAAGCGTCTTAGCAAGATCATCTGAATAGCAAACAGCATAGATCCTGATCAGACGATCGACTGCGGGGGCGGTATTTCCGGTTCCGATCAAGATGGCGGTATATCCGGTTCCGGTAAGATGGCGGTATATCCGGTTCCGGTAAGATGGCGGTATTTCAGCTTCCAATGGCGGTATATCCGGTAAGATGGTGGAATATCCGGTAAGATGGCGGTATAACAGCTTCCTGTAAGATGGCTGTATATCCGGTAGGATGTTGGTATATGCCGTAATAATGACGCATTCCCCGATTGCACAACACGTTTTGACGTTCTGTATGCATGCGCATGATAAGTGTAATCAGATAGGGTATGTTTCGCGAAAAAAAAGAAAAGAAGCTCAATTATCAATCTTTATCTGATTAGACTGGACAGGTTTTAACGTATTTCAAAGGAATCTTTGAGACTAAATGGCGCAGGGAATGTGATGTCAGAGAGGTGATCTATGAAATACACATTCCTAATAACTAATAAGCGATTAAATTTTACATATGACACCGTTTTTAAGTAGAACCGTTTTATAAATATAGATGTTTGCGATTACCCGTGTATCTAGTCTGTGCGAAACAGTGTGGTTAAACTGTCTTACTTGGAGTGAAACCTGTGTGGTTTTGATAATACACTCCGAAACAACAACCCGTATTACACCTCACTATTATTTTAGTTTGGAAAGTCAATACCGGGCCTGGTCAGTATTATGACTTGGAACGATGATGACCAAAAACAAAACCAAAAAAGGACAGGTGGGTTTTCGCCGGGTACTCAGGCTTACTCCCACAGGCAAGGATCAAACAAAAGTTTGCTATAAAAACAAACAACCAACATCTGAGACAACGAGATTGAACAATATAAGTTGTTGAACTTGTTTCAAAATAGTTGTAAAATAAATAAGTTTAGACTAGAATTACAAAGATCTTTGCAAATAGGCTCATTAAAACAGTAAGGTTAAAGTTTTTTGCTTGATGTGTAAACGTTTTATAACATATAGGTGTTGTTTCTCGGAGTGACGAACAGCTTGTGTTGTTTGCTATAAATACCATATTGGAGCTTGCTTCCTCGCGCATAAATAAGATCTAGCCCAGGGTGATGAAACCTATACAGTTTGCATACGATTAATGAAAATGTGCGCGATAAAGTTTCTCGATCGTTGGATTTAAGGCGCTGTACATGGCGTTCGCTTATTGGAAACAACCACTAGTCCGGAACAATAACTGGACAACAACAACAACAACACCACAATTGTTTACATATTTATTAATGGTCTACACATCTGATTATTTACACAGATATTTTCTAAACACATGCCATATACTTTCGTAAAAGTAGTATAATATCGTAATCATTGAAAGTAAGATGTATAGACCTTAAAATATATGTAAAATATCGTCCATAGAAATCGATCAAGAACAAATAATATAATCCGCACACATTTGAATAGTTATTTTAAACCTGATGTGTATCATATTTCGTGAGGAATAACTTTAACCGCAGTATTGGGTGGGTGCATGGCCTTGCTACGTTTAGGCACTGTTGTTGCTTCTCCCAAAGGTGTTTTCTTCTTCTTTTTTTTGAAGTACGTGTAGTAGCATCTTGTCTGGAACGATTAGTTCTTTGTCTTTTCTGTTTCATGCGCTTTAGTTCTATGTCTATCAACGTTACATTTGGTTTCTTTCCACGTTCTAGTATACTCCTTGCTATGGCCGTTGTCTGTTCAACTGTGAGAACCAGCCTGATATACATTTCAGACTTATCCTGCTTTGGCTCGCGATACGTGTGACTTCCCGCTCACTAATTGTTTGCGTTTATAAGAAAATAGATCCTTGGCTTGATTTTTTAACACGTCTTTCCTAGTCGACAGATTTTTACTCAGATTGAAGTTTGGTTTGTGCATCGTACATAACATTGTACATTCGTCTGAGTTCAGCCGTATTTAGCCCGCATGGATTAATATGTGTCTAGTTGTGTCATTTGTATCTCTTTTCTCTCTGGATGATACCGAAAAGTGTGAAGCGTGTTCGATTCTCGAGAATTTCATTCCTCCATTCATTAAACTTGAGTGTTTTGTCGAGTTGTGATCGTTATACTCCTTCAATTTTAAATAATTTAAACGGCATATCACACAGGTATAAATGACAGGTTTATGTCCACAAGGAAGTGTGAAGTTCAGTATCCAGTCAATGTAAGTGCATATCTCTGACAGTACTGTTTGTTCTATCATAGGTAATCTTCTGTGATACAAGGATTTGTGACGAGTATACATTCGCTTAGTGAACCAGTGATATTCACACACACCGCACATATAGAGTGTAGGTTTTCCAACTTCCATGGTAACAGTGAGATACACTAACTTCACCAAGGCCTTATTTAACGTTATAGAATTATACTATAAAACGAACATATGGTTCGACAATCATGCGAATAAACATATTTTGTAAACACTTGATAGGTGCTTGAATATAAATCCATCAGAGCACTTTCTATACAGAATAAATTATCCAACATAGGATTGTATACTTTATTCCTACTTGCTATGGTCCATCCTCTGATTGGTTGTTATTTGTAGGACTATTCGTCAAGGTTAAATGTTGAACAAACTGCCACCACTTGGAGTCTGGTACATGACTGTTTAACATGGTGATTGTTTAATAGAGATGACCGCTAACACAGGTTCAACTGTACATTTAATGGTTACCCGGTATATGTGTGTACTAAACAGTCCATTCACTAACAGCGTTACTAGTTTTGTATTAATATATACAGCTATTGAATATATATATCAAATCTTATATAAATATTTGGAGAATATGAAATATCTGTTGATTTGATAATTTTTATAGATTGATTATATGCTTATGAATATATTTAACGCCGGGCGTTGTACCTTAAATGATAGCGATAAATGTCGTATTATTAACATTGTCAAACTAGTTTAATCCGGTATGGGACAGAGAGTTGTATGATTATATATTTATAACGTAACTCACTACACCGAGAGTATACATTTACATGTATCGTCTGCTACGAGCGAATAGACTAATCGGTAAACCATCGATCAACGGTATTAAAAAATTGACTCCTCAAAACAAAATGGCGTCTTTATATATAAATCAGACTATCTATAGAGACAACTACTGTTTGTCTTGCCTCTTCATGTATTCCCCCCCCTTCTTTATCTATGTAAAGCCGTCAACATGGACCGGTGCAGCAATTTTCGGAATCGTTCTAGCGTGAAGCTTGCGATCGATTACTAGCAGACGATAGCTTATTACGTAAAATCTATTATTAATCGACAGGTTTCAGCTTGCTTAGACGATAACAACTATGTTTGCATTCCTGTTCATTGACCCTGACAACTACGGATTGTATATACTACTGTTATTGGTCTTGTATAAAATAAATTAATAATGAAACGCTTACTCGAATGTATATAGCATGAACATGTTAAAATAAAATGAAACTCAATTTCCAAATCCCAACTATTACTGCATTAACAATATCTTTCGTTTCTCTGTATTCTATTTGATGCATACCTACCAGTTTGTATTCTAAGCGAATGTGCATATATTCTGATTCTGGTTATATATAGGCGCAATGTATATGGTAAAATGTCCAAGTAGGTTAACTTTCATATCCAAAATCATATTTACAATTATTATACAGTTCAAGTACAATACTAGACGCCTTACTCGTCAACCAACCCTGTTTTGTTCTGTTTGAATAGAACATAATGCGGTTATTATAATTATGTAGTCTATCTCCGCTAGCGAACGAGAAAATATTAGTTAGTTTCAGTGAATGATCAAATAATATTTCACTCATGAACATCTATTATTATTATCACTCGTGGCTCTCAAATCTATTAAATCCATCTGCCTTCTATATTCAATACATCTCCCATGTGTGCACATTATATCTCCCCATGTGTACTCGATACAGCTCCCTCAATATGTACTCAATATATTTTCCTAGTGTACCCAAACAACTCCCTTGTCTACTCAAAACAGCTCCTTTGTGTACACAAACATATCATTAGTGTATCCAAACTTCTCCCAAGTGTATTCAAACATCTCCCATAATGAC
>CM026394.1:16256772-16273660 GCA_014843695.1 Archivesica marissinica | reverse complement strand
CAGTATCATTTGAAATTGGTGTGATTTGATTTTTGTGTGTTTTAAATTCCGTGTGATTTGATTTCAGTGTGTTTCGATATACATATGATTTGTTTTCTGTGTGTTTTGATTTTCATGTGATTTGCATTCAGGTTGATTTGATTCTAGCATGATTTCATTTCATTGTCAGTTAAATTAAGTGTGATTCGATTTCAGTGTGATTTGAATTCAGTGTGACTCGATTTCCGTGTGTTTTGAATTCCGTGTG
Source organism: Archivesica marissinica (assembly GCA_014843695.1). Taxonomy (NCBI): domain Eukaryota; kingdom Metazoa; phylum Mollusca; class Bivalvia; order Venerida; family Vesicomyidae; genus Archivesica; species Archivesica marissinica. The sequence goes on along the minus strand of CM026394.1, from coordinate 16,273,413 downwards.
ATTTGATTTCGGTGTGACTTGATTTCTGTTTGATTTTGTTATTAGTGTGATTTGATTTCTATGTTATTTGACCAATTCCGAGGTCGTTTAGAAGTGGTCACGTGTCATTATGGGAGATGTTTGAATACACTTGGGAGAAGTTTGGATACACTAATGATATGTTTGTGTACACAAAGGAGCTGTTTTGAGTAGACAAGGGAGTTGTTTGGGTACACTAGGAAAATATATTGAGTACATATTGAGGGAGCTGTATCGAGTACACATGGGAGATATAATGTGCACACATGGGAGATGTATTGAATATAGAAGGCAGCTGGATTTAATAGACTTGAGAGCCACGAGTGATAATAATAATAGATGTTCATGAGTGAAATATTATTTGATCATTCGCTGAAACTAACTAATATTTTCTCGTTCGCTAGCGGAGATAGACTACATAATTATAATAACCGCATTATGTTCTATTCAAACAGAACAAAACAGGGTTGGTTGACGAGTAAGGCGTCTAGTATTATACTTGAATTGTATAATAATTGTAAATATGATTTTGAATATGAAAGTTAACCTACTTGGACATTTTACCATATACATTGCGGCTATATATAACCAGAATCAGAATATATGCACATTCGCTTAGAATACAAACTGGTAGATATGCATCAACTAGAATACAGAGAAACGAAAGATATTGTTAATGCAGTAATAGTTGGGATTTGGAAATTGAGTTTCATTTTATTTTAACATGTTCATGCTATATACATTCGAGTAAGCGTTTCATTATTAAATTTTTTATACAAGACCAATAACAGTAGTATATACAATCCGTAGTTGTCAGGGTCAATGAACAGGAATGCAAACATAGTTGTTATCGTCTAAACAAGCTGAAACCTGTCGATTAATAATAGATTTTACGTAATAAGCTATCGTCTGCTAGTAATCGATCGCAAGCTTCACGCTAGAACGATTCCGAAATTTGCTGCACTGGTCCCTGTTGACGGCTTTACATAGATACAGAAGGGGGATACATGATGAGGCAAGACTAACAGTAGTTGTCTCTATAGATAGTCTGATTTGTTCTTTGTCTATATAAAGACGCCATTTTGTTTTGAGGAGTCAATTTTTTAATACCGTTGATCGATGGTTTACCGATTAGTCTATTCGATCGTAGCAGACGATACATGTAAATGTATACTCTCGGTGTAGTGAGTTACGTTATAAATATATAATCATACAACTGTCTGTCCCATACCGGATTAAGCTAGTTTGACAATGTTAATAATACGACATATATCGCTATCATTTAAGGTACAACGCCCGGCGTTAAATATATTCATAAGCATATAATCAATCTATAAAAATTATCATATCAACAGATATTTCATATTCTCCAAATATTTATATAAGATTTGATATATATATTCAATAGCTGTATATATTAATACAAAACTAGTAACGCTGTTAGTGAATGGACTGTTTAGTACACACAGATACCGGGTAACCATTAAATGTACAGTTGAACCTGTGTTAGCGGTCATCTCTATTAAACAATCACCATGTTAAGCAATCATGTACCAAACTCCAAGTGGTGGCAGTTTGTTCAACATTTAACGTTGACGAATAGTCCTACAAATAACAACCAATCAGAGGATGTACCATAGCAAGTAGGAATAAAGTATACAATCCTATCGTTGGATAATTTATTCTGTATAGAAAGTGCTCTGTTGGATTTATATTCAAGCACCTATCAAGTGTTTACAAAATATGTTTATTCGCATGATTGTCGAACCATATGTTCGTTTTATAGTATAATTCTATAACGTTAAATAAGGCCTTGGTGAAGTTAGTGTATCTCACTTTTATCATGGAAGTTGGAAAACCTACACTCTATAGGTGCGGTGTGTGTGAATATCACTGGTTCACTAAGCGAATGTATACTCGTCACAAATCCTTGTATCACAGAGGATTACCTATGATAGAACAAACAGTACTCTCAGAGATATACACTTACATTGACTGGATACTGAACTTCACACTTCCTTGTGGACATAAACCTGTCATTTATACCTGTGTGATATGCCGTTTAAATTATTTAAAATTGAAGGAGTATAACGATCACAACTCGACAAAACACTCAAGTTTAATGAATGGAGGAATGAAATTCTCGAGAATCGAACAAACTTCACACTTTTCGGTATCATCCAGAGAGAAGAGAGATACAAATGACACAACTAGACAACTATTAATCCATGCGGGCTACATACGGCTGAACTCAGACGAATGTACAATGTTATGTACGATGCACAAACCAAACTTCAGTCTGAGTAAAAATCTGTCGACTAGGAAGGACGTGTTAAAAAATCAAGCCAAGGATCTATTTTCTTATAAACGCAAACAATTAGTGAGCGGGAAGTCACACGTCTCACGAGCGAAAGCAGGATAAGTCTGAAATGTATATCAGGCTGGTTCTCCCAGTTGAACAGACAACGGCCATAGCAAGGAGTATACTAGAACGTGGAAAGAAACCAAATATAACGTTGATAGACATAGAACTAAAGCGCATGAAAGAGAAAAGACAAAGAACTAAACGTTCCAGACAAGATCCTACTACACGTACTTCAAAAAAAGAAGAAAAAACCTTTGGGAGAAGCAACAACAGTGCCTAAACGTAGCAAGGCCATGCACCCACCGAACACTGCGGTTAAAGTTATTCCTCACGAAATATAATACACATCAGGTTTAAAATAACTATTCATATGTGTGCGGATTATATTACATGTATTTGTTCTTGATCGACTTCCATGGACGATATTTTACATATAGTTTAAGGTCTATACATCTTACTCTCAATGATTACGATATTATACTACTTTTACGAAAGTATATGGCATGTGTTTAGAAAATATCTGTGTAAATAATCAGATGTGTAGACCATTAATAAATATGTAAACAATTGTGGTGTTGTTGTTGTTGTTGTTGTCCAGTTATTGTTCCGGACTAGTGGTTGTTTCCAATAAGCGAACGCCATGTACAGCGCCTTAAATCCAACGATCGAGAAACTTTATCGCGCACATTTTCATTAATCGTATGCAAACTGTATAGGTTTCATCACCCTGGGCTAGATCTTATTTATCCGCGAGGAAGCAAGCTCCAACATGGTATTTATAGCAAACAACACAAGCTGTTCGTCACTCCGAGAAACAACACCTATATGTTATAAAACGTTTACACATCAAGCAAAAAACTTTAACCTTACTGTTTTAATGAGCCTATTTGCAAAGATCTTTGTAATTCAAGTCTAAACTTATTTATTTTACAACTATTTTGAAACAAGTTCAACAACTTATATTGTTCAATCTCGTTGTCTCAGATGTTGGTTGTTTGTTTTTATAGCAAACTTTTGTTTGATCCTTGCCTGTGGGAGTAAGCCTGAGTACCCGGCGAAAACCCACCTGTCCTTTTTTTGGTTTTGTTTTTGGTCATCATCGTTCCAAGTCATAATACTGACCAGGCCCGGTATTGACTTTCCAAACTAAAATAATAGTGAGGTGTACTACGGGTTGTTGTTTCGGAAAGTGTATTATCAAAACCACACAGGTTTCACTCCAAGTAAGACAGTTTAACCACACTGTTTCGCACAGACTAGATACACGGGTAATCGCAAACATCTATATTTATAAAACGGTTCTACTTAAAAACGGTGTCATATGTAAAAATTTAATCGCTTATTAGTTATTAGGAATGTGTATTTCATAGATCACCTCTCTGACATCACATTCCCTGCGCCATTTAGTCTCAAAGATTCCTTTGAAATACGTTAAAACCTGTCCAGTCTAATCAGATAAAGATTGATAATTGAGCTTCTTTTTGTTTTTTCGCGAAACATACCCTATCTGATTACACTTGTCATGCGCATGCATACAGAACATGTCAAAACGTGTTGTGCAATCGGGGAATGCGTCATTATTACGGCATATACCAACATCCTACCGGATATACAGCCATCTTACAGGAAGCTGTTATACCGCCATCTTACCGGATATTCCACCATCTTACCGGATATACCGCCATTGGAAGCTGAAATACCGCCATCTTACCGGAACCGGATATACCGCCATCTTACCGGAACCGGATATACCGCCATCTTGATCGGAACCGGAAATACCGCCCCGCAGTCGATCGTCTAATCAGGATCTATGCTGTTTGCTATTCAGATGATCTTGCTAAGACGCTTGGCTATGTTTTTAAGTAGAACCGTTTTATAAATATAGATGTTTGCGATTACCCGTGTATCTAGTCTGTGCGAAACAGTGTGGTTAAACTGTCTTACTTGGACTGAAACCTGTGTGGTTTTGATAATACACTTTCCGAAACAACAACCCGTATTACACCTCACTATTATTTTAGTTTGGAAAGTCAATACCGGGCCTGGTCAGTATTATGACTTGGAACGATGATGACCAAAAACAAAACCAAAAAAGGATAGGTGGGTTTTCGCCGGGTACTCAGGCTTACTCCCACAGGCAAGGATCAAACAAAAGTTTGCTATAAAAACAAACAACCAACATCTGAGACAACGAGATTGAACAATATAAGTTGTTGAACTTGTTTCAAAATAGTTGTAAAATAAATAAGTTTAGACTTGAATTACAAAGATCTTTGCAAATAGGCTCATTAAAACAGTAAGGTTAAAGTTTTTTGCTTGATGTGTAAACGTTTTATAACATATAGGTGTTGTTTCTCGGAGTGACGAACAGCTTGTGTTGTTTGCTATAAATACCATGTTGGAGCTTGCTTCCTCGCGGATAAATAAGATCTAGCCCAGGGTGATGAAACCTATACAGTTTGCATACGATTAATGAAAATGTGCGCGATAAAGTTTCTCGATCGTTGGATTTAAGGCGCTGTACATGGCGTTCGCTTATTGGAAACAACCACTAATCCGGAACAATAACTGGACAACAACAACAACAACAACAACACCACAATTGTTTACATATTTATTAATGGTCTACACATCTGATTATTTACACAGATATTTTCTAAACACATGCCATATACTTTCGTAAAAGTAGTATAATATCGTAATCATTGAGAGTAAGATGTATATGTAAAATATCGTCCATAGAAGTCGATCAAGAACAAATAATATAATCCGCACACATTTGAATAGTTATTTTAAACCTGATGTGTATTATATTTCGTGAGGAATAACTTTAACCGCAGTGTTCGGTGGGTGCATGGCCTTGCTACGTTTAGGCACTGTTGTTGCTTCTCCCAAAGGTTTTTTCTTCTTTTTTTTGAAGTACGTGTAGTAGGATCTTGTCTGGAACGTTTAGTTCTTTGTCTTTTCTCTTTCATGCGCTTTAGTTCTATGTCTATCAACGTTATATTTGGTTTCTTTCCACGTTCTAGTATACTCCTTGCTATGGCCGTTGTCTGTTCAACTGGGAGAACCAGCCTGATATACATTTCAGACTTATCCTGCTTTCGCTCGTGAGACGTGTGACTTCCCGCTCACTAATTGTTTGCGTTTATAAGAAAATAGATCCTTGGCTTGATTTTTTAACACGTCCTTCCTAGTCGACAGATTTTTACTCAGACTGAAGTTTGGTTTGTGCATCGTACTAATGCACCTAATCACTTTCCGTCTGAGTTTCAGCCGTAGTGTCCGGCCCGCATGGCTTAATATTTGTCTAGTGTGTATTGTGTCCATTTGTATCTTCTCTTGCGCTCTTGATCTGATGCCGAAAGTGTTGAGGGCTTGTCCGAATTCTCGAGAATGTTTCATTCCTCCCAATTCATTAACTTAGAGTGTTTATGTCGAAGTTGTTGGTTACGTTATATCTCCTTCAATTTGAAATATTTTTAAACGGCATCATACACAGGTATAAATGACAGGTTTATGTCCACAAGGAAGTGTGAAGTTCAGTATCCAGTCAATGTAAGTGTATATCTCTGACAGTACTGTTTGTTCTATCATAGGTAATCCTCTGTGATACAAGGATTTGTGACGAGTATACATTCGCTTAGTGAACCAGTGATATTCACACACACCGCACCTATAGAGTGTAGGTTTTCCAACTTCCATGATAAAAGTGAGATACACTAACTTCACCAAGGCCTTATTTAACGTTATAGAATTATACTATAAAACGAACATATGGTTCGACAATCATGCGAATAAACATATTTTGTAAACACTTGATAGGTGCTTGAATATAAATCCAACAGAGCACTTTCTATACAGAATAAATTATCCAACGATAGGATTCTATACTTTATTCCTACTTGCTATGGTCCATCCTCTGATTGGTTGTTATTTGTAGGACTATTCGTCAAGGTTAAATGTTGAACAAACTGCCACCACTTGGAGTCTGGTACATGACTATTTAACATGGTGATTGTTTAATAGAGATGACCGCTAACACAGGTTCAACTGTACATTTAATGGTTACCCGGTATATGTGTGTACTAAACAGTCCATTCACTAACAGCGTTACTAGTTTTGTATTAATATATACAGCTATTGAATATATATATCAAATCTTATATAAATATTTGGAGAATATGAAATATCTGTTGATATGATAATTTTTATAGATTGATTATATGTTTATGAATATATTTAACACCGGGCGTTGTACCTTAAATGATAGCAATATATGTCGTATTATTAACATTGTCAAACTAGTTTAATCCGGTATGGGACAGACAGTTGTATGATTATATATTTATAACGTAACTCAATACACCGAGAGTATACATTTACATGTATCGTCTGCTACGAGCGAATAGACTAATCGGTAAACCATCGATCAACGGTATTAAAAAATTGACTCCTCAAAACAAAATGGCGTCTTTATATAGACAAAGAACAAATCAGACTAGCTATAGAGACAACTACTGTTAGCCTTGCCTCATGTATTCCCCCCTTCTTTATCTATGTAAAGCCGTCACCAGGGACCGGTGCAGCAATTTTCGGAATCGTTCTAGCGTGAAGCTTGCGATCGATTACTAGCAGACGATAGCTTATTACGTAAAATCTATTATTAATCGACAGGTTTCAGCTTGTTTAGACGATAACAACTATGTTTGCATTCCTGTTCATTGACCCTGACAACTACGGATTGTATATACTACTGTTATTGGTCTTGTATAAAAAAATTAATAATGAAACGCTTACTCGAATGTATATAGCATGAACATGTTAAAATAAAATGAAACTCAATTTCCAAATCCCAACTATTACTGCATTAACAATATCTTTCGTTTCTCTGTATTCTATTTGATGCATATCTACCAGTTTGTATTCTAAGCGAATGTGCATATATTCTGATTCTGGTTATATATAGGCGCAATGTATATGGTAAAATGTCCAAGTAGGTTAACTTTCATATCCAAAATCATATTTACAATTATTATACAGTTCAAGTACAATACTAGACGCCTTAATCGTCAACCAACCCTGTTTTGTTCTGTTTGAATAGAACATAATGCGGTTATTATAATTATGTAGTCTATCTCCGCTAGCGAACGAGAAAATATTAGTTAGTTTCAGCGAATGATCAAATAATATTTCACTCATGAACATCTATTATTATTATCACTCGTGGCTCTCAAGTATATTAAATCCATCTGCCTTCTATATTCAATACATCTCCCATGTGTGCACATTATATCTCCCATGTGTACTCGATAAAGCTCCCTCAATATGTACTCAATATATTTTCCTAGTGTACCCAAACAACTCCCTTGTCTACTCAAAACAGCTCCTTTGTGTACACAAACATATCATTAGTGTATCCAAACTTCTCCCAAGTGTATTCAAACATCTCCCATAATGACACGTGACCACTTCTAAACGACTTCGGAATTGGTCAAATAACACAGAAATCAAATCACACTAATAACAAAATCAAACAGAAATCAAGTCACACCGAAATCAAATCACACGGAATTCAAAACACACGGAAATCGAGTCACACTGAATTCAAATCACACTGAAATCGAATCACAATTAATTTAACTGACAATGAAATGAAATCATGCTAGAATCAAATCAACCTGAATGCAAATCACATGAAAATCAAAACACACAGAAAACAAATCATATGTATATCGAAACACACTGAAATCAAATCACACGGAATTTAAAACACACACAAATCAAATCACACCAATTTCAAATGATACTGAAATCGAATCACACTGAAATCAAATGACACTGAATTCAAAACACACATAAACCAAATCATACTGAATTCAAACCACACTGAAATCGAAACACACTTAAGTTAGATGACAAAGAAATGAAATCCCATTAGAATCAAATCATCCTGAAAACAAATTCACTGAAAATGAAGAATTTCGTTGATCCTGTTTCAATTAAAACAATCATATTTTTTAGCTAAGATATCCCTGCTGTCCAACATTTTGAAAATAACTACCACATGGATAAATGTCCCCTCACCTTATCAATATTGGTTTATATGAGCTATCTACAGATCTAGGTAGAGGTATGTAACGAACTGCAGTGTTACTCTATTTTTGCTAGACTGTGCTTAATATTTCAAACATGCATAGATAATTCAGTTTAATGTACATATAGCCAACTTTTACTTTTCATTCAATAAAATAAATCTTTTGCCATCATCTATGAAAATATGTTTATATAGATAGGAGTACAGGGTGTCTAGCTTTCTCCTTTGTGTACACAAACATATCATTAGTGTATCCAAACTTCTCCCAAGTGTACTCAAACATCTCCCATAATGACACGTGACCACTTCTAAACGACTTCGGAATTGGTATTATTAGTTCATAAAACATACATGTATAAATATATTGTAGCTTAATGTGACATATAGAAACGTAGTATTATGTACATGTATTACATGTATCATGTTATGTGTATGTTCGATATTAAACTCTACATACACGTGCGCATAATTATATAGAGACAATCAGACAGAAAGACATGCATATACCCGTAAAATCAGTCAACCAGTCGACAATAAACGAACGAGCAGAATATCATAATTATATATATAGACTTTTGTGTGAAACTGTGATCGCGTTAGAATGTTCTAGACGTGTAATACAGTTCATTTAGATTGTGTGATGTTTTGCATTTATTTACCGACGCTACCGGTTATCCATATGAGCGACGCCTCCTGAAGAGATTAGTCATTTTATATTTTGGAGGATAGTCAAATAAGTTCTTTTACGTGCACTGTGTAAACACGAGACCTCGGTTTAAAGTCGTTTCCGAAAGACTATGATATGTGTCATTTTAGAATGGTGCAGCGGGGTATCGAACCTGCGACCCCTGGATTACAGTCCAGCGTATTGACCATTGAACTACTGATTCGCTATCATATATATATTGGTGTTTATTCGAGATAAACGGAATATGACGTTTTAATTCATATATGAACATATAGCCGTACAATCAGTGAACCAGACAGTGGCGCAAATCCGCTTCTGAGTGTGTGTGTGTGGGGGGTACTTAGGGTCCCAGGATACGCAGGGTCGAACCATGCTAATGCTATGATTGCATCGGAATAAGGTGGAGGGGACACTGCAATTGATATCCCCCTCTGGAAAATTGGGGGAGGGGGAGACACGTCCCCCTCGTCCCCCCCATGATCTGCGCCCATGTAACCAGTATACAATTTAAAAATGTTAATAAACGAACAAATACAGCTATTTCGTTGTCAAGGTAATTCATTGAACTAATACACTCCTTTACATATTTGATATTTATCGAGATAATGAATGCTCGATAGCTAACATAATTATATCCTGTGGTTAGTTTTAAACTAGAATGTACTAGATTATAACATTGGAGATTGACACAGAAACAACGTGTTATGTTAATATACAAATGAGTGGTTATTTAATAATGTTTCAACATATGGATATAATTATTTCATGTGTGTCTGTAGTCAGTAGATATTTGCCTGTATAAAAGACATTATCTAATATATGGATAGCATTTTCCCGTTTAAACAATTATGTCAACATGTTTATTTGAGAAATAATCATGAGCTTTGGCCTTACAATAAATCGATGAGATACAGTTTCAGTAAATTCACTATGTAGGGGTCTACGCTAAATCTGACAATTTTAAAAGACTTGTTTTGAATGGGGGTTCTATATCCGCTTTTCATGTAAAATGAATAGTGCTTCACACAATGCGTTTTTATTTATTAGGTTTATTTACCCTCGCCACCGGCGAACCATCGGGGCGAGCTCCAGTTATATTGGTGGAGAAAGACCCCGAGTGCCCCTTCGTGCAGTATTTCAGGTACGAGCGGGTACCCGAGTAGAACCACCGACCTTCTGCAAGCAAGCTGGCTATCTTCTTCACATACCAGTCTGACACCCCAGTGGGATTCGAACCTACAGCGGTGGGGGGGGGGGAAGTGGTTCTACGACCTTAACCACTCGACCAGGGAGGCCTATTAAGTGTTAGAGTGTCATTATCTTACTTACAACTCTGTGGTTTCAGTGTTAATTTTAGAAGACTAAAAGGATTTACAGTCGGATGTAATTGGTCGTTATACAGATGTATTCGCTATGCGAAGGTGGAATGAATATAGAAGGGATCTGACTGTAAGCACCCGGGTTAAACCACAGACCTACCGACATACAGCTGGATAACTTCCTCATATGAAAGAATCCTACATTCCCAGTGGGATTCGAACATCCAGCGCTAAGGGACAAGTGATTTGAAATCAACGATCGTAACCATTCGACCACTGCAGCGGGGGTTAAGTGCCTTAGTTGGTACTGAATGGTGCTCTCCATAGTCGCTCCTATGTTGAAATCAAGAGTTACACCAATAAGATATTGGCTGTATTTAATATATGAAAGAATATTTCGGTTGTGTTTTGACAATTTATTTTCATGTAAGGGTGTAGTATTTCATGCTCTTTGTTAGGGTATTATTATCTTATTTGTATCGCTACTCCTAATAATGAATACGACTGCGTATGAAATGTCCATGTTGAAAGCCTACTAGATGTAATCAAATAAATATTGCACTTACCGTGTAAGATTAACATTCCACGTAATAATTCCAGAATACAAAGCGCATTTGGACAAGAACGCTTATTAAAAAAAGAAATAAATCCAATTTCCAAACTGAATTATATACTAGATACTTCTACATGGAAATATGTCATTAAACTTGTCAAACTTATCTGATAAAAGATGATTTATGACCCACGCATCTGTAAAATTTTGAATAACATTGAACATCTGGGCTTATAACCCGCATTTTTTTGGAAATTTGGCGCGAAAAAGAATAAAATGGCGCGGGAAAAAAGGCGCGGAAAAAAATGGCGCGAAAAAAAAATGGCCGGGGGGGGGGGAAATGGCGCGAGATGGGAAAATACAGGTCACACTACACTACTCCTGTACCTCTATCCAGGTCCCCCTCTAGTATAAGGCACCAACAACCCTGTACCTCTATCCAAGGACCCCCTCCTCCAGCATAAGGCACCAACAACCATGTACCTCTATCCTAGGACCCCCTCCTCTAGTGTAAGGCACCAATACCCTGTACCTCTATCCTAGGACCCCCTCCTCTAGTTTAAGGCACCGATAACCCTGTACCTCTATCCTAGGACCCCACTCTAGTATAACGCACCAACAACCCTGTACCTCTATCCTAGGACCCCCTCCTCTAATATAGGCAACAACAACCCTGTACCTCTATCCTAGACACCTCCTCTAGTATAAGGCACCAACAACCCTGTACCTCTATCTTAGGACCCCACTCTAGTATAAGGCACCAACAACCATGTACCTCTATCCTAGGACCACCTCCTCTAGTATAAGGCACCAACAACCCTGTACCTCTATCCTAGGACCCCACTCTAGTATAAGGCACCAACAACCCTGTACCTCTATCCTAGGACCCCACTCTAGTATAAGGCACCAATAACCCTGTACCTCTATATCCTAGGACCCCCTCCTCTAGTATAAGGCACCAACAACCCTGTACCTCTATCCTAGGATCCCACTCTAGTATAAGGCACCAACAACCCTGTACCTCTATCCTTGGACCCCACTCTAATATAAGGCACCAACAACCCTGTACCTCTATCCTAGGACGTTCCCGGTAGTATAAGGCATCCAAACCCTTCTACCTCTATGTGTTTTTGAGGTTTACGTTTTTTTATCGTCGCTACCGATTGCCCATATGAGCGACGCCCCCTGAATAGATTAGTCATTTTAGAATTTTGGAGGATAGTGCAATGATACAGACGGAGACCCATTCCAGAGTTTCCTCTGGTTCTTTTATGTGCACTGTGTAAAGCACCGACACGAGACCTCGGTTTAACGTCCCATCTGAAAGACTGTTAATTTTATTAGGGTTAGACGGGGGCTCGAACCTGCGATCCCTGGATTACCAGTCCAGCGTGTTACCACTGGACTACAGATCCGTCTGTTCTACCTCTATCCTAGGACTCATTCTAGTATAAGGCACCCAAATCATCGTACCTCTATCCTAGGACACTCCCTGTAGTATAAGGCACCCAAATCCTCGTACCTCTATCCTACGACACCTTATAGTATAAGGCACCACACACGCTGTACCTCTATCCTAGGACACTCCCTGTAGTATAAGGCACCACACACCCTGTATCTCTATCCTAGGACATTCCCTGTAGTATAAGGCACCACACACCCTGTACCTCTATCCTAGGACACTCCCTGTAGTATAAGGCACCACACACCCTGTACCTCTATCCTAGGACACTCCCTGTAGTATAAGGCACCACATACCCTGTATCTATATCCTAGGACACTCCCTGTAGTATAGGGCACCACACACCCTGTACCTCTATCCTAGAACACTCCCAGTAGTATAATGCACCACATACCCTGTACCTCTATCCTAGGACACTCCCAGTAGTATAATGCACCACATACCCTGTACCTCTATCCTAGGACACTCCCTGTAGTATAATGCACCACACACCCTGTATCTCTATCCTAGGACACTCCCTGTAGTATAATGCACCACATACCCTGTATCTCTATCCTAGAACACTCCCTGTAGTATAATGCACCACACACCCTGTATCTCTATCCTAGGACACCCATGTAGTATAATGCACCACACACCCTGTATCTCTATCCTAGAACACTCCCTGTAGTATAATGCACCACATACCCTGTATCTCTATCCTAGGACACTCCCTGTAGTATATGGCACCACATACCCTGTACCTCTATCCTAGAACACTCCCTGTAGTATAATGCACCACATACCCTGTATCTCTATCCTAGGACACTCCATATAGTATAAGGCACCACATACCCTGTACCTCTATCCTAGAACACTCCCTGTAGTATAAGCCACCACATACCCTGTACCTCTATCCTAGGACACTCCATGTAGTATAATGCACCACACACCCTGTATCTCTATCCCAATAGTATAATGACATCCAAAGCATTGGACCTTGTACCTCCATCCTAGGACCCCCACCCCCTCTGGATGTTTGTACATTATGCATGGTTTGGGGTGACTTATACATGGTTTGTGGTACCTTATGCAGATTGTGTGGTACCTTATACATGGTTGGTTGTACCTTATACATGGTTTGTGGTACCTTATACATGGTTTGTGGTACCTTATACATGGTTTGTGGTACCTTATACATGGTTTGTGGTGCCTTATACATGGTTTGTGGTGCCTTATACATGGTTTGTGGTACCATATACATGGTTTGTGGTGCCTTATACATGGTTTGTGGTACCTTATACATGGTTTGTGATGCCTTATACATGGTTTGTGTGCCTTATACATGGCTTGTGGTACCTTATACATGGTTTGTGATGCCTTATACATGGTTTGTGGTACCTTATACATGGTTTGTGGTACCTTATACATGGCTTGTGGTACCTTATACATGGTTTGTGATGCCTTATACATGGTTTGTGGTACCTTATACATGGTTTGTGGTACCTTATACATGGCTTGTGGTACCTTATACATGGTTTGTGGTGCCTTATACATGGTTTGTGGTACCTTACACATGGTTTGTGGTACCTTATACATGGTTTGTGATGCCTTATACATGGTTGGTGGTACCTTATACATAGTTGGTGGTACCTTATACATGGTTTGTGGTACCTTATATATGGTTTGTGGTACCTTATACATGGTTTGTGGTACCATATACATGGTTTGTGGTGCCTTATACATGGTTTGTGGTACCTTATACATGGCTTGTGGTGCCTTATACATGGTTTGTGGTACCTTATACATGGTTTGTGGTGCCTTATACATGGTTTGTGGTGCCTTATACATGGTTTGTGGTACCTTATACATGGTTTGTGGTACCTTATACATGGTTTGTGGTGCATTATACATGGTTTGTGGTACCATATACATGGTTTGTGGTGCCTTATACATGGTTTGTGGTGCCTTATACATGGTTTGTGGTACCTTATACATGGTTTGTGGTACCTTATACATGGTTTGTGGTGCCTTATACATGGTGTTTGGTACCTTATACATGGTTTGTGGTACCTTATACATGGTTTGTGGTACCTTATACATGGTTTGTGGTGCCATATACATGGTTTGTGGTGCCTTATACATGGTTTGTGGTGCCTTATACATGGTTTGTGGTACCTTATACATGGTTTGTGGTACCTTATACATGGTTTGTGGTACCTTATACATGGTTTGTGGTACCTTATACATGGTTTGTGGTACCTTATACATGGTTTGTGGTACCTTATACATGGTTTGTGGTACCTTATACATGGTTTGTGGTGCCTTATACATGGTTTGTGGTACCTTATACATGGTTTGTGGTACCTTATACATGGTTTGTGGTACCTTATACATGGTTTGTGGTGCCTTATACATGGTTTGTGGTACCTTATACATGGTTTGTGGTACCTTATACATGGTTTGTGGTACCTTATACATGGTTTGTGGTACCTTATACATGGTTTGTGGTGCCTTATACATGGTTTGTGGTACCTTATACATGGTTTGTGGTACCTTATACATGGTTTGTGGTACCTTATACATGGTTTGTGGTACCTTATACATGGTTTGTGGTACCTTATACATGGTTTGTGGTACCTTATACATGGTTTGTGGTACCTTATACATGGTTTGTGGTACCTTATACATGGTTTGTGGTGCCTTATACATGGTTTGTGGTACCTTATATGGTTTGTGGTACCTTATACATGGTTTGTGGTGCATTATACATGGTTTGTGGTACCTTATACATGGTTTGTGGTACCTTATACGTGGTTTGTGGTGCCTTATAATGGTTTGTGGTTATAATGGTTTGTGGTACCTATGCATGGTTTGTGGTGCCATATACATGGTTTGTGGTGCTTATACATGGTTTGTGGTGCTATACATGGTTTGTGGTGCTTATAATGTTTGTGGTCATATACATGGTTTGTGGTACCTTATACATGGTTTGTGGTGCCTTATACATGTTTGTGGTGCCATATACATGGTTTGTGGTACCTTATACATGGTTTGTGGTGCCTTATACATGGTTTGTGGTACCTTATACATGGTTTGTGGTACCTTATACATGGTTTGTGGTACCTTATACATGGTTTGTGGTACCATATACATGGTTTGTGGTACCTTATACATGGTTTGTGGTACCTTATACATGGTTTGTGGTGCCATATACATGGTTTGTGGTACCTTATACATGGTTTGTGGTGCCTTATAATGGTTTGTGGTGTTATATACATGGTTTGTGGTACCTTATACATGGTTTGTGGTACCATATACATGGTTTGTGGTGCCTTATACATGGTTTGTGGTGCCTTATACATGGTTTGTGGTACCTTATACATGTTTGTGGTGCCTTATACATGGTTTGTGGTACCTTATAATGGTTTGTGGTGCATATACATGGTTTGTGGTACCTTATACATGGTTTGTGGTGCCTTATACATGGTTTGTGGTACCTTATACATGGTTTGTGGTACCTTATACATGGTTTGTGGTACCTTATACATGGTTTGTGGTACCTTATACATGGTTTGTGGTACCTTATACATGGTTTGTGGTACCTTATACATGGTTTGTGGTACCTTATACATGGTTTGTGGTACTTATACATGGTTTGTGGTACCTTATACATGGTTTGTGGTACCTTATACATGGTTTGTGGTGCCTTATACATGGTTTGTGGTACCTTATACATGGTTTGTGGTACCTTATACATGGTTTGTGGTACCTTATACATGGTTTGTGGTACCTTATACATGGTTTGTGGTACCTTATACATGGTTTGTGGTACCTTATACATGGTTTGTGGTACCTTATAATGGTTTGTGGTGTTATATACATGGTTTGTGGTACCTTATACATGGTTTGTGGTACCTTATACATGGTTTGTGGTACCTTATACATGGTTTGTGGTGCCATATATATGGTTTGTGGTACCTTATACATGGTTTGTGGTGCCTTATACATGGTTTGTGGTACCTTATACATGGTTTGTGGTACCTTATACATGGTTTGTGGTACCTTATACATGGTTTGTGGTACCTTATACATGGTTTGTGGTACCTTATACATGGTTTGTGGTGCCTTATACATGGTTTGTGGTGCCTTATACATGG
>CM026394.1:16226475-16255772 GCA_014843695.1 Archivesica marissinica | reverse complement strand
TACCATTAATTATACATAATATCTACAGCATATTATAATATACCATTAATTGTACATAATATATACAGCATATTATAATATACCATTAATTATACATAATATCTACAGCATGTTATAATATACCATTAATTATACATAATATATACAACATATTATAATATACCATTAATTATACATAATATATACAACATATTATAATATACCATTAATTATACATAATATATACAGCATATTATAATATACCATTAATTGTAAATAATATCTACAACATATATAATATACCATTAATTGTACATAATATCTACAGCAAAAAAACCAAAAACATAATATCTACAGCATATTATAATATACCATTAATTATACATAATATATACAACATATTATAATATACCATTAATTATACATAATATATACAGCATATTATAATATACCATTAATTATACATAATATCTACAGCATATAATATACCATTAATTGTACATAATATATACAGCAATATAATATACCATTAATTATACATAATATCTACAGCATATTATAATATACCATTAATTATACATAATATATACAGCATATTATAATATACCATTAATTATACATAATATATACAGCATATTATAATATACCATTAATTATACATAATATATACAGCAATTATAATATACCATTAATTATACATAATATATACAGCATATTATAATATACCATTAATTATACATAATATCTACAGCATATTATAATATACCATTAATTATACATAATATCTACAGCATATATAATATACCATTAATTATACATAATATCTACAGCATATTATAATATACCATTAATATACATAATATCTACAGCAATATAATATACCATTAATTATACATAATATCTACAGCAATATAATATACCATTAATTATACATAATATCTACAGCATATTATAATATACCATTAATTATACATAATATCTACAGCATATTATAATATACCATTAATTATACATAATATATACAACATATTATAATATACCATATAATTATACATAATATCTACAGCATATTATAATATACCATTAATTATACATAATATCTACAGCATATAATATACCATTAATTGTAACATTTCCGACAAGAGTGTCTCCCAATCAACGTGAAAATAGTCTTACCTGGCATGCACGAGCGTAGAAGACGGGTTGATAAAATAGACACAAGACACAAATAGTTTGACAGTGCAAGTTGAAGAAATGTTCAGTGTCAGAGTGCTTTATTTAGAAATGTTCAGTGTCAGAGTGCTTTATTTAGAAATGTTCAGTGTCAGAGTGCTTTATTTAGAAATGTTCAGTGTCACAGTGCTTTATTTAGAAATGTTCAGTGTCACAGTGCTTTATTTAGAAATGTTCAGTGTCACAGTGCTTTATTTAGAAATGTTCAGTGTCACAGTGCTTTATTTAGAAGTGTTCAGTGTCAGAGTGCTTTATTTAGAAATGTTCAGTGTCAGAGTGCTTTATTTAGAAGTGTTCAGTGTCAGAGTGCTTTATTTAGAAATGTTCGGTGTCAGAGTGCTTTATTTAGAAGTGTTCAGTGTCAGAGTGCTTTATTTAGAAGTGTTCAGTGTCAGAGTGCTTTATTTAGAAGTGTTCAGTGTCAGAGTGCTTTATTTAGAAATGTTCAGTGTCAGAGTGCTTTATTTAGAAATGTTCAGTGTCAGAGTGCTTTATTTAGAAATGTTCAGTGTCAGAGTGCTTTATTTAGAAATGTTCAGTGTCAGAGTGCTTTATTTAGAAGTGTTCAGTGTCAGAGTGCTTTATTTAGAAATGTTCGGTGTCACAGTGCTTTATTTAGAAGTGTTCAGTGTCAGAGTGCTTTATTTAGAAATGTTCAGTGTCACAGTGCTTTATTTAGAAATGTTCAGTGTCAGAGTGCTTTATTTAGAAATGTTCAGTGTCACAGTGCTTTATTTAGAAATGTTCAGTGTCACAGTGCTTTATTTAGAAATGTTCAGTGTCACAGTGCTTTATTTAGAAATGTTCAGTGTCACAGTGCTTTATTTAGAAATGTTCAGTGTCACAGTGCTTTATTTAGAAATGTTCAGTGTCACAGTGCTTTATTTAGAAATGTTCAGTGTCACAGTGCTTTATTTAGAAATGTTCAGTGTCACAGTGCTTTATTTAGAAATGTTCAGTGTCAGAGTGCTTTATTTAGAAATGTTCAGTGTCAGAGTGCTTTATTTAGAAACCAACAAACACAAAAAACGTGTCAGAGTGCTTATTAGAAGTGTTCGTGTCAGAGTGCTTTATTTAGAATGTTCGTGTCAGAGTGCTTATTTAGATGTTCGTGTCAGAGTGCTTTATTTAGAAGTTTCAGTGTCAGAGTGCTTTATTTAGAAGTGTTCAGTGTCAGAGTGCTTTATTTAGAAATGTTCAGTGTCAGAGTGCTTTATTTAGAAGTGTTCGGTGTCAGAGTGCTTTATTTAGAAGTGTTCGGTGTCAGAGTGCTTTATTTAGAAGTGTTCGGTGTCAGAGTGCTTTATTTAGAAGTGTTCGGTGTCAGAGTGCTTTATTTAGAAGTGTTCGGTGTCAGAGTGCTTTATTTAGAAGTGTTCGGTGTCAGAGTGCTTTATTTAGAAGTGTTCGTGTCAGAGTGCTTTATTTAGAAATGTTGTCAAGTGCTTTATTAGAAATGTCAGTGTCAAGTGCTTTATTAGAAATGTTCAGTGTCAGAGTGCTTTATTTAGAAATGTTCAGTGTCAGAGTGCTTTATTTAGAAATGTTCAGTGTCAGAGTGCTTTATTTAGAAATGTTCAGTGTCAGAGTGCTTTATTTAGAAATGTTCAGTGTCAGAGTGCTTTATTTAGAAATGTTCAGTGTCAAGTGCTTTATTTAGAAATGTTCAGTGTCACAGTGCTTTATTTAGAATGTTCAGTGTCAGAGTGCTTTATTTAGAAATGTTCAGTGTCAAGTGCTTTATTTAGAAATGTTCAGTGTCACAGTGCTTTATTTAGAAATGTTCAGTGTCACAGTGCTTTATTTAGAAATGTTTAGTGTCAGAGTGCTTTATTTTCTAAATGTATTTATGAATACCATTTAAGACATTTAAAAAAAAATGTTTGGTTGTAAATGTATTTGGTTTTCGTTTAGCACTCACTTTAAGACTTATAAGACGACTTTGAGTTCATAATCTGGTGGTAAAAAACTCCGTCTTATAGGCGAGTAAAGATGGTAAACGTAAATCCTACTTTATGGTGTAAGGGAAACTTATAGGTTTCACAGTTGTGAACATGTGCATTACGTACTGTGCCATGCCTTATTTTAGAACTTGTTGTTATGGCAACAAACGTCGTATACAATGTTTGTTTATTGGTTGAAATTATTGGAGAAAAATGATACAATATGATATAAAAATGACATTTTGTAGAAATATTCTTCTTTCACTGATTTAGTATCGCTCGGGAAATTATACCCAACAGGAAGAGGAACAACAAGATTGTATGTGGTGATATGGTAACAAACACACTCGAACGGCTCTGTAGTCCAGTGGTAACACGCTGGACTGGTAATCCAGGGATCGCAGGTCTCTGTCTGTATCATTGCACTATCCTCCAAAAATCTAAAATGACATCTCTTCAGGAGGCGTCGCTCATATGGGCAACCGGTAGCGACGATAAATAAACGTAAAACACACACAGTCACACTCAATAGAGTTACTAATTTAAAATGTTAATAAAATTACGAAACATTTGAAGAAAATCGGAGACTATGTTTGCCACACGGACCCGTCTTCAAATATGTTGTCGTACAGTGTTAGAAGCAACTTCATACATTAAACTGCTTCGTTCTACAACACTGTTGTGTCAACCATTCATGTTATGCTTGTTTATCTTGATGGCATCCTCCGCCATCACATCCAGTAAATCATGAAGGCACCAATATGTGAGAGTGTAAGATGCTCCCCCGCTAACGACAGATCCAAGTATTGGCAGTAGATATTTAACATACTTTGCGCTTGTTAATGTTGCTGCTTTTGCTATCCCCTTCTTACCGAAATACGACAGTAGACCTTTCGCTGACAATGTAATTATGGGGCTCTTCAAGTTAAGAGACCTTGTTAACTGCTCTATCGACATCTTGAACCGTTTTGCATACGCGGCAAGCGACTCATCCTCTAAGCCGAACTGTTTGCGGTAAAACCTGGCCTCTTCAAGAACTATTCCTATATCGATGGCACTGTCTAACAATGGCACGGGTATAGCTCCAGCGAATGCTGACAACAGAGACAAGTTATGAATTCTTTCAAACAGTGTCTCCTTCTTGAAACGAATGACGCTTTCTGTGAGTACTGTCATAGATAATATCATTGCTTCCTTTTTCAATTCTGGAGCATCTTCAATTAGCTTGCGGGAGAGTAAATCAAAATCATATTTTTCTGGTTCATAACTATCGATTAAATAGACCGTAGGTCTCCTATTTTTAAGAGAAATGTTTTGAAGATTTTTTTCGCAGTCCTTCCTAATTTTATCTAACATGCCGTTATCGGTATGAGTTTTCGGGTGACTCATCTTGTTATTAGCTATGTCTTGACCAACTTTACTGCGGACAAAGTAAAAGTGTCTGCCCTTTGCATTCAATTCTGTTGCAAGCCACTTATCGTCATCCCGAAATCTATCAGCTGTTATAATTACGAAGTAATCGTACGTATTGACCTTGACTTGATCGAGGTAATGTTCCCGATTGTAAGTTGGTGTTCCTAAACCAGGCAGATCCCACAGAACAAGTTGTGAATTCGACGGATGATGGTAATGTGTAATGTCCTTTGTTGTCTCCGTCACGCCTACCTCTGCTGCACCTTCATCGTCAGCTTTCAAGCCAAGAATGGCATTAATGAAGCTCGATTTTCCTGTCCCAGAATTGCCAATGATAGCTATATTGATTTTAACATTCTTCCAATCGTTCAGATCTTTGTCAACATTAAATTTCACTGCCGTTATGCCACCTTTTTCAAATTGATCCGTGATGTATTCAATATGGTAACCGTCTTTCCCAGCATGTGCCATAGCTGAAAAGAAGAAATTTAGCGTGGTTTTAACAAAAGTATAACCGAATTATATAAATAAATAGCACTCGGTAACATGTTGTATATGTGTGTACATTAAATCCCTCTAAACCGAACTGGACAAAAAGGCCGGTTTAGAAGGTATTCTGGATAATAAGGGGGTCTGGATTAGAGGGGGGGGGGGGGGTTCAGATAAGAGGGGGTTCTGATTAGTTAGAGGGGTGTCCAGATTAGAGGGGTTTCTGATTAGTTAGAGGGGTGTCCAGATTAGAGGGGGTTCTGATTAGTTAGAGGGGTGTCCAGATTAGAGGGGGTTCTGATTAGTTAGAGGGGTGTCCAGATTAGAGGGGGTTCTGATTAGTTAGAGGGGTGTCCAGATTCTATGGTGTTGCAACTGATCCAAGATATGACAAGAAAAATAATACGTAGTTAGGGACGTCTCTATAGGTAGTGGTCACGCTATATATTCAATAGAAACCCGCCGGTGCAGGGGATTTTCAGAATCAATAGTGCGTAACGCTATTTTATCATTATGTAGTGTATAACGACACCTGGGTCATTGGGTAAAAATCAATTAAAGTCGTCTGCTAGCGATTACAATGTATTAATGTTTATGTTATTACAGTTTCAATTCGTCGTTTAGTTTGATTGACATTGTATAGAGTTAAAATCAACTCTTCAAGTTAATCAGTTGTTTATGAATTGCGATATATTATTCTACATGTATATTAAATTGTTCTTTTTACCATATAAGAGGGTTAACAGCCGACACAACTTTATAGTCAATAGAGTTTATATTTTAAACGTACTTCTATAGACTATGACAGCAGACGATACAAGTAATTGTATACTATAATATGTTTAATAAGCTCTCGGTGTAGATATTTACGTTATATATAATCATATACAGCTAATCTGTCCCGTACCAAATCAAACCAGTTTGGTTATTTACAACGGTTGCGCAATAGATTAAACTCGGACTAGATAAAGCAGATGCTTCTCTGAAAGCGCCTTTACTTGTCAATTAACCAATCATATTATAATACACCTTTGATAATCTACATTTCCCCCATTTATTCAACTCACTTTGTAACATAGTTACCTTTTGCCTTACGCCTATATACATGTGTAGTGATTAATTACCTTATATTTTGATGACTCTCTTCATTTAATTATTTAAACATGTATGATTATATTATAGGACAACAGTCTTTTCAGTGTGTGTACGGTATGTCCTTTGTTGGGTCATATGAATTATATGATATACATGTCTGCACTTGATAAAATGGATGGAGGAATTCCATTGTTTGGATCACGCAACCATCGTATGGGATTTCGCCAGACATGTGGTGATAGAGTGCTTACTAAGCAGCGTACACACAATGAATTGACTGGTGCAAGCCGGAATTAATGCATGGTTTGCAGAGGTGTTGCACTATCTCTGGCAGTAGACACGGACGGGGTCACAGGGTCATGGAAACGCATGATCGTGTGATCAAGTCTATTTGATATTCCATGCCAAATTGTCAACAATTGAAAAGCTAAATGAATTTGATTAGTTAAAAGAATTGTGGGCAGAGCTTATAGCTCTCCTCACAATTGTCTATAAAACCATCTCGGACAGCTTAGAGAGGGAGAGAGCCTGGTTGGTTACTATTGAGACTAGCGTCTCTGTGTTGGTTATAATGTCGGCTCTTAGATGTAATTAAATATTATTAAGACTTTGTTGAACAAGCAGGAACGTAGTATGTATGCTTTTCTCAGTTATTATATATCATTGTGCATTCAGCAACGAATGAAGCAACATGTATTCTGCAAGCTGTCCAGACTGTAATCAGTGCTTTTTAAGGAGAGATGTTATGTTAAGACATCAGAGACACAAACATAATTTTGATGAACTAGATCATAGGACGGTGGTCAATGAAGCGCACCCACCGCCGCCGCCGCCGTCGCAGAGTAGTCAAGCGCATCCGCCGCCGCAGAGCAGTCATACGGAACGGCAGCAGATAGTGGATATGGCTGTGTTACAGCATCCATTTACCATGATGATATCGGGCCCAACGGGTAAGCCTATTACATCTATATCTTTTATTAAAATAATATTATGCATTGTCTCAATTGTATTAAAAACAAACACGCATAGCTTACAGGTGTTTACTAATAAAAGTGTTTGTATTTCAGCATGTGGGAAGACCACGTTTGTCAAAGATATGCTGCAGAAACATAGCGGTAGGATACAGCCCGGTATTCAAAGAATAGTATGGCTTTACAAGAGGTGGCAACCATTATACACTGCGATTCAAATGACAGTGTTACCAGGAGTAGAATTTATCCGAGGCATACCCTCAGATTTGGATGATGACGATTTCTTTGACTCTAACGTAAACAACTTGCTCATTTTGGACGACCTATTCAGTGAATCCGGAAATGATAAGAGGATCACTGATTTGTTCACTGAGGGGAGTCATCATAGGTCAGTGTCTGTAATAACAATCTCCCAGAGTTTATTTGGAAACAAGAATACAACGCAGCGGAGGAATTGTCATTATATAGTACTGTTTAACAATCCCGTAGACAGGCAATCCGTCATGACACTGGTCAGACAAATGTATCCTGGGCATACAGACAAATTCATGGAAACGTTTGAGAAAGCTACCAAGTACCCGTACGGATGTATGTTAATTGACTTAAAGCCGTTTACTGCCGAGGACCAAAGATTAAAATGTGTAATGGCAGATGAATCCAAATATAAGCAAACTACAAACTACGTGACTGGCCAAAATACTATTCGCTGTAGATCCAATGACGTTGACTCTCAAACTGAAAATGAAGATTATCTTGTGAGTTCCTAATATTAACAACCGTTGTATTGCGCATGCGCAATGACTATTAAATTAAGGGATTTGATTGGTTATCAATAAATAAAAGCATTTTGATTGGCCATAAAGAACGAGCAGGAACGTAGTATGTACGCTTTTTGTAAAACATTTGATTGGTCATAAAGTGATAGTAAATACGCTTTTCTCAGTTATTATATATCATTGTGCATTCAGCAACGAACGAAGCAACATGTATTCTGCAAACTGTCCAGACTGTAATCAGTGCTTTTCAAGGAGAGATGTTATGTTAAGACATCAGAGACACAAACATAATTTTGATGAACTAGATCATAGGATGGTGGTCAATGAAGCGCACCCACCGCCGCCGCCGCCGCCGCAGAGCAGTCAAGCGCACCCACCGCCGCCGCCGCAGAGCAGTCAAGCGCACCCACCGCCGCCGCCGGAGAGCAGTCAAGCGCACCCACCGCCGCCGCCGCAGAGCAGTCAAGCGCACCCACCGCCGCCGCCGCCGCAGAGCAGTCAAGCGCACCCACCGCCGCCGCCGCAGAGTAGTCAAGCGCATCCGCCGCCGCAGAGCAGTCATACGGAACGGCAGTGGATATGGCTGTGTTACAGCATCCATTTACCATGATGATATCGGGCCCAACGGGTAAGCCTATTACATCTATATCTTTATTAAAATAATAGTATGCATTGTCTCAATTGTATTAAAAACAAACACGCATAGCTTACAGGTGTTTACTAATAAAAGTGTTTGTATTTCAGCATGTGGGAAGACCACGTTTGTCAAAGATATGCTGCAGAAACATAGCGGTAGGATACAGCCCGGTATTCAAAGAATAGTATGGCTTTACAAGAGGTGGCAACCATTATACACTGCGATTCAAATGACAGTGTTACCAGGAGTAGAATTTATCCGAGGCATACCCTCAGATTTGGATGATGACGATTTCTTTGACTCTAACGTAAACAACTTGCTCATTTTGGACGACCTATTCAGTGAATCCGGAAAGGATAAGAGGATCACTGATTTGTTCACTGAGGGGAGTCATCATAGGTCATTGTCTGTAATAACAATCACCCAGAGTTTATTTGGAAACAAGAATCCAACGCAGCGGAGGAATTGTCATTATATAGTACTGTTTAACAATCCCGTAGACAGGCAATCCGTCATAACATTGGCCAGACAAATGTATCCTGGGCATACAGACAAATTCATGAAAACGTTTGAGAAAGCTACCAAGTACCCGTACGGATGTATGTTAATTGACTTAAAGCCGTTTACTGCCGATGACCAAAGATTAAAATGTGTAATGGCAGATGAATCCAAATATAAGCAAACTACAAACTACGTGACTGGCCAAAATACTATAAAAGAAGACTTTGCTAGAGATATTCATCATTTGTCAGTTGGAACTCAAACAGTACACATCGGAACTAACCCTTCAGAAGAAAATATTGAATCCAATCAACCGTTATCTGGAATCATGGCTGATAAAGGACACGCTTGCGACGATTGTGGGCTATTGTTCGACACAACGCACGATGTGCAACAACACATTAAACGCGGGCAATGTCCTGAGAATGAAGAACCAATGCCTAAACGGATGAAGCTAGAAGATAATGATGAACCTATGAGAAACCTAGAACGTATGGACAGCTACGACGATATTGAAGAGAATGAGGCATACACTGCGCTGTGGAAACTAGCCCGGGAAAGAAGCGAAGACAAGTACAGAACGTTTTATGACCAATACGTAGCCAATGGTGAACCCGACAAAGAGGCCACACGGTTAGCAGAAGAACGAATGGAGCATTACGATCAGAGTAAATTCATCGAGCTATACCATCAGCTCATTGAAAGCTACATTATTCCTCTCATGCACAAGTGGCATACATCGCAAGATTATGTCAGAGATCGACACATCAAAGGGTATCAACCTAACAGCTGCCGTGAAACGTGTCCTGTGCAAGAATAAGGCAAAATTCCAGGATTTATTTGATGAATTGGATGATGAAAACAGCGGCGATGAAAGCGGCGATGCCGATGAACAATAAATGTGTGGTGCAGAGACATATAACTTCATTTGTGCTTATGCTATAGACGCGTTCAGACATGGCTCCATGGGAGGACTATTTAAAGACTATCTACTATGATCCTTCACACCCCGCCAGTTATGCTGGTCCTCAGAAATTGTACAAAGTGGTACAGCGAGAGGGAACATACAAACTAGGAATGTATAGGATACGAAGATTCTTACAAAACCAAGAGTCATATAGCCTACATAAACCCGTGAGACGACGCTTTCAACGAAACCACGTGATCAGTGCAGGAACGTACGATTTATGGATGGCAGACCTAATGGACATGGTGAAATATGCGAAATGGAATCGAGGCTATAAATATGTGCTATTAATCATAGACACATTCAGCAAAACAGTTTGGCTGCGACCATTGAAATCTAAAACAGGGGGAGATGTAGCAACCGCCTTTCAAGATGTCTTCACCAAATCTGGACGCACACCATCCAAGCTCATTACCGATAAAGGTAAGGTATATGCTTAATCATCCATTTATTAGTAAAACTGTTCCTACATGTAGGTAAAGCTATTCTCCATGTATTACTGGTGCTTTATGATATGTATTACACATCATTTTCTATCATTTCAGGTCAAGAGTTTCTTGCTAAAAAGGTACAGGTGGTCATGAAAGAATACGGAATCAAGTACTTCCCTACGCAGAACGAAACAAAGGCGTCAACTTCTGAGAGAGCAATTTTGACCATCAAGACGAAATTAAATCGTTATTTCACACACAAGGAGGATTACGAGTACCTATCGGTGTTACTATGGCTGATAGTTATAACCAAACCTATCACCGGATCATAGATATGACTCCAGCCGACGTCAACGAAGACAATCAAGAAACAGTCAGACTGTCCACATATTTCGTACAGAGCAAGAACAATGGGAAACTCAAAACATTCAAATATAAAATTTGTGATTATGTGCGCATCAGTCACTTAAAACATATATTTTCCAGAGCGTACGACGAAACATATACGGGAGAAACGTTTTTAATATACAAACGCTATCATAGAGGAACAATACCAATTTACCGATTGAAAGACATGAACAATGAGGAGATTAAAGGGACATTTTATCAAAGTGAACTGCAGAAAGTGGACATCAAGCCAGACCAGATTTGGAAAATTGAACGTGTTCTTAAGTCAGTTGGCCGGGGGCGGAACAAGCGCCTTTACGTGAAATGGAAGAATTTTCCCTCAGCTTTCAACAGCTTTGTCAAAGCCGGTGACGTACAGTGATTAAAACATGTATATCTATTCGCTATTATATATTACATATCTAATGTATGCACATGTTGTAAATATGCGTATTTGTGTTATAGTCAATAAAGTTTAAAATGTATATTTCTTGTTCTTTTTTAAATCAATAAAAGGGGGAGTAGTACGACAGTCCTATCTAGTATCTACATTCATTAAACTCGCTATACTTACATTCCGACTATTATACTGTAACGTTTAGTGGTTAAAAGTGCTTTTGCTCATAATATAAGGCGAACTATACAGATATCTATTCGCTTGTATACTGAATACGTTCTGATATGGCCGGTTGGTGAGCCGCCAGCTAGTTAATTAATGGTTACCGATTGCCTACCAGCCTGACGCCTGGCATACAAGCATAGGATTCGGGAAGTACTGATGTTCATAAAAAGAGGTGTCTCATAAGTCAGAATTGGCTGGCCCTTTAAATAGGGGTGACACTATAATAAACAAACACTTTACTTTACTTTTACATCGTAGATAAAAACCACGCTGTCATTTGATTGGAAACGAAAAGTACTCTTACCTCTGTGTTATGTAGCTACGCAAACTACAAGATACCTCTATCATGGCAGTGTTTACATCTCTAGCCCAGGTTTAAAAGTGACTTGAATATATGAAAATGTAGATTGTCGAAGGCTTAGGATTGGTTAACACGCAACAGCGTTTTAGAAGGCTATATAATAATACAGCTATCTATCTCGTACCGGATTAAACCAGTTTGACAATCCGTTGTGCAATGTACAGCATTTTGCATTGATTCGCTGTACATTGCACAACGGATTGTCAAACTGGTTTAATCCGGTACGAGACAGATAGCTGTATTATTATATATCTATATGTTTAAACCGATATGATACATGTAAATAGTCGAGTATCGTCTGCTATAGGGATACTATACTGAGCCAAAAAAGAAAGTATCCACTTTTAATTTTTGAATAATTTCATTAATATTAATAATTCTCCAAAATAAGCAATACATAATGTACATGCATTTATTTGGAGTACCTGTTAACCTTAGTTTTATCAAAAATCAGCCAAGCGCTAAACCGCAAGGAGCGATTATCTTGTTTTACACGTGCATCTCGTGCAGCGATAGTTGATATCTGGAATTGGTATCTGACTGCACTGATTGACCAGCAGTTACGAACAATAAAAAAAGATCACATCAGATTCAATCGAAGCATAATGCCACGACTAAATAACGACCAACGAAATCAGGCGATCGGGATGTTGAATGCTGGCGCATCAGTAGCCGATATATCCCGGCTGTTCGGCTGCACAAGGGCAACAATTAAACGCTTGCGTACACGTTTCCAGACCATGGGAAATGTTCGTGACCGTCCCCAAGGAGGTCGGCCACGTGTAACGACTGAGGCGGATGATCGGTACATTACGGTTCAACATTTACGTAACCACGGAATCAGTGCACAGACAGTTCGGAACCGACCTCGGCAAAATAATGACCCGATACGTCCGTACAGACCCTACTTTGGCCGAATTTTAACAAGGCGTCATAGGGCTGCGAGACGTGATTGGTGCCAACGTCACCGGCGTTTCCGACGTGCTGAATGGAGATCAGTGTTATTTTCGGATGAATCGCGATTTAATTTGAGCCATGCCGACGGACGTGAACGAGTTTATCGCCGTCGGGGAGAGCGTTACGCTAATGCGTGCGTCATTGAAAGAGACCGTTTTGGGGGATGTTCAGTTTTAGTCTGGGGCGGAATAATGAATGATCAAAAGACTCGTCTAATCGTTATTCACGGAAACATTAATGCCCAGACCTACGTCAATAATGTTCTTCAAGCAGAAGTGCCTCTGTTTATTCAGCGTAATGGACATAACGTCACACTTATGCATGACAATGCCCGGCCCCATACAGCAGCACTTACTCGACGCTTCTTGGCGAATAATAACGTGACCGTTTTAGACTGGCCGGCAATTAGTCCCGACTTAAATCCCATCGAGCATATTTGGGACGAGTTAGGACGTCGTGTTAGAACACATTATGTAATCAACACGGTACATGACCTTTCAGCAGCATTGCAGGCTGAATGGAACAACCTACCGGCACATTACATACAACGTTACGTCGACAGCATGCGACGGCGGATATTGACGTGCATTGGGCAATACGGCGGGCGGACACATGAGATATTAGCTCTTTCACTGCAACCAACATCACACTTTCACTGGAGAAAAATCCCATTAAATGGAATTTTTAACTTTCCCGATAGCTAATGCAGATTTATCGAAACGGTTATTTCTGAAATCGACCCCTATGTAATATCGATCAAGTTTTTTCGATGAAATGCGTATAGCAACTGCTTCAAAATTTTACAGGATATCAAAAAAGGTTTCTTCTTTATTTCAATGCAAATTAGATTTTTTGGCTCAGTATATAAACAATATGGCGGAAAAACGTCATCTGCTACAGTAACCACTCCCGACCGGTTTGATCCGTCGCGCACGAGCGGCTCTGAAAATTCCCTGCACCGGCGGGTTTCTATTGAATATATAGCGTGACCACTACCTATAGAGACGTCCCTAACTACTGTGTTCTGAGATATATGGGGTGATGGGGGGGGGGGCAACATCAGTCATAACACTCGAGGAAGTCACAGACCCTTTTAATTGCCTCTTGTTCATAATAGGTAACACGATACAACACATTATTTTTACTGCGAACATTGCTGATACATTGAAATACGAAACACAATTGGAATAACGTTAACTGGCATTCAACTATTTCAATATTATATATTATATGTTCGCAGTAAAGATGTTTCCCTTATTAGATCTACCTAAGACTCTGGTATTAAGACACAATTTTAATAAACCAAAACATAACTTTTATGTTTTGGCATACCAGTGGGAACTGACCGACCAACCGACTGATGCATCATGCTATAGCAACACACTGTAACACAGCAACAACACACTGTAACACAGCAACAACACACTGTAACATAGCAGCAACACAGTGTAACACAGGAACAACATGCTGTAACACAGCAATAACACACTGTAACACAGCAACAACACACTGTAACACAGCAACAACACACTGTAACACAGCAACAACACACTGTAACACAGCAACAACACACTAACACAGCAACAACACACTGTAACACAGCAACAACGCAGTGTAACACAGCAACAACATGCTATAACACAGCAATAACACACTGTAACACAGCAACAACACAGTGTAACACAGCAACAACACGCTGTAACACAGCAACAACACAGTGTAACACAGCAACAACACGCTGTAACACAGCAACAACACACTGTAACACAGCAACAACACACTGTAACACAGCAACAACACACTGTAACACAGCAACAACACAGTGTAACACAGCAACAACACAGCAACAACACAGAGTAACACAGCAACAACGCACTGTAACACAGCAACAACACAGTGTAACACAGCAACAACACACTGTAACACACCAACAACACAGTGCAACACAGCAACAACACACTGTAACACAGCAACAACACGCTGTAACACAGCAACAACACACTGTAACACAGCAACAATACACTGTAACACAGCAACAACACACTGTAACACAGCAACAATACACTGTAACACAGCAACAACGCAGTGTAACACAGCAACAACATGCTATAACACAGCAATAACACACTGTAACACAGCAACAACACAGTGTAACACAGCAACAACACGCTGTAACACAGCAACAACACAGTGTAACACAGCAACAACACGCTGTAACACAGCAACAACACACTGTAACACAGCAACAACACACTGTAACACAGCAACAACACACTGTAACACAGCAACAACACAGTGTAACACAGCAACAACACACTGTAACACAGCAACAATACACTGTAACACAGCAACAACACAGTGTAACACAGCAACAACACAATGTAACACAGCAACAACACAGTGTAACACAGCAACAACACTGTGTAACACAGCAACAACACAGTGTAACATAGCAACAACACACTGTAACACAGCAACAACACAGTGTAACACAGCAACAACACAGTGTAACACAGCAACAACACACTGTAACACAGCAACAACACACTGTAACACAGCAACAACACGCCGTAACACAGCAACAACACAGTGTAACACAGCAACAACACACTGTAACACAGCAACAATACACTGTAACACAGCAACAACGCAGTGTAACACAGCAACAACATGCTATAACACAGCAATAACACACTGTAACACAGCAACAACACAGTGTAACACAGCAACAACACGCTGTAACACAGCAACAACACGGTGTAACACAGCAACAACACGCTGTAACACAGCAACAACACACTGTAACACAGCAACAACACACTGTAACACAGCAACAACACACTGTAACACAGCAACAACACAGTGTTACACAGCAACAACCAGCAACAACACAGTGTAACACAGCAACAACACACTGTAACACAGCAACAACACAGTGTAACACAGCAACAACACACTGTAACACACCAACAACACACTGTAACACACCAACAACACAGTGTTACACAGCAACAACACAGTGTAACACAGCAACAACACACTGTAACACAACAACAACACGCTGTAACACAGCAACAACACACTGTAACACAGCGACAACACGCTGTAACACAGCAACAACACACTGTAACACAGCCACAACACGCTGTAACACAGCAACAACACAGTGTAACACAGCAACAACACGCTGTAACACTGCAACAACACGCTGTAACACAGCAACAACACATTGTAACACAGCAACAACACGCTGTAACACAGTGTAACACAGCAACAACACACTGTAACACAGCAACAACACGCTGTAACACAGCAACAACACACTGTAACACAGAAACAACACGCTGTAACACAGCAACAACACAATGTAACACAGCAACAACACGCTGAAACACAGCATCAACACGATGTAACACAGCAACAACACACTGTA
Organism: Archivesica marissinica; assembly: GCA_014843695.1. Classification (NCBI taxonomy): domain Eukaryota; kingdom Metazoa; phylum Mollusca; class Bivalvia; order Venerida; family Vesicomyidae; genus Archivesica; species Archivesica marissinica. The sequence goes on along the minus strand of CM026394.1, from coordinate 16,239,577 downwards.
ACACAGCAACAACACAGTGTAACACAGCAACAACGCAATGTAACACAGCAACAACACAGTGTAACACAGCAACAACGCAGTGTAACACAGCAACAACACAGTGTAACACAGCAACAACACACTGTAACACAACAACAACACAGTGTAACACAGCAACAACACACTGTAACACAGCAACAACATACTGTAACACACCAACAACACACTGTAACACAGCAGCAACAACACACTGTAACACAGCAACAACACAGTGTAACACAGCAGCAACAACACACTGTAACACAGCAACAACACAGTGTAACACAGCAACAACACGCTGTAGCACAGCAACAACACAGTGTAGCACAGCAACAACACACTGTAACACAGCAACAACACGCTGTAACACAGCAACAACACACTGTAACACAGCAACAACACACTGTAACACAGCAACAACACGCTGTAGCACAGCAACAACACACTGTAACACAGCAACAACACGCTGTAACACAGCAACAACACAGTGTAACACAGCAACAACACGCTGTAACACAGCAACAACACACTGTAACACAGAACCAACACGCTGTAACACAGCAACAACACACTGTAACACAGCAACAACATGCTGTAACACAGCAACAACACACTGTAACACAGCAACAACACGCTGTAATAGAGCAACAACACAATGTAACACAGCAACAACACACTGTAACACAGCAACAACACACTGTAACACAGCAACAACACAGTGTAACACAGCAACAACACACTGTAACACAGCAACAACACAGTGTAACACAGCAACAACGCAGTGTAACACAGCAACAACACAGTGTAACACAGCAACAACGCAGTGTAACACAGCAACAACACACTGTAACACAACAACAACACAGTGTAACACAGCAACAACACACTGTAACACAGCAACAACACACTGTAACACACCAACAACACACTGTAACACACCAACAACACACTGTAACACAGCAACAACACACTGTAACACAGCAGCAACAACACACTGTAACACAGCAACAACACAGTGTAACACAGCAACAACACGCTGTAACACAGCAACAACACAGTGTAGCACAGCAACAACACACTGTAACACAGCAACAACACGCTGTAACACAGCAACAACACACTGTAACACAGCAACAACACACTGTAACACAGCAACAACACGCTGTAGCACAGCAACAACACACTGTAACACAGCAACAACACGCTGTAACACAGCAACAACACAGTGTAACACAGCAACAACACACTGTAACACAGCAACAACACGCTGTAACACAGCAACAACACACTGTAACACAGAACCAACACGCTGTAACACAGCAACAACACACTGTAACACAGCAACAACATGCTGTAACACAGCAACAACACACTGTAACACAGCAACAACACGCTGTAATAGAGCAACAACACAATGTAACACAGCAACAACACACTGTAACACAGCAACAACACACTGTAACACAGCAACAACACAGTGTAACACAGCAACAACGCAGTGTAACACAGCAACAACACAGTGTAATACAGCAACAACACACTGTAACACAGCAACAACACACTGTAACACAGCCACAACACGCTGTAACACAGCAACAACACAGTGTAACACAGCAACAACACGCTGTAACACTGCAACAACACGCTGTAGCACAGCAACAACACATTGTAACACAGCAACAACACGCTGTAACACAGCAACAACACACTGTAACACAGCAACAACACGCTGTAACACAGCAACAACACAATGTAACACAGCAACAACACACTGTAACACAGCAACAACACACTGTGACACAGCAACAACACGCTGTAACACAGCAACAACACACTGTAGCACAGCAACAACACGCTGTAACACAGCAACAACACAGTGTAACACAGCAACAACACACTGTAACACACCAACAACACAGTGTTACACAGCAACAACACAGTGTAACACAGCAACAACACACTGTAACACAGCAACAACACGCTGTAATAGAGCAACAACACAAGGTAACACAGCAACAACACACTGTAACACAGCAACAACACACTGTAACACAGCAACAACACAGTGTAACACAGCAACAACGCAGTGTAACACAGCAACAACACAGTGTAACACAGCAACAACACACTGTAACACAGCAACAACACACTGTAACACAGCCACAACACGCTGTAACACAGCAACAACACAGTGTAACACAGCAACAACACGCTGTAACACTGCTAAAACACGCTGTAACACAGCAACAACACATTGTAACACAGCAACAACACGCTGTAACACAGTGTAACACAGCAACAACACACTGTAACACAGCAACAACACGCTGTAACACAGCAACAACACACTGTAACACAGAAACAACACGCTGTAACACAGCAACAACACAATGTAACACAGCAACAACACACTGTAACACAGCAACAACACACTGTGACACAGCAACAACACGCTGTAACACAGCAACAACACACTGTAACACAGCAACAACACGCTGTAACACAGCAACAACACAGTGTAACACAGCAACAACACACTGTAACACACCAACAACACAGTGTTACACAGCAACAACACAGTGTAACACAGCAACAACACACTGTAACACAGCAACAACACACTGTAACACAGCAACAACACACTGTAACACAGCAACAACACGCTGTAACACAGCAACAACACACTGTAACACAGCCACAACACGCTGTAACACAGCAACAACACAGTGTAACACAGCAACAACACGCTGTAACACTGCAACAACACGCTGTAACACAGCAACAACACATTAACACAGCAACAACACGCTGTAACACACTGTAACACAGCAACAACACGCTGTAACACAGCAACAACACACTGTAACACAGAAACAACACGCTGTAACACAGCAACAACACAATGTAACACAGCAACAACACGCTGTAACACAGCAACAACACGCTGTAACACAGCAACAACACACTGTAACACAGCAACAACACAGTGTAACACAGCAACAACGCAGTGTAACACAGCAACAACACAGTGTAACACAGCAACAACAACGCAGTGTAACACAGCAACAACACAGTGTAACACAGCAACAACACACTGTAACACAACAACAACACAGTGTAACACAGCAACAACACACTGTAACACAGCAACAACACACTGTAACACAGCAACAACACACTGTAACACACCAACAACACACTGTAACACAGCAACAACACACTGTAACACACAGCAACAACACACTGTAACACAGCAACAACACAGTGTAACACAGCAACAACACGCTGTAACACAGCAACAACACAGTGTAGCACAGCAACAACACACTGTAACACAGCAACAACACGCTGTAACACAGCAACAACACACTGTAACACAGCAACAACACAGTGTAACACAGCAACAACACGCTGTAGCACAGCAACAACACACTGTAACACAGCAACAACACGCTGTAACACAGCAACAACACAGTGTAACACAGCAACAACACACTGTAACACAGCAACAACACGCTGTAACACAGCAACAACACACTGTAACACAGAACCAACACGCTGTAACACAGCAACAACACACTGTAACACAGCAACAACATGCTGTAGCACAGCAACAACACACTGTAACACAGCAACAACACGCTGTAATAGAGCAACAACACAATGTAACACAGCAACAACACACTGTAACACAGCAACAACACACTGTAACACAGCAACAACACAGTGTAACACAGCAACAACACACTGTAACACAGCAACAACACAGTGTAACACAGCAACAACGCAGTGTAACACAGCAACAACACAGTGTAACACAGCAACAACGCAGTGTAACACAGCAACAACACAGTGTAACACAGCAACAACACACTGTAACACAACAACAACACAGTGTAACACAGCAACAACACACTGTAACACAGCAACAACACACTGTAACACACCAACAACACACTGTAACACACCAACAACACACTGTAACACAGCAACAACACACTGTAACACAGCAGCAACAACACACTGTAACACAGCAACAACACAGTGTAACACAGCAACAACACGCTGTAACACAGCAACAACACAGTGTAACACAGCAACAACACACTGTAACACAGCAACAACACGCTGTAACACAGCAACAACACACTGTAACACAGCAACAACACACTGTAACACAGCAACAACACGCTGTAGCACAGCAACAACACACTGTAACACAGCAACAACACGCTGTAACACAGCAACAACACAGTGTAACACAGCAACAACACACTGTAACACAGCAACAACACGCTGTAACACAGCAACAACACACTGTAACACAGAACCAACACCTGTAACACAGCAACAACACACTGTAACACAGCAACAACATGCTGTAACACAGCAACAACACACTGTAACACAGCACCAACACGCTGTAATAGAGCAACAACACAATGTAACACAGCAACAACACACTGTAACACAGCAACAACACACTGTAACACAGCAACAACACAGTGTAACACAGCAACAACGCAGTGTAACACAGCAACAACACAGTGTAACACAGCAACAACACACTGTAGCACAGCAACAACACAGTGTAACACAGCAACAGCACACTGTAACACAGCAACAACACAGTGTAACACAGCAACAACACACTGTAACACAGCAACAACACACTGTAACACAGCCACAACACGCTGTAACACAGCAACAACACAGTGTAACACAGCAACAACACGCTGTAACACTGCAACAACACGCTGTAACACAGCAACAACACATTGTAACACAGCAACAACACGCTGTAACACAGTGTAACACAGCAACAACACACTGTAACACAGCCACAACACGCTGTAACACAGCAACAACACACTGTAACACAGAAACAACACGCTGTAACACAGCAACAACACAATGTAACACAGCAACAACACGCTGAAACACAGCAACAACACGATGTAACACAGCAACAACACACTGTAACACAGCAACAACACAGTGTAACACAGCAACAACGCACTGTAACACAGCAACAACACAGTGTAACACAGCAACAACACAGTGTAACACAGCAACAACACACTGTAACACAACAACAACACAGTGTAACACAGCAACAACACACTGTAACGCATCAACAACACACTGTAACACAGCAACAACACACTGTAACACAGCAACAACACAGTGTAACACAGCAACAACACAGTGTAACACAGCAACAACACACTGTAACACAGCAACAACACGCTGTAACACAGCAACAACACACTGTAACACAGAACCAACACGCTGTAACACAGCAACAACACACTGTAACACAGCAACAACATGCTGTAGCACAGCAACAACACACTGTAACACAGCAACAACACGCTGTTATAGAGCAACAACACAATGTAACACAGCAACAACACACTGTAACACAGCAACAACACACTGTAACACAGCAACAGCACAGTGTAACACAGCAACAACACACTGTAACACAGCAACAACACAGTGTAACACAGCAACAACGCAGTGTAACACAGCAACAACACAGTGTAACACAGCAACAACGCAGTGTAACACAGCAACAACACAGTGTAACACAGCAACAACACACTGTAACACAACAACAACACAGTGTAACACAGCAACAACACACTGTAACACAGCAACAACACACTGTAACACACCAACAACACACTGTAACACACCAACAACACACTGTAACACAGCAACAACACACTGTAACACAGCAGCAACAACACACTGTAACACAGCAACAACACAGTGTAACACAGCAACAACACGCTGTAACACAGCAACAACACAGTGTAGCACAGCAACAACACACTGTAACACAGCAACAACACGCTGTAACACAGCAACAACACACTGTAACACAGCAACAACACGCTGTAGCACAGCAACAACACACTGTAACACAGCAACAACACGCTGTAACACAGCAACAACACAGTGTAACACAGCAACAACACACTGTAACACAGCAACAACACGCTGTAACACAGCAACAACACACTGTAACACAGAACCAACACGCTGTAACACAGCAACAACACACTGTAACACAGCAACAACATGCTGTAACACAGCAACAACACACTGTAACACAGCACCAACACGCTGTAATAGAGCAACAACACAATGTAACACAGCAACAACACACTGTAACACAGCAACAACACACTGTAACACAGCAACAACACAGTGTAACACAGCAACAACGCAGTGTAACACAGCAACAACACAGTGTAACACAGCAACAACACACTGTAGCACAGCAACAACACAGTGTAACACAGCAACAGCACACTGTAACACAGCAACAACACAGTGTAACACAGCAACAACACACTGTAACACAGCAACAACACACTGTAACACAGCCACAACACGCTGTAACACAGCAACAACACAGTGTAACACAGCAACAACACGCTGTAACACTGCAACAACACGCTGTAACACAGCAACAACACATTGTAACACAGCAACAACACGCTGTAACACAGTGTAACACAGCAACAACACACTGTAGCACAGCAACAACACGCTGTAACACAGCAACAACACACTGTAACACAGAAACAACACGCTGTAACACAGCAACAACACAATGTAACACAGCAACAACACGCTGAAACACAGCATCAACACGATGTAACACAGCAACAACACACTGTAACACAGCAACAACACAGTGTAACACAGCAACAACGCAATGTAACACAGCAACAACACAGTGTAACACAGCAACAACGCAGTGTAACACAGCAACAACACAGTGTAACACAGCAACAACACACTGTAACACAACAACAACACAGTGTAACACAGCAACAACACACTGTAACACATCAACAACACACTGTAACACAGCAACAACACACTGTAACACAGCAACAACACAGTGTAACACAGCAACAACACAGTGTAACACAGCAACAACACGCTGTAGCACACCAACAACACACTGTAACACACCAACAACACACTGTAACACAGCAACAACACACTGTAACACAGCAGCAACAACACACTGTAACATAGCAACAACACAGTGTAACACAGCAACAACACGCTGTAACACAGCAACAACACAGTGTAACACAGCAACAACACACTGTAACACAGCAACAACACGCTGTAACACAGCAAAAACACACTGTAACACAGCAACAACACACTGTAACACAGCAACAACACGCTGTAACACAGCAACAACACACTGAAACACAGCAACAACACGCTGTAACACAACAACAACACAGTGTAACACAGCAACAACACACTGTAACACAGCAACAACACGCTGTAACACAGCAACAACACACTGTAACACAGAAACAACACGCTGTAACACAGCAACAGCACACTGTAACACAGCAACAATATGCTGTAACACAGCAACAACACACTGTAACACAGCAACAACACGCTGTAATACAGCAACAACACAATGTAACACAGCAACAACACAATGTAACACAGCAACAACACACTGTAACACAGCAACAACACAGTGTAACACAGCAACAACGCAGTGTAACACAGCAACAACACAGTGTAACACAGCAACAACACACTGTAACACAGAAACAACACGCTGTAACACAGCAACAACACACTGTAGCACAGCAACAACACAGTGTAACACAGCAACAGCACACTGTAACACAGCAACAACACAGTGTAACACAGCAACAACACACTGTAACACAGCAACAACACAGTGTAACACAGCAACAGCACAGTGTAACATAGTAACAACACACTGTAACACACCAACAACACAGTGTAACACAGCAACAACACAGTGTAACACAGCAAGAACACACTGTAACACAGCAACAACACAGTGTAACACAGCAACAACACAGTGTAACACAGCAACAACGCAGTGTAACACAGCAACAGCACGCTGTAACACAGCAACAACACACTGTAACACAGCAACAACACAGTGTAACACAGCAACAGCACAGTGTAACATAGTAACAACACACTGTAACACAGCAACAGTACACTGTAACACAGCAACAATACAGTGTAACACAGCAACAACACACTGTAACACAGCAACAACACAATGTAACACAGCAAGAGCACAGTGTAACACAGCAACAACACGCTGTAACACACCAACAACACACTGTAACACAGCAACAACACACTCTAACACAGCAACAACACACTGTAACACAGCAACACACTGTAACACAGCAACAACACACTGTAGCACAGCAACAACACAGTGTACCAACACACTGTAACACAGCAACAACACACTGTAACACAGCAACAACACACTGTAACACAGCAACAACACACTGTAGCACAGCAACAACACAGTGTAACAACACACTGTAACACAGCAACAACACACTGTAACACAGCAACAACACAGTGTAACACAGCAACAACACAGTGTAACACAGCAACAACACACTGTAACACAGCAACAACACACTGTAACACAGCAACAACACACTGTAACACAGCAACAACACAGTGTAACACAGCAACAACACACTGTAACACAGCAACAACACACTGTAACACAGCAGCAACACACTATAGCACAGCAACAACACACTGTAACACAGCAACAGCAAACTGTAACATAGCAACAACACAGTGTAACACAGCAACAACACAGTGTAACAAAGCAACAACACAGTGTAACACAGCAACAACACACTGTAACACAGCAACAACACAGTGTAACACAGCAACAACATAGTGTGACACAGCAACAACACACTGTAACACAGCAATAACATACTGTAACACAGCAACAACACACTGTATCACAGCAACAACACAGTGTAGCACAGCAACAACACACTGTAACACAGCAACAACACGCTGTAACACAGCAACAACACACTGTAACACAGCAACAACACAATGTAACACAGCAACAACACAGTGTAACACAGCAACAACACAGTGTAACACAGCAACAACACAGTGTAACATAGCAACAACACACTGTAACACAGCAACAACACAGTGTAACACAGCAACAACACAGTGTAACACAGCAACAACACACTGTAACACAGCAACAACACACTGTAACACAGCAACAACACGCCGTAACACAGCAACAACACAGTGTAACACAGCAACAACACACTGTAACACAGCAACAACACACTGTAACACAGCAGCAACACACTATAGCACAGCAACAACACACTGTAACACAGCAACAGCACACTGTAATACAGCAACAACACTGTGTAACACAGCAACAACACAGTGTAACACAGCAACAACACGCTGTAACACAGCAACAACACAGTGTAACACAGCAACAACACAGCAACAACACAGTGTAATACTGCAACAACACACTGTAACACAGCAACAACACAGTGTAACACAGCAACAACACAATGTAACACAGCAACAACACAGTGTAACACAGCAACAACACAGTGTAACACAGCAACAACACAGTGTAACATAGCAACAACACACTGTAACACAGCAACAACACAGTGTAACACAGCAACAACACAGTGTAACACAGCAACAACACACTGTAACACAGCAACAACACACTGTAACACAGCAACAACACGCCGTAACACAGCAACAACACAGTGTAACACAGCAACAACACACTGTAACACAGCAACAACACACTGTAACACAGCAGCAACACACTATAGCACAGCAACAACACACTGTAACACAGCAACAGCACACTGTAACACAGCAACAACACAGTGTAACACAGCAACAACACAGTGTAACACAGCAACAACACAGTGTAACACAGCAACAACACACTGTAACACAGCAACAACACAGTGTAACACAGCAACAACATAGTGTGACACAGCAACAACACACTGTAACACAGCAATAACATACTGTAACACAGCAACAACACACTGTAACACAGCAACAACACACTGTATCACAGCAACAACACACTGTAACACAGCAACAACACACTGTAACACAGCAACAACACAGTGTAACACAGCAACAACACACTGTATCACAGCAACAACACACTGTAACACAGCAACAACACACTGTAACACAGCAACAACACAGTGTAACACAGCAACAACACACTGTAACACAGCAACAACACACTGTAACACAGCAACAACACAGTGTAACACAGCAACAACACAGTGTAACACAGCAACACACAATGTAACACAGCAACAACACATTGTAACACAGCAACAACACACTGTAACACAGCAACAACACAGTGTAACACAGCAACAACACACTGTAACACAGCAACAACACATTGTAACACAGCAACAACACACTGTAACACAGCAACAACACACTGTAACACAGCAACAACACACTGTAACACAGCAACAACACAGTGTAACACAGCAACAACACACTGTACACACAACAACACAGTGTAACACAGCAACAACACACTGTAACACAGCAACAACACAGTGTAACACAGCAACAACACACTGTAACACAGCAACAACACACTGTAACACAGCAACAGCACACTGTAACACAGCAACAACACAGTGTAACACAGCAACAACACACTGTATCACAGCAACAACACACTGTAACACAGCAACAACACACTGTAACACAGCAACAACACAGTGTAACACAGCAACAACACACTGTAACACAGCAACAACACACTGTAACACAGCAACAACACACTGTAACACAGCAACAACACACTGTAACACAGCAACAACACACTGTAACACAGCAACAACACAGTGTAACACAGCAACAACACACTGTAACACAGCAACAACACACTGTAACACAGCAACAACACACTGTAACACAGCAACAACACAGTGTAACACAGCAACAACACACTGTAACACAGCAACAACACACTGTAACACAGCAACAACACACTGTAACACAGCAACAACACACTGTAACACAGCAACAACACAGTGTAACACAGCAACAACACAATGTAACACAGCAACAACACACTGTAACACAGCAACAACACACTGTAACACAGCAACAACACACTGTAACACAGCAACAACACAGTGTAACACAGCAACAACACAATGTAACACAGCAACAACACACTGTAACACAGCAACAACACACTGTAACACAGCAACAACACAGTGTAACACAGCAACAACACACTGTAACACAGCAACAACACATTGTAACACAGCAACAACACACTGTAACACACATGTAACACAGCAACAACACACTGTAACACAGCAACAACACAGTGTAACACAGCAACAACACACTAACACAGCAACAACACACTGTAACACAGCAACAACACACTGTAACACAGCAACAACACAGTGTAACACAGCAACAACACACTGTAACACAGCAACAACACACTGTAACACAGCAACAACACACTGTAACACAGCAACAACACTGTAACACAGCAACAACACACTGTAACACAGCAACAACACACTGTAACACAGCAACAACACACTGTAACACAGCAACAACACACTGTAACACAGCAACAACACACTGTAACACAGCAACAACACAGGTAACACAGCAACAACACACTGTAACACAGCAACAACACCACTGTAACACAGCAACAACACAGTGTAACACAGAAACAACACACTGTAACACAGCAACAACACACTGTAACACAGCAACAACACACTGTAGAACAGCAACAACAAGTGTAACCAGCAACAACACACTGTAACACAACAACAACACAGTGTAACACAGCAACAACACATGTAACACAGCAAAACACACTGTAACACAGCAACAGCACACTGTAAACACAGCAACACACACTGTAACACAGCAACAACCACAATGTATAACACAACAACACAGTAACACACAACAACACACTGTGAACAGCTGTAAGACGAACAGTGTAAATGAAAGCAGCAGTTTCGATCTTGGTCGTAAGACAATTGCCATCTCGCAGTCACAATGATTTCTCGCTCAGTAAACGATTTATATAGCACGTGATGTGAAATCTAGAAATCCACCTACTTTCGGTTTCGCCTGATTTTTTTTAACAGGAAGCAATGCAAGGGAGACAACACTGTGGAAGATGTACCTACTTTCGGTTTCGCCAGATTACAGGAAGCAATGCAAGGGAGATCACACTGTGTACTTCAAGGTGGAAGATGTACACTTGTTTCCATTTCTGTTCGTCTATGCAATACAATAAAGTTACCAGGCGCTCAGTTGCCTTTACGCCACAACGCCCGGAATTGCACATTATTTTCAGGATTATTTGCTGGATATAGATCTAAAAATAGATGAAAAAGTGAACTTTTCCTATGTGTTTGTTAGTGTATAAATGTCCCCTAAAAGGTGCCAGAGTGCGCCATTGGATGTCTTAGGTTTCAAATAATAGGAATAAGACCCCAAACACTTTCGGTATCTTGGTGTATAAAATTATTACCTATTAGTAGTGTAGCCTAGTCTAGTAGTGCGGCAGATCCTTAAGTTATATATCTTATATTCCAGTCCGCCTATGTGGTCGAGTGGTTAAGGTCGCTGACTTGTATACCACTGTAAACTATCATCACTGATGGTCACGGGTTCTAGCCCCGCTCAGACCGTGTCTCATTTATATGAAAAAGTTGGCAGTTTCTTACGGAGGTTGGTGCACCCAAGTACTGGTTAACCGCTGGAGCCTGCCCAGGAAAGGTGTTGTTAGGTAAACTGCCCGCCGGCGATATAGCCCAAAATGGTGCTAATGCAGGCGTAAAACCCGAAATATAACATACCATAATCTTAGATTCCAGATAAATTAAGTCCCATGACTAATACACTGCACGGATCACTAACAAATGAAAACCATCTTTGTAATATTCATTTAGATTACCACAAGTAAAAATTGCTTGAAAAATCGGACATTTTACTATCCAGGCATATTTCAAAATAACATCTATCAAAAATATTTTATGTAGAGGTGTTATTTATAGGACTACGGTAAATCATGAATCCATACTGATGAAGGGTATTGCATTGTTTGCTATATATCTGTTATCGCTCGATTCGGTGTTAAATCTGTATGTATTGTATATGTGTAATAAGAATGTGTGTA
>CM026394.1:16203368-16225475 GCA_014843695.1 Archivesica marissinica | reverse complement strand
ACCATTAATTATACATAATATCTACAGCATATTATAATATACCATTAATTGTACATAATATATACAGCATATTATAATATACCATTAATTATACATAATATCTACAGCATGTTATAATATACCATTAATTGTACATAATATCTACAACATATTATAATATACCATTAATTATACATAATATCTACAACATATTATAATATACCATTAATTATACATAATATCTACAGCATATTATAATATACCATTAATTGTACATAATATCTACAGCATATTATAATATACCATTAATTGTACATAATATCTACAGCATATTATAATATACCATTAATTATACATAATATATACAGCATATTATAATATACCATTAATTATATATAATATCTACAACATATTATAATATACCATTAATTATACATAATATCTACAGCATATTATAATATACCATTAATTATACATAATATCTACAGCATATTATAATATACCATTAATTATACATAATATCGACAGCATATTATAATATACCATTAATTATACATAATATCTACAGCATATTACAATATACCATTAATTATACATAATATCTACAGCATATTATAATATACCATTAATTATGCATAATATATACAGCATATTATAATATACCATTAATTATGCATAATATATACAGCATATTATAATATACCATTAATTATACATAATATATACAGCATATTATAATATACCATTAATTATACATAATATCTACAGCATATTATAATATACCATTAATTATACATAATATCTACAGCAATATAATATACCATTAATTATACATAATATCTACAGCATATTATAATATACCATTAATTATACATAATATCTACAGCAATATAATATACCATTAATTATACATAATATCTACAGCATATTATAATATACCATTAATTATACATAATATCTACAGCATATTATAATATACCATTAATTATACATAATATATACAGCATATTATAATATACCATTAATTATACATAATATCTACAGCATATTATAATATACCATTAATTATATAATTATACATAATATCTACAGCATATTATAATATACCATTAATTATACATACTATCTACAGCATATAATAATATACCATTAATTGTAACATTTCCGATAATAGTGTCTCCCAATCAACGTGAACATAGTTGTACCTGGCATGCACGAGCGTAGAAGTCGGGTTGATAAAATGGACACAAGACACAAATACGTGCAGTGCAAGTTGAAGAAATGTTCAGTGTCAGAGTGCTTTATTTAGAAATGTTCAGTGTCAGAGTGCTTTATTTAGAAATGTTCAGTGTCAGAGTGCTTTATTTAGAAATGTTCAGTGTCAGAGTGCTTTATTTAGAAATGTTCAGTGTCAGAGTGCTTTATTTAGAAATGTTCGGTGTCAGAGTGCTTTATTTAGAAATGTTCAGTGTCAGAGTGCTTTATTTAGAAATGTTCAGTGTCAGAGTGCTTTATTTAGAAATGTTCAGTGTCAGAGTGCTTTATTTAGAAGTGTTCAGTGTCAGAGTGCTTTATTTAGAAATGTTCAGTGTCAGAGTGCTTTATTTAGAAATGTTCAGTGTCAGAGTGCTTTATTTAGAAATGTTCAGTGTCAGAGTGCTTTATTTAGAAGTGTTCAGTGTCAGAGTGCTTTATTTAGAAATGTTCAGTGTCAGAGTGCTTTATTTAGAAATGTTCAGTGTCAGAGTGCTTTATTTAGAAATGTTCAGTGTCAGAGTGCTTTATTTAGAAATGTTCAGTGTCACAGTGCTTTATTTAGAAATGTTCAGTGTCAGAGTGCTTTATTTAGAAATGTTCAGTGTCAGAGTGCTTTATTTAGAAGTGTTCAGTGTCAGAGTGCTTTATTTAGAAATGTTCAGTGTCAGAGTGCTTTATTTAGAAGTGTTCAGTGTCAGAGTGCTTTATTTAGAAGTGTTCAGTGTCAGAGTGCTTTATTTAGAAATGTTCAGTGTCAGAGTGCTTTATTTAGAAATGTTCAGTGTCAGAGTGCTTTATTTAGAAGTGTTCAGTGTCAGAGTGCTTTATTTAGAAATGTTCAGTGTCAGAGTGCTTTATTTAGAAATGTTCAGTGTCAGAGTGCTTTATTTAGAAATGTTCAGTGTCAGAGTGCTTTATTTAGAAATGTTCAGTGTCAGAGTGCTTTATTTAGAAATGTTCAGTGTCAGAGTGCTTTATTTAGAAATGTTCAGTGTCAGAGTGCTTTATTTAGAAATGTTCAGTGTCAGAGTGCTTTATTTAGAAATGTTCAGTGTCAGAGTGCTTTATTTAGAAATGTTCAGTGTCAGAGTGCTTTATTTAGAAGTGTTCAGTGTCAGAGTGCTTTATTTAGAAGTGTTCAGTGTCAGAGTGCTTTATTTAGAAGTGTTCAGTGTCAGAGTGCTTTATTTAGAAGTGTTCAGTGTCAGAGTGCTTTATTTAGAAGTGTTCAGTGTCAGAGTGCTTTATTTAGAAATGTTCAGTGTCAGAGTGCTTTATTTAGAAGTGTTCAGTGTCAGAGTGCTTTATTTAGAAGTGTTCAGTGTCAGAGTGCTTTATTTAGAAGTGTTCAGTGTCAGAGTGCTTTATTTAGAAATGTTCAGTGTCAGAGTGCTTTATTTAGAAATGTTCAGTGTCAGAGTGCTTTATTTAGAAGTGTTCAGTGTCAGAGTGCTTTATTTAGAAGTGTTCAGTGTCAGAGTGCTTTATTTAGAATGTTCAGTGCAGAGTGCTTTTAGAAATGTTCGTGTCAGAGTGCTTTATTTAGAAGTGTTCAGTGTCAGAGTGCTTTATTTAGAAATGTTCAGTGTCAGAGTGCTTTATTTAGAAATGTTCAGTGTCAGAGTGCTTTATTTAGAAATGTTCAGTGTCAGAGTGCTTTATTTAGAAATGTTCAGTGTCAGAGTGCTTTATTTAGAAGTGTTCAGTGTCAGAGTGCTTTATTTAGAAATGTTCAGTGTCAGAGTGCTTTATTTAGAAATGTTCAGTGTCAGAGTGCTTTATTTAGAAATGTTCAGTGTCAGAGTGCTTTATTTAGAAATGTTCAGTGTCAGAGTGCTTTATTTAGAAATGTTCAGTGTCAGAGTGCTTTATTTAGAAATGTTCAGTGTCAGAGTGCTTTATTTAGAAGTGTTCAGTGTCAGAGTGCTTTATTTTCTAAATGTATTTATGAATACCATTTAAGACATTTAAAAAAAAATGTTTGGTTGTAAATGTATTTGGTTTTCGTTTAGCACTCACTTTAAGACTTATAAGACGACTTTGAGTTCATAATCTGGTGGTAAAAAACTCTGTCTTATAGGCGAGTAAAGATGGTAAACGTAAATCCTACTTTATGGTGTAAGGGAAACTTATAGGTTTCACAGTTGTGAACATGTGCATTACGTGCTGTGCCACGCCTTATTTTAGAACTTGTTGTTATGGCAACAAACGTTGTATACATTGTTTGTTTATTGGTTGAAATTATTGGAGAAAAGTGATACAATATGATATAAAAATGACATTTTGTAGAAATATTCGTCTTTCACTGATTTAGTACCGCTCGGGAAATTATACCCAATAGGAAGAGGAACAACAAGATTGTACATGGTGATATGGTAACAAACACACTCGAATGGATCTGTAGTCCAGTGGTAACACGCTGGACTGGTACTCCAGGGATCGCAGGTTCGATCCCCCGTCTGACCCTAATAAAATTAAGTCTTTCAGATGGGACGTTAAACTGAGGTCTCGTGTCGATGCTTTACACTGTGCACGTAAAAGAACCAGAGGAGACTCTGGAATGGGTCATTATCTGTATCATTGCACTATCCTCCAAAAATCTAAAATGACATCTCTTCAGGAGGCGTCGCTCATATGGGCAACCGGTAACGACGATAAATAAACGCAAGACACACACAATCACACTCAATAGAGTTACTAATTTAAAATGTTAATAAAATTACGAAACATTTGAAGAAAATCAGAGACTATGTTTGCCACGGATCCGTCTTCAAATCTGTTGTCGTAAAGTGTTAGAAGCAACATCATACATTAAACTGCTTCGTTCTACAACACTGTTGTGTCAAACAAACATGTTATGCCTGATTATCTTGATGGCATCCTCCGCCATCACATCCAGTAAATCATGAAGGCACCAAGATGTGAGAGTGTAAGATGCTACCCCGCTAACGACAGATCCAAGTATTGGCAGTAGATATTTAACATACTTTGCGCTTGTTAATGTTACTGCTTTTTTTATCCCCTTCTTACAGAAATACGACAGTAGACCTTTCACTGTCAATGTAATTAAGGGGCTCTTCAAGTTAAGAGACTTTATTAACTGCTCTATCGACGTATCGGACCGCATTGCATACGCGGCAAGCGACTCAACGCCTAAGCCGAACTGTTCGCGGTAAAAGCTGGCCTCTTCAAGAACTATTGCTATATCGATGACACTTTCTAACAATGGCACGGGTATAGCTCCACCGATTGCTGACAACAGAGACAAGTAACGAATTCTTTCAAACAGTGTATCCTTCTTGAAAAGAATGACGCTTTCTGTGAGTACTCTCATAGATAATATCATTGCTTCCTTTATCAATTCTGGAGCATCTCCAATTAGCTTGCGGGAGAGTAAATCAAAATCATATTTTTCTGGTTCATAACTATCGATTAAATAGACCGTACGTTTAAGAGCAATGTTTTGAAGATGTTTTTCGCAGTCCTTCCTAATTTTATCTAACATGCCGTTATCGGTATGAGTTATTAGCTATGTCTTGACCAACTTTACTGCGGACAAAGTAAAAGTGTCTGCCCTTTGCATTCAATTCTGTTGCAAGCCACTTATCGTCATCCCGAAATCTATCAGCTGTTATAATTACGAAGTAATCGTACGTATTGACCTTGACTTGATCGAAGTAATGTTCCCGATTGTAAGTTGGTGTTCCTAAACCAGGCAGATCCCACAGAACAAATTGTGAATTCGACGGATGTTGGTAATGTGTAATGTCCTTTTTTGTCTCCGTCACGCCTACCTCTGCTGCACCTTCATCGTCAGCTTTCAAGCCAAGAATGGCATTAATGAAGCTCGATTTTCCTGTCCCAGTATTGCCAATGATAGCTATATTGATTTTAACATTCTTCCAATCGTTCAGATCTTTGTCAACATTAAATTTCACTGCCGTTATGCCACCTTTTTCAAATTGATCCGTGATGTATTCAATATGGTAACCGTCTTTCCCAGCATGTGCCATAGCTGAAAAGAAGAAATTTAGCGTGGTTTTAACAAAAGTATAACCGAATTATATAAATAAATAGCACTCGGTAACATGTTGTATATGTGTGTACATTAAATCCCTCTAAACCGAACTGGACAAAAAGGCCGGTTTAGAAGGTATTCTGGATAATAAGGGGGTCTGGATTAGAGGGGGGGGGGGGGTTCAGATAAGAGGGGGTCCGGATAAGAAGGGAGGTTCAGATTAGAGGGGTTTCTGATTAGTTAGAGGGGTGTCCAGATTAGAGGGGGTTCTGATTAGTTAGAGGGGTGTCCAGATTAGAGGGGGTTCTGATTAGTTAGAGGGGTGTCCAGATTAGAGGGGGTTCTGATTAGTTAGAGGGGTGTCCAGATTCTATGGTGTTGCAACTGATCCAAGATATGACAAGAAAAATAATACGTAGTTAGGGACGTCTCTATAGGTAGTGGTCACGCTATATATTCAATAGAAACCCGCCGGTGCAGGGGATTTTCAGAATCAATAGTGCGTAATGCTATTTTATCATTATGTAGTGTATAACGACACCTGGGTCATTGGGTAAAAATCAATTAAAGTCGTCTGCTAGCGATTACAATGTATTAATGTTTATGTTATTACAGTTTCAATTCGTCGTTTAGTTTGATTGACATTGTATAGAGTTAAAATCAACTCTTCAAGTTAATCAGTTGTTTATGAATTGCGATATATTATTCTACATGTATATTAAATTGTTCTTTTTACCATATAAGAGGGTTAACAGCCGACACAACTTTATAGTCAATAGAGTTTATATTTTAAACGTACTTCTATAGACTATGACAGCAGACGATACAAGTAATTGTATACTATAATATGTTTAATAAGCTCTCGGTGTAGATATTTACGTTATATATAATCATACAGCTAATCTGTCCCGTACCAAATCAAACCAGTTTGGTTATTTACAACGGTTGCGCAATAGATTAAACTCGGACTAGATAAAGCAGATGCTTCTCTGAAAGCGCCTTTACTTGTCAATTAACCAATCATATTATAATACACCTTTGATAATCTACATTTCCCCCATTTATTCAACTCACTTTGTAACATAGTTACCTTTTGCCTTACGCCTATATACATGTGTAGTGATTAATTACCTTATATTTTGATGACTCTCTTCATTTAATTATTTAAACATGTATGATTATATTATAGGACAACAGTCTTTTCAGTGTATGTGTGTGTCCTTTGTTGAGGACATCTGATATACATGTCTGCACTTGTAAAAATGGATGGGGGAATTCCATTGTTTGGATCACGCAACCATCATATGGG
Organism: Archivesica marissinica; assembly: GCA_014843695.1. Lineage (NCBI taxonomy): Eukaryota > Metazoa > Mollusca > Bivalvia > Venerida > Vesicomyidae > Archivesica > Archivesica marissinica. Next base: position 16,218,912 of record CM026394.1, on the reverse strand, counting down.
ATTTCGCCAGACATGTGGTGATAGAGTGCTTACTAAGCAGCGTACACACAATGAATTGACTGGTGCAAGCCGGAATTAATGCATGGTTTGCAGAGGTGTTGCACTCTCTCTGGCAGTAGACACGGACGGGGTCACAAGGTCATGGAAACGCATGATCGTGTGATCAAGTCTATTTGATATTCCATGCCAAACTGTCTCAAAAATTGAAAAGCTAAATGAAATTTGATTAGTTAAAAGAATTGTGGGCAGAGCTTATAGCTCTCCTCTATAAAACCATCTCGGACAGCTTATAAAGAGAGGGGGGAGAGAGCCTGGTTGGTTACTATTGAGACTAGCGTATCTGTGTTGGTTATAATGTCGGCTCTTAGATGTAATTAAATATTATTAAGACTTTGTTGAACAAGCAGGAACGTAGTATGTATGCTTTCCTCAGTTATTATATATCATTGTGCATTCAGCAACGAATGAAGCAACATGTATTCTGCAAGCTGTCCAGACTGTAATCAGTGCTTTTTAAGGAGAGATGTTATGTTAAGACATCAGAGACACAGACATAATTTTGATGAACTAGATCATAGGACGGTGGTCAATGAAGCGCACCCACCGCCGCCGCCGCCGTCGCAGAGTAGTCAAGCGCATCCGCCGCCGCAGAGCAGTCATACGGAACGGCAGCAGATAGTGGATATGGCTGTGTTACAGCATCCATTTACCATGATGATATCGGGCCCAACGGGTAAGCCTATTACATCTATATCTTTTATTAAAATAATATTATGCATTGTCTCAATTGTATTAAAAACAAACACGCATAGCTTACAGGTGTTTACTAATAAAAGTGTTTGTATTTCAGCATGTGGGAAGACCACGTTTGTCAAAGATATGCTGCAGAAACATAGCGGTAGGATACAGCCCGGTATTCAACGAATAGTATGGCTTTACAAGAGGTGGCAACCATTATACACTGCGATTCAAATGACAGTGTTACCAGGAGTAGAATTTTTCCGAGGCATACCCTCAGATTTGGATGATGACGATTTCTTTGACTCTAACGTAAACAACTTGCTAATTTTGGACGACCTATTCAGTGAATCCGGAAATGATAAGAGGATCACTGATGTGTTCACTGAGGGGAGTCATCATAGGTCATTGTCTGTAATAACAATCTCCCAGAGTTTATTTGGAAACAAGAATACAACGCAGCGGAGGAATTGTCATTATATAGTACTGTTTAACAATCCCGTAGACAGGCAATCCGTCATGACACTGGTCAGACAAATGTATCCTGGGCATACAGACAAATTCATGGAAACGTTTGAGAAAGCTACCAAGTACCCGTACGGATGTATGTTAATTGACTTAAAGCCGTTTACTGCCGAGGACCAAAGATTAAAATGTGTAATGGCACATGAATCCAAATATAAGCAAACTACAAACTACGTGACTGGCCAAAATACTATTCGCTGTAGATCCAATGACGTTGACTCTCAAACTGAAAATGAAGATTATCTTGTGAGTTCCTAATATTAACAACCGTTGTATTGCGCATGCGCAATGACTATTAAATTAAGGGATTTGATTGGTTATCAATAAATAAAAGCATTTTGATTGGCCATAAAGAACGAGCAGGAACATAGTATGTACGCTTTTTGTAAAACATTTGATTGGTCATAAAGTGATAGTAAATACGCTTTTCTCAGTTATTATATATCATTGTGCATTCAGCAACAAACGAAGCAACATGTATTCTGCAAACTGTCCAGACTGTAATCAGTGCTTTTCAAGGAGAGATGTTATGTTAAGACATCAGAGACACAAACATAATTTTGATGAACTAGATCATAGGATGGTGGTCAATGAAGCGCACCCACCGCCGCCGCCGCCGCCGCCGCCGCAGAGCAGTCAAGCGCACCCACCGCCGCCGCCGCCACCGCCGCCGCCACCGCCGCCGCCGCAGAGCAGTCAAGCGCACCCACCGCCGCCGCCGCCGCAGAGTAGTCAAGCGCATCCGCCGCCGCAGAGCAGTCATACGGAACGGCAGCAGATAGTGGATATGGCTGTGTTACAGCATCCATTTACCATGATGATATCGGGCCCAACGGGTAAGCCTATTACATCTATATCTTTATTAAAATAATAGTATGCATTGTCTCAATTGTATTAAAAACAAACACGCATAGCTTACAGGTGTTTACTAATAAAAGTGTTTGTATTTCAGCATGTGGGAAGACCACGTTTGTCAAAGATATGCTGCAGAAACATAGCGGTAGGATACAGCCCGGTATTCAAAGAATAGTATGGCTTTACAAGCGGTGGCAACCATTATACACTGCGATTCAAATGACAGTGTTACCAGGAGTAGAATTTATCCGAGGCATACCCTCAGATTTGGATGATGACGATTTCTTTGACTCTAACGTAAACAACTTGCTAATTTTGGACGACCTATTCAGTGAATCCGGAAATGATAAGAGGATCACTGATGTGTTCACTGAGGGGAGTCATCATAGGTCATTGTCTGTAATAACAATCTCCCAGAGTTTATTTGGAAACAAGAATACAACGCAGCGGAGGAATTGTCATTATATAGTACTGTTTAACAATCCCGTAGACAGGCAATCCGTCATGACACTGGTCAAACAAATGTATCCTGGGCATACAGACAAATTCATGGAACCGTTTGAGAAAGCTACCAAGTACCCGTACGGATGTATGTTAATTGACTTAAAGCCGTTTACTGCCGAGGACCAAAGATTAAAATGTGTAATGGCAGATGAATCCAAATATAAGCAAACTACAAACTACGTGACTGGCCAAAATACTATTCGCTGTAGATCCAATGACGTTGACTCTCAAACTGAAAATGAAGATTATCTTGTGAGTTCCTAATATTAACAACCGTTGTATTGCGCATGCGCAATGACTATTAAATTAAGGGATTTGGTTGGTTATCAATAAATAAAAGCATTTTGATTGGCCATAAAGAACGAGCAGGAACGTAGTATGTACGCTTTTTGTAAAACATTTGATTGGTCATAAAGTGATAGTAAATACGCTTTTCTCAGTTATTATATATCATTGTGCATTCAGCAACGAACGAAGCAACATGTATTCTGCAAACTGTCCAGACTGTAATCAGTGCTTTTCAAGGAGAGATGTTATGTTAAGACATCAGAGACACAAACATAATTTTGATGAACTAGATCATAGGATGGTGGTCAATGAAGCGCACCCACCGCCGCCGCCGCCGCCGCAGAGCAGTCAAGCGCACCCACCGCCGCCACCGCCGCCGCCGCAGAGCAGTCAAGCGCACCCACCGCCGCCGCCGCAGAGTAGTCAAGCGCATCCGCCGCCGCAGAGCAGTCATACGGAACGGCAGCAGATAATGGATATGGCTGTGTTACAGCATCCATTTACCATGATGATATCGGGCCCAACGGGTAAGCCTATTACATCTATATCTTTATTAAAATAATAGTATGCATTGTCTCAATTGTATTAAAAACAAACACGCATAGCTTACAGGTGTTTACTAATAAAAGTGTTTGTATTTCAGCATGTGGGAAGACCACATTTGTCAAAGATATGCTGCAGAAACATAGCGGTAGGATACAGCCCGGTATTCAAAGAATAGTATGGCTTTACAAGCGGTGGCAACCATTATACACTGCGATTCAAATGACAGTGTTACCAGGAGTAGAATTTATCCGAGGCATACCCTCAGATTTGGATGATGACGATTTCTTTGACTCTAACGTAAACAACTTGCTCATTTTGGACGACCTATTCAGTGAATCCGGAAAGGATAAGAGGATCACTGATTTGTTCACTGAGGGGAGTCATCATAGGTCATTGTCTGTAATAACAATCACCCAGAGTTTATTTGGAAACAAGAATCCAACGCAGCGGAGGAATTGTCATTATATAATACTGTTTAACAATCCCGTAGACAGGCAATCCGTCATAACATTGGCCAGACAAATGTATCCTGGGCATACAGACAAATTCATGAAAACGTTTGAGAATGCTACCAAGTACCCGTACGGATGTATGTTAATTGACTTAAAGCCGTTTACTGCCGATGACCAAAGATTAAAATGTGTAATGGCAGATGAATCCAAATATAAGCAAACTACAAACTACGTGACTGGCCAAAATACTATAAAAGAAGACTTTGCTAGAGATATTCATCATTTGTCAGTTGGAACTCAAACAGTACACATCGGAACTAACCCTTCAGAGGAAAATATTGAATCCAATCAACCGTTATCTGGAATCATGGCTGATAAAGGACACGCTTGCGACGATTGTGGGCTATTGTTCGACACAACGCACGATGTGCAACGACACATTAAACGCGGGCAATGTCCTGAGAATGAAGAACCAATGCCTAAACGGATGAAGCTAGAAGATAATGATGAACCTATGAGAAACCTAGAACGTATGGACAGCTACGACGATATTGAAGAGAATGAGGCATACACTGCGCTGTGGAAACTAGCCCGGGAAAGAGGCGAAGACAAGTACAGAACGTTTTATGACCAATACGTAGCCAATGGTGAACCCGACAAAGAGGCCACACGGTTAGCAGAAGAACGAATGGAGCATCACGATCAGAGTAAATTCATCGAGCTATACCATCAGCTCATTGAAAGCTACATTATTCCTCTCAGAACAAGTGGCAAGATTATGTCAGAGATCGACACATCAAAGGGTATCAACCTAACAGCTGCCGTGAAACGTGTCCTGCGCAAGAATAAGGCAAAATTCCAGGATTTATTTGATGAATTGGATGATGAAAACAGCGGCGATGAAAGCGGCAATGCCGATGAACAATAAATGTGTGGTGCAGAGACATATAACTTCATTTGTGCTTATGCTATAGACGCGTTCAGACATGGCTCCATGGGAGGACTATTTAAAGACTATCTACTATGATCCTTCACACCCCGCCAGTTATGCTGGTCCTCAGAAATTGTACAAAGTGGTACAGCGAGAGGGAACATACAAACTAGGAATGTATAGGATACGAAGATTCTTACAAAACCAAGAGTCATATAGCCTACATAAACCCGTGAGACGACGCTTTCAACGAAACCACGTGATCAGTGCAGGAACGTACGATTTATGGATGGCAGACCTAATGGACATGGTGAAATATGCGAAATGGAATCGAGGCTATAAATATGTGCTATTAATCATAGACACATTCAGCAACACAGTTTGGCTGCGACCATTGAAATCTAAAACAGGGGGAGATGTAGCAACCGCCTTTCAAGATGTCTTCACCAAATCTGGACGCACACCATCCAAGCTCATTACCGATAAAGGTAAGGTATATGCTTAATCATCCATTTATTAGTAAAACTGTTCCTACATGTAGGTAAAGCTATTCTCCATGTATTACTGGTGCTTTATGATATGTATTACACATCATTTTCTATCACTTCAGGTCAAGAGTTTCTTGCTAAAAAGGTACAGGTGGTCATGAAAGAATACGGAATCAAGTACTTCCCTACGCAGAACGAAACAAAGGCGTCAACTTCTGAGAGAGCAATTTTGACCATCAAGACGAAATTAAATCGTTATTTCACACACAAGGAGGATTACGAGTACCTATCGGTGTTACTATGGCTGATAGTTATAACCAAACCTATCACCGGATCATATATATGACTCCAGCCGACGTCAACGAAGACAATCAAGAAACAGTCAGACTGTCCACATATTTCGCACAGAGCAAGAACAATGGGAAACTCAAAACATTCAAATATAAAATTTGTGATTATGTGCGCATCAGTCACTTAAAACATATATTTTCCAGAGCGTACGACGAAACATATACGGGAGAAACGTTTTTAATATACAAACGCTATCATAGAGGAACAATACCAATTTACCGATTGAAAGACATGAACAATGAGGAGATTAAAGGGACATTTTATCAAAGTGAACTGCAGAAAGTGGACATCAAGCCAGACCAGATTTGGAAAATTGAACGTGTTCTTAAGACAGTTGGCCGGGGGCGGAACAAGCGCCTTTACGTGAAATTGAAGAATTTTCCCTCAGCTTTCAACAGTTTTGTCAAAGCCGGTGACGTACAGTGATTAAAACATGTATATCTATTCGCTATTATATATTACATATCTAATGTATGCACATGTTGTAAATATGCGTATTTGTGTTATAGTCAATAAAGTTTAAAATGTATATTTCTTGTTCTTTTTTAAATCAATAAAAGGGGGAGTAGTACGACAGTCCTATCTAGTATCTACATTCATTAAACTCGCTATACTTACATTCCAACTATTATACTGTAACGTTTAGTGGTTAAAAGTGCTTTTGCTCATAATAGAAGGCGAACTATACAGATATCTATTCGCTTGTATACTGAATACGTTCTGATATGGCCGGTTGGTGAGCCGCCAGCTAGTTAAATAATGGTTACCGATTGCCTACCAGCCTGACGCCTGGCATACAAGCATAGGATTCGGGAAGTACTGATGTTCATAAAAAGAGGTGTCTCATAAGTCAGAATTGGCTGGCCCTTTAAATAGGGGTGACACTATAATAAACAAACACTTTACTTTACTTTACTTTTACATCGTAGATAAAAACCACGCTGTCATTTGATTGGCTATTGGTTTAAGAAAAGTACTCTTACCTCTGTGTTATGTAGCTACGCAAACTACAAGATACCTCTATCATGGCAGACCTCTATCATGGCAGTGTTTACATCTCTAGCCCAGGTTTAAAAGTGACTTGAATATATGAAAATGTAGATTGTCGAAGGCTTAGGATTGGTGCAACAGCGTTTTAGAAGGCTAGTATATGCATTGATTCGCTGTACATTGCACAACGGATTGTCAAACTGGTTTAATCCGGTACGAGACAGATAGCTGTATTATTATATATCTATATGTTTAAACCGATATGATACATGTACATAGTCGAGTATCGTCTGCTATAGAGATACTATAAACAATATGGCGGAAAAACGTCGTCTGCTACAGTAACCACTCCCGACCGGTTTGATCCGTCGCGCACGAGCGGCTCTGAAAATTCCCTGCACCGGCGGGTTTCTATTGAATATATAGCGTGACCACTACCTATAGAGACGTCCCTAACTACTGTGTTCTGAGATATATGGGGTGATGGGGGGGGGGGCAACATCAGTCATAACACTCGAGGAAGTCACAGACCCTTTTAATTGCCTCTTGTTCATAGGTAACACGATACAACACATTATTTTTACTGCGAACATTGCTGATACATTGAAATACGAAACACAATTGGAATAACGTTAACTGGCATTCAACTATTTCAATATTATATATTATATGTTCTCAGTAAAGATGTTTCCCTTATTAGATCTACCTAAGACTCTGGTATTAAGACACAATTTTAATAAACCAAAACATAACTTTTATGTTTTGGCATACCAGTGGGAACTGACCGACCAACCGACTGATGTATCATGCTATTGCAACACACTGTAACACAGCAACAACACACTGTAACACAGCAACAACACAGTGTAACACAGCAACAACACACTGTAACATAGCAGCAACACAGTGTAACACAGCAACAACATGCTGTAACACATTGTAACACAGCAACAACACACTGTAACACAGCAACAACACACTGTAACACAGCAACAACACACTGTAACACAGCAACAACACACTGTAACACAGCAACAACACACTGTAACACAGCAACAACACACTGTAACACAGCAACAACACACTGTAACACAGCAACAATACACTGTAACACAGTAACAACGCAGTGTAACACAGCAACAACATGCTATAACACAGCAATAACACACTGTAACACAGCAACAACACAGTGTAACACAGCAACAACACGCTGTAACACAGCAACAACACAGTGTAACACAGCAACAACACGCTGTAACACAGCAACAACACACTGTAACACAGCAACAACACACTGTAACACAGCAACAACACACTGTAACACAGCAACAACACACTGTAACACAGCAACAACACAGTGTAACACAGCAACAACACAGCAACAACACAGTGTAACACAGCAACAACACACTGTAACACAGCAACAACACAGTGTAACACAGCAACAACACACTGTAACACACCAACAACACATTGTTACACAGCAACAACACAGTGCAACACAGCAACAACACACTGTAATACAGCAACAACACGCTGTAACACAGCAACAACACACTGTAACACAGCAACAACACACTGTAACACAGCAACAACACGCTGTAACACAGCAACAACACACTGTAACACAGCAACAACACGCTGTAACACAGCAACAACACAGTGTAACACAGCAACAACACACTGTAACACACCAACAACACAGTGTTACACAGCAACAACACAGTGTAACACAGCAACAACACACTGTAACACAGCAACAACACGCTGTAACACAGCAACAACACACTGTAACACAGCAACAACACACTGTAGCACAGCAACAACACAGTGTAACAACACACTGTAACTCAGCAACAACACAGTGTGACACAGCAACAACACACTGTAACAAAGCAACAACACACTGTAACACAGCAACAACACAGTGAAACACAGCAACAACACACTGTAACACAGCAACAACACAATGTAACACAGCAAGAGCACAGTGTAACACAGCAACAACACGCTGTAACACACCAACAACACACTGTAACACAGCAACAACACACTGTAACACAGCAACAACACACTGTAACACAGCAACAACACACTGTAGCACAGCAACAACACAGTGTAGCACAGCAACAATACACTGTAACACAGCAACAACACACTGTAACACAGCAACAGCACACTGTAACACAGCAACAACACGCTGTAACACAGCAACAGCACACTGTAACACAGCAACAACACACTGTAACACAGCAACAACACACTGTAGCACAGCAACAACACAGTGTAACACAGCAACAACACAGTGTAACACAGCAACAACACACTGTAACACAGCCAAAACACGCTGTAACACAGCAACAACACAGTGTAACACAACAAAAACACGCTGTAACACTGCAACAACACGCTGTAACACAGCAACAACACACTGTAACACAGAAACAACACGCTGTAACACAGCAACAACACAATGTAACACAGCAACAACACGCTGTAACACAGCAACAACACACTGTAACACAGCAACAACACAGTGTAACACAGCAACAACGCAGTGTAACACAGCAACAACACAGTGTAACACAGCAACAACACAGTGTAACACAGCAACAACACACTGTAACACAACAACAACACAGTGTAACACAGCAACAACACACTGTAACACATCAACAACACACTGTAACACAGCAACAACACACTGTAACACAGCAACAACACAGTGTAACACAGCAACAACACAGTGTAACACAGCAACAACACGCTGTAACACACCAACAACACACTGTAACACAGCAACAACACACTGTAACACAGCAACAACACACTGTAGCACAGCAGCAACAACACACTGTAACACAGCAACAACACAGTGTAACACAGCAACAACACGCTGTAACACAGCAACAACACAGTGTAACACAGCAACAACACACTGTAACACAGCAACAACACGCTGTAACACAGCAACAACACACTGTAACACAGCAACAACACGCTGTAACACAGCAACAACACAGTGTAACACAGCAACAACACACTGTAACACAGCAACAACACGCTGTAACACAGCAACAACACACTGTAACACAGAACCAACACGCTGTAACACAGCAACAACACACTGTAACACAGCAACAACATGCTGTAACACAGCAACAACACACTGTAACACAGCAACAACACGCTGTAATAGAGCAACAACACAATGTAACACAGCAACAACACACTGTAACACAGCAACAACACACTGTAACACAGCAACAACACAGTGTAACACAGCAACAACGCAGTGTAACACAGCAACAACACAGTGTAACACAGCAACAACACACTGTAGCACAGCAACAACACAGTGTAACACAGCAACAGCACACTGTAACACAGCAACAACACAGTGTAACACAGCAACAACACACTGTAACACAGCAACAACACAGTGTAACATAGTAACAACACACTGTAACACACCAACAACACAGTGTAACACAGCAACAACACAGTGTAACACAGCAAGAACACAGTGTAGCACAGCAACAACACACTGTAACAGAGCAACAACACACTGTAACACAGCAACAACACACTGTAACACAGCAACAGCACAGTGTAACACAGCAACAACACACTGTAACACAGCAACAACACACTGTAACACAGCAACAACACAGTGTAACACAGCAACAATACACTGTAACACAGCAACAACACACTGTAACACAGCAACAACACACTGCAACACAGCAACAACACACTGTAACACAGCAACAACACACTGTAACACAGCAACAGCACACTGTAACACAGCAACAACACACTGTAACACAGTAACAGCACACTGTAACACAGCAACAACACACTGTAACACAGCAACAACACACTGTAACACAGCAACAACACAGTGTAACAATACACTGTAACACAGCAACAACACACTGTAACACAGCAATAACACAGTGTAACACAGCAACAACACACTGTAACACAGCAACAACACACTGTAACACAGCAACAACACAGTGTAACACAGCAACAACACACTGTAGCACAGCAACACCACAGTGTAACACAGCAACAACACACTGTAACACAGCAACAACACACTGTAACACAGCAACAACACACTGTAGCACAGCAACAACACAGTGTAACAAACACTGTAACACAGCAACAACACAGTGTAACACAGCAACAACACAGTGTAACACAGCAACAACACACTGTAACACAGCAACAACACAGTGTAACACAGCAACAACACACTGTAACACAGCAACAACACACTGTACCACAGCAACAACACACTGTAACACAGCAACAACACACTGTAACACAGCAACAACACACTGTAACACAACAACAACACACTGTAACACAGCAACAACACACTGTAACATAGCAACAACACACTGTAACACAGCAACAACACACTGTAACACAGCAATACAGAAGTATTGCTTTGTATAGCACATTTTAGAAGACAATCCCTACAAATTGGCAAATGTCAAAGAAAGTGTTAAAAGTGTAAATGAAGCATTTACATTTACATTTATCAGTCATTGTTTCGCAATGGAGCTAAAATTAATTTGTATAATCCAAAATAAACTATATAATACTTACACACACATGTCAGCTGAGCCTGTAAGACGAACAGTGTAAATGAAAGCAGCAGTTTCGATCTTGGTCGTAAGACAAGTGCCATCTCGCAGTCACAATGGTTCCTCGCTCACTAAACGATTTATATAGCATACATTGTTTGCTATCTATCTGTTATCGCTCGTTTCGGTGTTAAAATACAGGTTGTTGGTGCCTTATACTAAAGTGGGGTCCTAGGATAGAGGTACAGAATTGTTAGTGCCTTATACTAGAGTGGGGTCCTAGGAACAACCACCACAAAAGGGGTCCTAGCATAGAGGACCAGGGTTGTTGTTGCCTTATACTAGAGGGGGTCCTAGGATAGAGGTACAGGGTTGTTGGTTCCTTATACTAGAAGTCGGGAGGGGTCCTAGGATAGAGGTACAAGGTTCTGGATGACTTACAGCACCAAAACAAACTGCCGCTTGGGGTCTGGACAAATGGTTTCGGGTTCAAGGGAATCCAGGGATCGCAGAGATCCGCCTCTGCCCCTAATAAAATTAAGCGTTCGAGTTTGGGATTTTAAACCGAGGTGTCGGTGCTTTACACTGTGCACGTAAAATAACCAGAGGAGATTCTGGAATGGGTATCTCTCTGTATCATTGCACTATCCTCCAAACTCTAAAATCTCTTCAGGAGGCGACGATCATATGGGCAACCGGTAGCGACGATAAATAAACGTAATACACACACACACGGGCTCAAAACCAAAGGACCCCTCCCCACATCTAGTATAAGGAACCAACAACCATGTACCTCTCTCCTAGGAGCCCACTCTAGTATAAGGCACTAACAACCCTGTACATCTATCCTAGGACCCCTCCCAACTTCTAGAATAAGGCACCAACAATCCTGGTCCTCTATCCTAGGATCCCACTCTAGTATAAGGCACTAACAACCCTGTACCTCTATCCTAGGACCCCACTTTAGTATAAGGCACTAACAAACCTGTACATCTATCCTAGGACCGCTCCCCACCTATAGTATAAGGAACCAACAACCCTGTACCTCTATCCTAGGACCCTTCCCCACCTCTAGTATATGGCACCAACAACCCTGTACCTCTAAGGCGTGGGGATGAAGTGGAGGACTGGCAGGATGAGCACAACTTGATTCTTGTCAACCAGCCCTATGATGTACCAACCTTCTACTCAAGGCGATGACACACTACTACCTCTCCAGATCTAGCATTCTGCATAGAGGACATCCAGAAAGGTACGGTTAGAGAAGTTGGCGATCAACTTGGTGGAAGTGACCACAAACCAGTGTTCCTCACACTCAGCAGTGAAGTGATACAGACAGACCATCCCTACCCTAGATGGAACTACAAGAAAGCCAAGTGGAGTCTCTTTGCTATTCGGTCCAATTCTCTTACTCGAGGCATACAGATACAAGGAAGAGATGTTAACAACGTGGTGAAAGAGTTCAACAGCTGCATACTCAAAGCTGCCCATGAAACCATCCCTAGAGGTGCGAGAAGAGAATACAAGCCCTACTGGACCAATCAGTTGCAGACACTCCAAGATGAACTCACTGAAGCAAGGAACAGGGCAGAAGAACAGCCATCACAAGAAAACCATGAACAACTTCAGAAAGCAAAGGCACAGTTTCAAAAATCTAAACTGGAAGCTACACGACGAAGTTGGAGGGAGAAAACTGCTGCCCTGAACCTTGGGAAGAACGAGAGGAAGTTGTGGAGGCTCACGAAACAGCTAAATGATGAAGAAAATAGCAGACAAAACATCACGTTGGATGAGGATGGGAAACTGTTGACCGGCAAAGAGACTGCAGACTGTCTCGCCAAAGCCTACCAGAAAGAGGGCAACATCAAAGTCACACGCCAACAGCAAAGAGAGGCACGGAAAGAACAGAAGGATAGAAGTAAAAGGCATACGGAACAAGACTCCATGAAACTTCCACTTACATACCAGGACCTGTACACAGCGCTCAGACAACTGAAAAAGAGGAAGTCACCTGGACCAGATGGAATCTCCAATGAGATGCTAACTCATCTTGGATGCTCAGCCATGCTGAAACTTCTTGACATCTTCAATCTTAGCTGGGAAGAAGGCATAGTTCCGCAGATCTGGAAGGAAGCCAACGTTATCCCAATCTACAAGAACGGCAAGGATAGAAAGAAAGATTCCAGCTATCGCCCTATTAGTCTCACTAGCTGTGTGGTCAAGACAATGGAGAGGATAGTTAACAAGAGACTCATGTGGTACCTTGAGACAGAAAACCTCCTATCCAAGGAACAAGCAAGATTCCGAGAGTTCAGATGCACAGAGGACCAGGCAACATACCTCGCTCAGGAAGTTGAGGATGCATTCCAAGGCCAGAAGGTAGGTTTTGCAACCTGGATAGACCTCCAGAAGGCTTTTGGCAAATTCTGGACTGATGGGCTGCTGGTCAAGATGCAACGATGCGGAATTGCCGACAAGATGCTCCGATTGACCAGATCCTTCCTACACAATCGCAGAGCCAGAGTACTTGTTGACAACCAGAAGAGCAAGAAATTCCTCATCCGACACGGTGTTCCTCAAGGAGGAGTGATCTCGCCTACGCTGTTCCTCATCTTCATCGATGACTTGCTTGCAGAGCTCCCAAAAGGTATCAAAGCAGCACTCTATGCAGACGACTTGGTCATGTGGTGTGTTGAAGAACATGCAACGACTGCCACATACAGAATGCAGATGGCCGCAGACAAGCTCACAGCATGGGCAGAAGACTGGTGCATCTCTATTAATAAGGAGAAGTCGTCAACCCCACTCTTCACACTTTCCACCAAACAGAAAGCTGGAACCATCAAAGTCGGTGGAACTGCCTTGAAGACGGACAACGAGCCAACATACTTGGGGGTGACATTTGACAGACGGCATACATGGAAGCCACATATCCAGAAAGCAGAGGCCAACGCCAAGCGCAAGCTTGCAATCCTTCGGAAGCTTGCTGGCACCACATGGGGTGCCAATGATCACATCCTGAAGACTATATACCAAGGTGTGGTCAGCCCTCACCTGGATTATGGATCCACTGCCTGGACAGCATCAGCCAAGACTAACCAACAGACACTCGACAAGGTTCAGAACAAGGCTCTCGGGCTGATCACAGGTGCAATGAAGAGCACTCCAATCAAGGCCATGGAGAAAATTACTTCCATCCAGCCACTGCAAGAACGTCGCTACACAAGAATTCTTCTACAGACAGAGAAGTTTAGATGTCAGGAAGAACAACCGATGAAGCAGAGAATTGAGGCACTAACGAAGAATCGTCTAAAGCGAAGCAGTTTCATCCACCAGTCCAAGAAGCTTGCTCGAAAGCACACCAGCCATCTTCCAGCCAAGACGTTGCCTCCAACGCCATTTCTATCCAAGCCATGGTTGACTAGCGATGAATCCAAGGTTACCATCTGCAGTACAATCCCATACATGACATCCAGAGATAGACAACATGATGGCGTCAAACGTGCCCTCACACTAGCACACATCGACAAGAGTTATCCTGGAGAAGCATGGCTACAAGTCTACACAGATGGTTCAGCCACAAGAGCAGTAGCAAATGGAGGAGCAGGCGTATATGTCCGACACCCAGATGGACACACACAGTCAGTTGCTCTACCTACTGGAGTACACTGCAGCAACTATGGGGCAGAAGTACAGGCCCTTGAAACAGCAGCATCTCTAGTACACAACACTGTGGAGTGTGCCCAGGTTGTCTTCCTGACGGATGAGCTCTCAGTTCTTGATGCCATGTCTAACAACAAAGAACCCCACCTGATGGAAGCCCTTCGAACAGTCAGCGTAACTAAAAGAACTGTCCTCCAGTGGGTACCTGCACACATAGGCATTCCTGGCAATGAAGCCGCTGACTAGCTTGCCAAGCAAGGTTCTACCGAGAGGCAACCAGACAAAGATTTAACTTACAAGGAGAAATGCACCATAATCAAATCTGCATCAAAGCCAACAGTCGAGAAGGATGACTACCACCTTCTCACCAGACAGGAGCAAGTCACGATATTCCGGCTTAGAACAGGGCATAACCGCCTGAACTTCCATATGTGTCGGAAGCTTGGACTAGCTCCATCAACTGCCTGCAGCTGCAAAATAGGGGACCAGACCGCAGAACACATCCTTCAGGAGTGTCCCAATCTTCATGGGCTGAGGAAAACAACCTGGGCAACAGATACTTCTCTCCAGACGAAGTTACATGGCCGACGGGATGATCTGAGGAGGACGGCC
>CM026394.1:16153542-16202368 GCA_014843695.1 Archivesica marissinica | reverse complement strand
TACATCTGCTGCACCTTCGTCGTCAGCTGTCAAGCCAAGAATGGCATTAATGAAGCTCGATTTACCTGTCCCAGAATTGCCAATGATAGCTATGTTGATATCAACATTCTTCCACTCGTTCAGTTCTTTGTCAGTAAAAAATGTCACTGCCGTTATGCCACCTTTTTCAAATAGATCCGTGATGTATTCAAAATGGTAACCGTCTTTCCCAGCATGTGTCATAGCTGAAAAGAAGAAATTTAGCGTAGTTTTAACCAAAGTATAACCGATATATATATAAATAAATAGCACTCGGTAAATAGCACTGTTGTATATGTGTGTACATTAAATCCCTCTAAACCGGACTGGACAAAGAGACCGGTTTATAAGGTGTTCTGGATAATAGGGGGGTCTGGATTAGAGAGGGTCTGGATTAGAGGGGGTCTGGATTAGAGGGGGGTTCAGGATTTGGAAGGGTGTCAGGATAGAGGGTGTAGGAGTGAGCACGCGGGGGGTCAGATAAGAGGGGGTCCAGATAAGAAGGGAGGTTCAGATTAGAGGGGGTTCTGATTAGTTAGAGGGGTGTCCAGATTAGAGGGGGTTTAACTGTATTTCTTACAATTACATCATGTAATCTATGGTGTTGCAACTGATCAAGATATGACAAGAAAAATAATACATTTGATTAAACTTCTGTTGATTTGGTTTGATGGGCGGGGGGGGCAACATTAGTCATAACACTCGGAGGAAGTCACAGACCCTTTTAATTGCCTCTTGTTCATAATAGGTAACACGATACAACACATTATTTTTACTGCGAACACTGCTGATACATTGAAACACGAAACACAATTGGAATAACTGTAACTGGCATTCAACTATTTCAATATTATATATTAAATGTTCGCAGTAAAGATGTTTCTAGATCTACCTAAGACACAATTTTAATAAACCAAAACATAACTTTTATGTTTTGGCATACCAGTGGGAACTGACCGACCAACCGACTGATGCATCATGATATAGCAACACAGTGTAACACAGCAACAACACACTGTAACACAGCAACAACACAGTGTAACACAGCAACAACACACTGTAACACAACAACAACACACTGTAACATAGCAACATCACACTGTAACACAACAACAACACACTGTAACATAGCAACAGCACACTGTAACACAACAACAACACACTGTAACATAGCAACATCACACTGTAACACAACAACAACACACTGTAACATAGCAACAGCACACTGTAACACAACAACAACACACACTAACATAGCAACAGCACACTGTAACACAACAACAACACACTGTAACACAACAACACACTGTAACATAGCAACAGCACACTGTAACACAACAACAACACGCTGTAACACAACAACAACACACTGTAACATAGCGACAACACAGTGTAATACAACAACACACTGTAACATAGCAACAACACACTGTAACACAGCAGCAACACAGTGTAACACAGCAACAACACACTGTAACACAGCAACAACAGTGTAACACAGCAACAACACACTGTAACACAGCAACAACACAGTGTAACACAGCAGCAACACACTGTAACACAGCAATAGCCCCACCCCCCCACCCCCACTGTAACACAACAACACACACTGTAACACAGCAAAAAACACACTGTAACACAGCAAAAAAACACACTGTAAACACAACAACACACACGGTAACATAGCAACAACACCACTGTAAACATCAAACAAAACACTGTAACATAGCAACAGCACACTGTAACCACAACAACACACTGTAACACAGCAACAAAACACTGTAACACAGCAACAACACACTGTAACATAGCAACAGCACACTGTAACACAACAACAACACACTGTAACATAGCAACAGCACACTGTAACACAACAACAACACACTGTAACACAGCAACAACACACTGTAACACAGCAACAACACACTGTAACACAACAACACACTGTAACACAACAACAACACACTGTAACACAGCAACAACACACTGTAACACAGCAACAACACACTGTAACACAGCAACAACACACTGTAACACAGCAACAACACACTGTAACATAGCAACAGCACACTGTAACACAGTAACAACACAGTGTAACACAGCAACAACACACTGTAACACAGCAACAACACACTGTAACACAGCAACAACACACTGTAACACAGCAACAACACACTGTAACACAGCAAAAACACACTGTAACACAGCAACAACACACTGTAACACAGCAACAACACACTGTAACATAGCAACAGCACACTGTAGCACAGCAACAACACGCTGTAACACAGCAACAACACAACAACAAAACACTGTAACACAGCAACAACACACTGTAACACAGCAACAACACACTGTAACACAGCAACAACACGCTGTACCACAGCAACAACACACTGTAATACAGCAACAACACAGTGTAACACAGCAACAACACACTGTAACACAGCAGCAACATAGTGTAACACAGAAGCAACACAGTGTAACACAGCAACAACACAGTGTAACACAGCAACAACACACTGTAACACAGCAACAACACACTGTAACACAGCACCAACACACTGTAACACAGCAACAACACAGTGTAACACAGCAACAACACACTGTAACACAGTAACAACACAACAACAACACACTGTAACACAGTAACAACACAACAACAACACACTGTAACACAGCAACAACACACTGTAACACAACAACAGCACAGTGTAACACAGCAACAACACAGTGTAACACAGCAACAACACACTGTAACACAACAACAGCACAGTGTAACACAGCAACAACACGCTGTAACACAACAACAACACAGTGTAACACAGCAACAACACAGTGTAACACAACAACAAGACAGTGTAACACAGCAACAACACACTGTAACACAGCAACAACACACTGTAACACAGCAACAACACACTGTAACACAGCAACAACACAGTGTAACACAGCAACAACACAGTGTAACACAGCAACAACACAGTGTAACACAGCAACAACACACTGTAACACAGCAACAACACACTGTAACACAACAACAGCACAGTGTAACACAGCAACAACACAGTGTAACACAGCAACAACACACTGTAACACAACAACAGCACAGTGTAACACAGCAACAACACGCTGTAACACAACAACAACACAGTGTAGCACAGCAACAACACAGTGTAACACAACAACAACACAGTGTAACACAGCAACAACACGTAACACAGCAACAACACACTGTAACACAGCAACAACACACTGTAATACAGCAACAACACAGCAACACACAATGTAACACAGCAAACAACACACTGTAACACAGCAACAACACACTGTAACACAGCAACAACACACTGTAATACAGCAACAACACAGCAACAACACAGCAACAACACGCTGTAACACAGCAACAACACGCTGTAACACAGAAACAACACAGTGTAACACAGCAACAACACACTGTAACACAGCAACAACACAGTGTAACACAGCAACACCACACTGTAACACAGCAACAACACACTGTAACACAGAAACAACACACTGTAACACAACAACACCACACTGTAACACAGCAACAACACACTGTAACAACACACTGTAACACAGCAACAACACAGTGTAACACAGCAACAACACACTGTAACACAGTGTAACACAACAACAACACAGTGTAACACAGCAACAACACACTGTAACACAGCAACAACACACTGTAACATAGCAACAGCACACTGTAACACAACAACAACACACTGTAACATAGCAACAGCACACTGTAACACAACAACAACACACTGTAACACAGCAACAAAACACTGTAACACAGCAACAACACACTGTAACACAGCAACAACACACTGTAGCACAACAACACACTGTAACACAACAACAACACACTGTAACACAGCAACAACACACTGTAACACAGCAACAACACACTGTAACACAGCAACAACACACTGTAACACAGCAACAAAACACTGTAACACAGCAACAACACACTGTAACACAGCAACAACACACTGTACACAGCAACAACACACTGTAACACAGCAACAACACACTGTAACACAGCAACAGCACACTGTAAACACAACAACAGCCACTGTAACACAGCAACAACACACTGTAAACAGCAACAACACACTGTAACACAGCAACAAACAACTGTAAACGCACAGAACACTGTAACACAGTAACAACACAGTGTAACACAGCAACAACACACTAACACAGCAACAACACACTGTAACACAGCAACAACACACTGTAACACAGCAACAACACACTGTAACACAGCAACAACACGCTGTAACACAGCAACAACACACTGTAACACAGCAACAACACACTGTAACATAGCAACAGCACACTGTAGCACAGCAAAAACACGCTGTAACACAGCAACAACACAACAACAACACACTGTAACACAGCAACAACACACTGTAACACAGTAACAACACGCTGTAGCACAGCAACAACACACTGTAATACAGCAACAACACAGTGTAACACAGCAACAACACACTGTAACACAGCAGCAACACAGTGTAACACAGCAGCAACACAGTGTAACACAGCAACAACACAGTGTAACACAGCAACAACACACTGTAACACAGCAACAACACACTGTAACACAGCACCAACACACTGTAACACAGCAACAACACAGTGTAACACAGCAACAACACACTGTAACACAGTAACAACACAACAACAACACACTGTAACACAGCAACAACACACTGTAACACAACAACAGCACAGTGTAACACAGCAACAACACAGTGTAACACAGCAACAACACACTGTAACACAACAACAGCACAGTGTAACACAGCAACAACACGCTGTAACACAACAACAACACAGTGTAACACAGCAACAACACAGTGTAACACAACAACAAGACAGTGTAACACAGCAACAACACACTGTAACACAGCAACAACACACTGTAACACAGCACCAACACACTAACACAGCAACAACACAGTGTAACACAGCAACAACACACTGTAACACAGTAACAACACAACAACAACACACTGTAACACAGCAACAACACACTGTAACACAACAACAGCACAGTGTAACACAGCAACAACACAGTGTAACACAGCAACAACACACTGTAACACAACAACAGCACAGTGTAACACAGCAACAACACGCTGTAACACAACAACAACACAGTGTAGCACAGCAACAACACAGTGTAACACAACAACAACACAGTGTAACACAGCAACAACACACTGTAACACAGCAACAACACACTGTAACACAGCAACAACACACTGTAATACAGCAACAACACAGCAACAACACAATGTAACACAGCAACAACACACTGTAACACAGCAACAACACACTGTAACACAGCAACAACACACTGTAATACAGCAACAACACAGCAACAACACGCTGTAACACAGCAACAACACGCTGTAACACAGAAACAACACAGTGTAACACAGCAACAACACACTGTAACACAGCAACAACACAGTGTAACACAGCAACACCACACTGTAACACAGCAACAACACACTGTAACACAGCAACAACACACTGTAACACAACAACACCACACTGTAACACAGCAACAACACACTGTAACAACACACTGTAACACAGCAACAACACAGTGTAACACAGCAACAACACACTGTAACACAGGTAACACAACAACAACAACACAGTGTAACACGCAACAAACACTGTAACACAGCAACAAACACTGTAACACAGCAACAACACAGTGTAACACAGCAACAACACACTGTAACACAGTGTAACACAACAACAACACAGTGTAATACAGCAACAACACACTGTAACACAGCAACAACACACTGTAACACAGCAACAACACACAGCAACAACACACTGTAACACAGCAACAACACACTGCAACACAGCAACAACACACTGTAACACAGCAACAACACACTGTAACACAGCAACAACACACTGTAACATAGCAACAGCACACTGTAACACAGTAACAACACAGTGTAACACAGCAACAACACACTGTAACACAGTAACAACACAACAACAACACACTGTAACACAGCAACAACACACTGTAACACAACAACAGCACAGTGTAACACAGCAACAACACAGTGTAACACAGCAACAACACACTGTAACACAACAACAGCACAGTGTAACACAGCAACAACACGCTGTAACACAACAAGAACACAGTGTAGCACAGCAACAACACAGTGTAACACAACAACAACACAGTGTAACACAGCAACAACACACTGTAACACAGCAACAACACACTGTAACACAGCAACAACACACTGTAATACAGCAACAACACAGCAACAACACAATGTAACACAGCAACAACACACTGTAACACAGCAACAACACACTGTAACACAGCAACAACACACTGTATTACAGCAACAACACAGCAACAACACGCTGTAACACAGCAACAACACGCTGTAACACAGAAACAACACAGTGTAACACAGCAACAACACACTGTAACACAGCAACAACACAGTGTAACACAGCAACACCACACTGTAACAACACACTGTAACACAGCAACAACACACTGTATTTATTTATTTATTTATTTATTTATTTATTTAATGGATATCTTGACGATATCTTATTTACCGACGCCTCAACCTAATAAGGTCATGTGGCGTCGAAAACATTTGTAAAAATAAAAATTGTTTAAAAACGTGATCTATGTTAAAAGGTTACATTTTAAATAATATATATACTTGATAATCACAATAAGTTGCATTATAATCTATTTATAAGGTGAGTTTCTTTTAAAAAACCTAATATTGTACTTGGCAGTACTGAATCGAATAATTCTTGTATACTATTTGTATTAAAGTATGCATTCCTTGTAAAGATGAGGTCGGCACAGTGGAGCAAAAAGTGCTTCACTGTGAATATCTCATCACAAGGAATACATATGGGTTGTTCTTCTGCATTTAAAATATAAGAATGTGTAATCCAAGTGTGTCCAATACGACACCGAGTCAAACGAACTTGTTCTTTTCGGTTTAGTTTTGTACGATATGTACTTGAAAATATGGGTTTAATTTCATGTAACTTATTTCCAACTTGTTTGTCCCAATTTATTTGACATTTACTATCGACATATTTCCTAATATTGGATTTTAAATCCGTATGCGGTATTTTAGAGTTTGTTATTGGCAAGTCTAAAGCAGACTTTGCTAGAAAATCAGCTTCATCATTTCCTCGTATGTTTATATGACTGGGAATCCAACAAAAAACAACAGTTTTTGAGGAGCTAATAGATATGTATCTTTTAAAGATTTGTTGAATTAGGGGGTTGGAATGGTTTGGTTGTTTGAGAGATGTTAAAACCGACAAAGAGTCGGAAAATATAATAAATTTGTCGTTTTCGTTAACAGTTATAAGGGAAAGAGCTAGGTCGATAGCTTGTGTTTCTGCAGAGAAAATTGAACTGTCATCAGGTAATCTTACAGTACTTGATTTAGTATGGGTAACTGCTGCACATGCAACCTTTTCAAGTCTTTTTGAGCCATCTGTGTAGATGGATATATAATCTTTATATTTAGATTTTATTTCTAAAAATTTTGTTTTAAAAATATCTGGACTAGTTTCACTTTTCTTATTCTCATACAAATGAAGATCTAAAATAATGTTTGGGGTAGTCAAAGTCCACGGTTCTTTATTTAACAACTTGTTTTCTTGTATAATTGTTGTATCTATTTTTGCTTCTACTAATAATGGTTTAATACGGAGACCTAGTGGTTTTATGGCGGATGGAGAGTTTCCGTAAACTATTTTGTTTTTAGGCTCGAAAACGCAATTGAATGCAGGATTTTTGGGATTTGCAGCTAGTTTGGTTGTATATTGTAACGAGAGTTTCTCTCTCCGTATGTATAAAGAGGGTTCATTTGTTTCAGCATATAAGCTTTCTACGGGAGATGTGCGAAAAGCTCCTAGAGCCAGTCGTAGACCTTGATGATGTATTGTATCTAACTTTTTCAAGTAGGATTTTCTCGCCGATCCATACACAATGGATCCGTAATCCAGTTTGGAACGGATAAGTGATCTGTATAGATTTATAAGAACTGGACAATCGCTTCCCCAATTTGTATTGGAGAGCACCTTCAAAATATTTAGAGCTTTTAGACATTTCGTCCGTAGATAATTTATATGAGGTATGAATGTTAATTTTTTGTCAAATATAAGTCCTAGGAATTTTACTTCTTCTACTACAGGAATTTGTGAACCGTAAATTTTTAAATTTGGATCTGGATGTAATCCTCTCAATTGACAGAAATGTACGCATTGAGTTTTAATTTTAGAGAATTTGAAACCATTTTTGTTTGCCCAATCTTCAAGTTTATTTAGACATTGTTGGAGTTTTTGTTCAATGGTTTCCATATTTTTAGATTTGTAGAACATTACAAAATCATCTACATATAAGGAGCAATCTGTTTCGTTTAAACATTTCACAATGCTATTTATTTTAATATTAAAAAGTGTTGGGGATAAAATACTACCTTGAGGCACCCCTTGCTCTTGTTTGTATGTATCGGAGAGCGTTGAGCCAATTCTTACTTTAAAATTTCTATTTGATAAAAAATTGGCAATAAAATTTGGCAAGTGGCCTTTCAGACCAAAATCGTGTAAATCTTTGAGAATACCATATTTCCATGTGGTATCATATGCCTTTTCTAAATCGAAAAAAACTGCTACCAAATGTTCTTTTTTGATGAAGGCATTACGAATATAAGTTTCTAGTCTTACTAGATGATCAGTTGTACATTTATTTTTCCGAAAACCCGTTTGGTAACTCGTAATCAAACTGTTTGATTCCAAGAACCAAACAAGTCTATCGTTAATCATTCTCTCCATGGTTTTACATATACAACTAGTTAGTGCGATGGGACGATAATTTGTGGGATTTGTATGATCTTTTCCTGGTTTGGGAATAGGAATGATTATGGCTTCACTCCATTCTTTGGGAAAGTTCTCACTTTCCCATGTCATATTAAAAATATCTAAAAGAGTTTTCATTGCATTATTTGGTAAATGTTTTATAATTTGATAACACACAACAACACACTGTAACACAGCAACAACAACACACTGTAACACAGCAACAACACGCTGTAACACAGCAACAACACACTAATACAGCAACAACACACTAATACAGCAACAACACACTGTAACACAGCAGCAACACACTGTAACACAGCAACAACACACTGTAACACAGCAACAACACACTATAACATAGCAACAACACACTGTAACACAACAACAACACACTGTACAAGCAACAGCACACTGTAACACAACAACACACTGTAACACAGCACAACACACTGTAACACAGCAACAACACACTGTAACATAGCAACCACACTGTACACAACAACACACTGTAACACAGCAACAGCACACTGTAACACACAACAACACTGTGTAACACAGCAACAACACACTGTAACACAGCAACAGCACAGTGTAACACAGCAACAACACACTGTAACACAGCAACAACACAGTGTAACACACAACACACAGTGTAACAACAACACATGTAACACAGCAACAACACACTGTAACACAGCAACAACACCTGTAGACACAGCAACAACACATGTAACGCACAACAGCAACACACAAATGTAACACAGCAACAACACAATGTAACACAGCAACAACACACTGTAACACAGCAACAACACACTGTAACACAGCAACAACACAGTGTAACACAGCAACAACACAGTGTAACACAGCAACAACACACTGTAACACAGCAACAACACACTGTAACACAGCAACAACACACTGTAACACAGCAACAACACAGTGTAACACAGCAACAACACACTGTAACACAGCAACAACACACTTAACACAGCAACAACACTGTAACCAGCAACAACACGTAACACAGCAACAACACGTGTAACACAGCAACAACACTGTACGCAGCAACAACACACTGTAACGCAGCAACAACACACTGTAACACAGCAACAACACACTGTAACACAGCAACACACCTGCACAACACACTGTAACACAGCAACAACACACTGAACACAGCAACAACACACTGTAACACAGCAACAACACACTGTAACACAGCAACAGCACAGTGTAAGACAGCAATACAGAAGTATTGCTTTGTATAGCACATTTTAGAAGACAATCCCTACAAATTGGCAAATGGCAAAGAAAGTGTTAAAAGTGTAAATGAGGCATTTACATTGATCAGTCATTGTTTCGCAATGGAGCTAAAATTAGTTTGTATAATCCAAAATAAACTATATAATACTTACACACACACGTCAGCTGAGCCTGTAAGACGAACAGTGTAAATGAAAGCAGCAGTTTCGATCTTGGTCGTAAGACAATTGCCATCTCGCAGTCACAATGATTTCTCGCTCAGTAAACGATTTATATAGCACGTGATGTGAAATCTAGAAATCCACCTACTTTCGGTTTCGCCTGATTTTTTTTAACAGGAAGCAATGCAAGGGAGACAACACTGTGGAAGATGTACCTACTTTCGGTTTCGCCAGATTACAGGAAGCAATGCAAGGGAGATCACACTGTGTACTTCAAGGTGGAAGATGTACACATGTTTCCATTTCTGTTCGTCTATGCAATACAATAAAGTTACCAGGCGCTCAGTTGCCTTTATGCCACAACGCCCGGAATTGCACATTATTTTCAGGATTATTTGCTGGATATAGATCTAAAATAGTAGATGAAAAAGTGAACTTTTCCTATGTGTTTGTTAGTGTATAAATGTCCCCTAAAAGGTGCCAGAGTGCGCCATTGGATGTCTTAGGTTTCAAATAATAGGAAGAAGACCCCAAACACTTTCGGTCTCTTGGTGTATAAAATTATTACATTTTAGTAGTGTAGCCTAGTCTAGTAGTGCGGCAGATCCTTAAGTTATATATCTTATATTCCAGTCCGCCTATGTGGTCGAGTGGTTAAGGTCGCTGACTTGTATACCACTGTAACCTATCATCACTGGTGGTCACGGGTTCGAGCCACGCTCATTTTATATGAAAAGGTTGGCAGTTTCTTACGGAGGTTGGTGCACCCAAGTACTGGTTAACCGCTGGAGCCTGTCCAGGAAAGGTGTTGTTAGGTAAACTGCCCGCCGGCGATATAGCCCGAAATGGTGCTAATGCAGGCGTAAAACCCGAAATATAACATACCATAATCTTAGATTCCAGATTAATTACGTCCCATGACTAATACACTGCACGTGATCACTAACAAATGAAAACCATCTTTGTTAATATTCATTTAGATTACCACAAGTAAATCTAGTACAAATATGTAGGCTTGAAAAATCGGACATTTTACTATCCAGGCATTTTTCAAAATAACATCTATCAAAAATATTTTATGTAGAGGTGTTATTTATAGGACTACGGTAAATCATGAATCCATACATTGTTTGCTATCTGTTATCGCTCGTTTCGGTGTTAAATCTGTATGTATTGTATATGTGTAATAAGAATGTGTGTACATGTATGATGACGTATGTCATTACAGGATCACTATGCCATCCACACGTGTCTTGGAAACCACAGATAGTGTTATATATATACATATATGTACAACCAGGTGCGGTTGAGCCGGTTGGCGACATTAACAATAGTTATTTGGTTTTGAGCCCGTTTGTGTGTGTATTACGTTTATTTATCGTCGCTACCGGTTGCCCATATGATCGTCGCCTCCTGAAAAGATTTTAGAGTTTGGAGGATAGTGCAATGATACAGACAGATACCCATTCCAGAATCTCCTCTGGTTATTTTACGTGCACAGTGTAAAGCACCGACACCTCGGTTTAAAATCCCAAACTCGAACGCTTAATTTTATTAGGGGCAGAGGCGGATCTCTGCGATCCCTGGATTCCCTTGAACCCGAAACCATTTGTCCAGACCCCAAGCGGCAGTTTGTTTTGGTGCTGTAAGTCATCCAGAACCTTGTACCTCTATCCTAGGACCCCTCCCGACTTCTAGTATAAGGAACCAACAACCCTGTACCTCTATCCTAGGACCCCCTCTAGTATAAGGCAACAACAACCCTGGTCCTCTATGCTAGGACCCCTCCCAACTTCTAGAATAAGGCACCAACAACCCTGGTCCTGTATCCTAGGACCCCACTCTAGTATAAGGCACTAACAACTCTGTACCTCTATCCTAGGACCCCACTTTAGTATAAGGCACTAACAAACCTGTACATCTATCCTAGGACCCCTCCCCACCTCTAGTATAAGGAACCAACAAACCTGTACATCTATCCTAGGACCCCTCCCCACCTCTAGTATAAGGAACCAACAACCCTGTACCTCTATCCTAGGACCCTTCCCCACCTCTAGTATAAGGCATCAACAACCCTGTACCTCCGATAGGCGTGGGGATGAAGTGGAATACTGGCAGGATGAGCACAGCTTGATTCTTGTCAACCAGCCCTATGATGTACCAACCTTCTACTCAAGGCGATGGCACACTACTACCTCTCCAGATCTAGCATTCTGCACAGAGGACATCCAGAAAGGTACGGTTAGAGAAGTTGGCGATCAACTTGGTGGAAGTGACCACAAACCAGTGTTCCTCACACTCAGCAGTGAAGTGATACAGACAGACCATCCCTACCCTAGATGGAACTACAAGAAAGCCAAGTGGAGTCTCTTTGCTATTCGGTCCAATTCTCTTACTCGAGGCATACAGGTACAAGGAAGAGATGTTAACAACGTGGTGAAAGAGTTCAACAGCTGCATACTCAAAGCTGCCCATGAAACCATCCCTAGAGGTGCGAGAAGAGAATACAAGCCCTACTGGACCAATCAGTTGCAGACCCTCCAAGATGAACTCACTGAAGCAAGGAACAGGGCAGAAGAACAGCCATCACAAGAAAACCATGAACAACTTCAGAAAGCAAAGGCACAGTTTCAAAAATCTAAACTGGAAGCTACACGACGAAGTTGGAGGGAGAAAACTGCTGCCCTGAACCTTGAGAAGGACGGGAGGAAGTTGTGGAGGCTCACGAAACATCTAAATGATGAAGAAAATAGCAGACAGAACATCACGTTGGATGAGGATGGGAAACTATTGACCGGCAAAGAGACTGCAGACTGTCTGTCTCGCCAAAGCCTACCAGAAAGAGGGCAACATCAAAGTCACATGCCAACAGCAAAGAGGCACGGAAAGAACAGAAGGATAGAAGTAAAAGGCATACGGAACAAGACTCCATGAAACTTCCACTTACAGCCCAGGAACTGTACACAACGCTCAGACAACTGAAAAAGAGGAAGTCATCTGGACCAGATGGAATCTCCAATGAGATGCTAACTCATCTTGGATGCTCAGCCATGCTGAAACTTCTTGACATCTTCAATCTTAGCTGGGAAGAAGGCATAGTTCCGCAGATCTGGAAGGAAGCCAACGTTATCCCAATCTACAAGAACGGCAAGGATAGAAAGAAAGCTTCCAGCTATCGCCCTATTAGTCTCACTAGCTGTGTGGTCAAGACAATGGAGAGGATAGTTAACAAGAGACTCATGTGGTACCTTGAGACAGAAAACCTCCTATCCAAGCAGGATTCCGAGAGTTCAGATGCACAGAGGACCAGGCAACATACCTCGCTCAGGAAGTTGAGGATGCATTCCAAGGCCAGAAGGTAGTTTTTGCAACCTGGATAGACCTCCAGAAGGCTTTTGACAAAGTCTGGACTGATGGTCAAGATGCAACGATGCGGAATTGCCGACAAGATGCTCCGATGGACCAAATCCTTCCTACACAATCGCAGAGCCAGAGTACTTGTTGACAACCAGAAGAGCAAGAAATTCCTCATCCGACACGGTGTTCCTAAAGGAGGAGTGACACGCTGTTCCTCATCTTCATCGATGACTTGCTTGCAGAGCTCCCAAAAGGTATCAAAGCAGCACTCTATGCTGACGACTTGGTCATGTGGTGTGTTGAAGAACATGCAACGACTGCCACATACAGATGGCCGCAGACAAGCTCACAGCATGGGCAGAAGACTGGTGCATCTCTATTAATAAGGAGAAGTCGTCAACCACACTCTTCACACTTTCCACCAAACAGAAAGCTGGAACCATCAAAGTCGGTGGAACTGCCTTGAAGACGGACAACGAGCCAACATACTTGGGGGTGACATTTGACAGACATGGAAGCCACATATCCAGAAAGCAGAGGCCAAAGCCAAGCGCAAGCTTGCAATCCTTCGGAAGCTTGCTGGCACCACATGGGTTGCCAATGATCACATCCTGAAGACTATATACCAAGGTGTGGTCAGGCCTCACCTGGAATATGGATCCACTGCCTGGACAGCATCAGCCAAGACCAACCAACAGACACTCGACAAGGTTCAGAACAAGGCTCTCAGGTGCAATGAAGAGCACTGCAATCAAGGCCATGGAGAAAATTACTTCCATCCAGCCACTGCAAGAACGTCGCGACACAAGAATTCTTCTACAGACAGAGAAGTTTCGATGTCAGGAAGAACAACCGATGAAGCAGAGAGTTGAGGCACTAACGAAGAATCGTCTAAAGCGAAGCAGTTTCATCCACCAGTCCAAGAAGCTTGCTCGAAAGCACACCAGCCATCTCCCAGCCAAGACGTTGCCTCCAACGCCATTTCTATCCAAGCCATGGTTGACTAGCGATGAATCAAAGGTTACCATCTGCAGTACAATCCCATACATGACATCCAGAGATAGACAACATGATGGCGTCAAACGTGCCCTCACACTAGCACACATCGACAAGAGTTATCCTGGAGAAGCATGGCTACAAGTTTACACAGATGGTTCAGCCACAAGAGCAGTAGCAAATGGAGGAGCAGGCGTATATGTCCGACACCCAGATGGAAACACACAGTCAGTTGCTCTACCTACTGGAGTACACTGCAGCAACTATGGGGCAGAAGTACAGGCCCTTGAAACAGCAGCATCTCTAGTACACAACACTGTGGAATGTGCCCAGGTTGTCTTCCTGACTGATGCGCTCTCAGTTCTGGATGCCCTGTCTAACAAAGAACCCCACCTGATGGAAGCCCTTCGAACAGTCAGCGTAACTAAAAGAACTGTCCTACAGTGGATACCTGCACACATATGCATTCCTGGCAATGAAGCCGCTGACCAAGCAAGGTTCTACCGAGAGGAACCAAACAAAGATTTGACTTACAAGGAGAAATGCACCATAATCAAATCTGCATCAAAGCCAACAGTCGAGAAGGACGACTACCACCTTCTCACCAGACAGGAGCAAGTCACGATATTCCGGCTTAGAACAGGGCATAACCGCCTGAACTTCCATATGTGTCGGAAGCTTGGACTAGCTCCATCAACTGCCTGCAGCTGCAAAATAGGGGACCAGACCGCAGAACACATCCTTCAGGAGTGTCCCAATCTTCATGGGCTGAGGAAAACAACCTGGGCAACAGATACTTCTCTCCAGACGAAGTTACATGGCCGACGGGATGATCTGAGGAGGACGGCCCATTTCGTGTTTGCTGCCGGCTTGTCCATGTGATTCGCGAACGACAAGAAGAAGAGTATAAGGCACCAACAACCCTGTACCTCTATCCTAGGCCCCACTCTAGTATAAGTCATCCAGAACCTTGTACCTCTATCCTAGGCCTCACTATAGTATATGTCACCAACAACCCTGTACCTCTATGCTAGGACCCAACTCTAGTATAAGGCAATAACAACCCTGTACCTCTATCCTAGGACCCCTCCCCACATCTAGTATAAGGAACCAACAACCCTGTACCTCTATCCTAGGACCAACTCTAGTATAAGGCACAAACAACCCTGTACCTCTATCCTAGGACCCCTCCCCACATCTAGTATAAGGAACCAACAACCCTGTACCTCTATCCTAGGACCCAACTCTAGTATAAGGCACTAACAACCCTGTAACTCCGACACAAGATGATCCAAGGGGGATTACTCACTATGGTAGAATACTAAGACAATGTACAATATATTTACATATAAATGAATGATGATACTATATATAGATGCAAGATGTAATGACTGAAACGTCATTTGGCGGCCTGAAAAAGTTCACGTGTTCCGTTGTTAGTTCTCTTTGCTGGTTATACACTTGTTGATTTATTTAATCATTCGCGGAATATTTCAATGATGTAACGTTTTTACATATATCTGGGTTGGTTCGCTCTTAAGCGTGTCGGGCCAACCTCCTATGCCGGTTTCCTGGTTGTCCGGTCACGTGGTAACTCCGGGTCGTTCCGGTCTGCAGTTCCACTGTTAGTTGCTTAGCCTGGTGGGTCTGTCGTCGCTCATCGGGCGATTACGTGGGCGACGTCCTTTGACGGCTATCCACACATTGGCAGTTCCCCAGCTGTTAGCATCTCACACTCCACTCCACTCCATGTTGCGTGCGGCTACAATTTTATAAGTACGTCATATTAAAGACGAGCATCTAGTATGCATGTTCATTGGTATTCCATACCTGTGACTTCACTAAGTCGGTTCCACCTGGTGTAGGCTCAGCTCCTATCTCATAGTGCCCTTCGCATCTAATTCACCAGTTTCCGCGTCAATACATACAGTTTCGTGACATCTTATCAATTATGTGATTACATCGACAAAGTTCCATTATATCAATCAAGTTCCCTCATACAAGAGTATATACATAATACGTCAATTGTACACTGTAAGCTGTGTACATAACACCTTAATGATTCACTGTACGCGGTGTATGGTTACATTAGTTCATAACGGACGGATGCCGTATAATGTATCGGACTGGCACCATTCATACATCAGACGGACGATATCTCAGCGACATTCACATTTATACATCCATGACAATATAAAGTAACAATATAAAGTAATTACATTCAAAGTATGCAACCTAGTAACATGCCTTAGACTCCTTATTCCAATGGAACATGTTTCGCCATCGGGCGAACTATAGTTGTATAAATAACCACCTGGTTACTAATTTACAATGAATGAAACCCCGGTCAATTCTACATAATGAACTTGTTTCGTAATCAAGTGAATGCAAACTGCATACCAAGTTCTATATACTGAACTTGTTTCGCACTCCAGTGAAAGTAAACGATATTCTAAACCATTGCAATAATTTACTCGAATAGCTATAACGCAAAAGACACCACCTTCTGTAGGCTGGTGAAAACAGTGTAGGCTGGTGAAAACAGTCAAGATTCCTTGCACAATTTGGCTATAAATATACAGCGAGAATAGTAGCCAAATTGAGTTTTAAAAAGAAATATCTATAAATTGCACTTACGTGATCAAATCCGCATTTCGCTCTGACCAAATTCTCACAACGTTTGCTCCACTCACGGTCAGTTCGTGTTGTCTCGTTTGAAGTGAATGGTAATATGTCAGGTCTCTTACTGTGTTAAATAGTTGTTCAGCCCCATGCTAATCTCACAATTCACTAAATCCCTGTGCTACCGTTATCATGTGATATGTAAAATAAACTAGTTTATAGAGGCCCTGGTATATGGATTTATTACAATAGGTTACACAGAAATAAACCTTATTATGTTATCTCTGTCCGATATTATCCAGGAAACGCTTTAAATAGTTCCCCTATAACATCCAAGAAGATTGGATCCCCTTAGATCACCATACCTCCCCTTATACTCCACTTATACCTGGATCTTCAAAGATGTGTTTACCTTGATTGGAAAACCCCTTCTATAAAATGGGAAAATGAGGCCCCGACTTAGGGTTATAATAATGTGTTCATTAATACAAGAGTCATTTTGTGACAAACTCTATCCTAGGACCCATCCCCACATCTAGTATAAGGAACCAACAACCCTGTACCTCTATCCTAGGACCCAACTCTAGTATAAGGCACTAACAACCCTGTACCTCTATCCTAGGACCCCTCCCAACTTCTAGAATAAGGCACCAACAACCCTGGTCCTCTATCCTAGGACACCACTATAGTATAAGGCACTAACAACCCTGTACCTCTATCCTAGGACCCCACTATAGTATAAGGCACTAACAACCCTGTACCTATATCCTAGGACCCCTCCCCACATCTAGTATAAGGAACCAACAACCCTGTACCTCTATCCTAGGACCCTTCCCCACCTCTAGTATAAGGCACCAACAACCCTGTACCTCTATCCTAGGACCCCTCCCCACCTATAGTATTAGGCACCAACAACCCTTTACCTCTATCCTAGGCCCCACTCTAGTATAAGTCATCCAGAACCGTGTACCTCTATCCTAGGCCCCACTATAGTATATGTCACCAACAACCCTGTATCTCTATCCTAGGACCCAACTCTAGCAAAAGGCACTAACAACCCTATACCTCTCTCCTAGGATCCCACTATAGTATAAGGCACTAACAACCCTATACCTCTATAATAGGACCCCCACATCTAGTATAAGGCACCAACAACCCTGTACCTCTATCCTAGGATCCCCACCTCTAGTATAAGGCACCAACAACCATGGTCCTCTATCCTAGGACCCCACTATAGTATAAGGCACTAACAACCCTGTACCTCTATCCTAGAATCCCCACCCCTAGTATAAGTCATCCAGAACCTTGTACCTCTATCCTAGGACCCCATTCTAGTATAAGTCATCCAGAACCTTGTATCTCTATGCTAGGACCCCTCCCCACCTATAGTATAAGGCACCAACAACCCTGGTCCTCTCTCCTAGGACCCCACTATAGTATAAGGCACTAACAACCCTGTACCTCTATCCTAGGATCCCACTCTAGTATAAGTCATCCAGAACCTTGTACCTCTATCCTAGGACCCCTCCCCACCTCTAGTATAAGGCACCAACAACCCTGTACCTATATCCTAGGACCCCACCTCTAGTATAAGGCACCAACAACCATGTACCTCTATCCTAGGATCCCCTCCTCTAGTATAATGCACCAACAACCATGCACCTCTATCCTAGGACCCCTCCCCACCTCTAGTATAAGGCACGAACAACCCTGGTCCTCTATCATAGGACCCCACCTCTAGTATAATGCACCAACAAACCTGCACCTCTATCCTAGGACCCCACCTCTAGTATAAGGAACCAACAACCATGTACCTCTATCCTAGGACCCCCTCTAGTATAAGGCACCATCAACCCTGTACCTCTATCCTAGGACCCCCTCTAGTATAAGGCACCAACAACCCTGTACGTCTATCCTAGGACCCAACTCTAGTATAAGGAACCAACAACCATGTACCTCTATCCTAGGACCCAACTCTAGTATAAGGCACCAACAACCCTGGTCCTCTATCCTAGGACCCCACTATTGTATAAGGCACTAACAACCCTGTACCTCTATCCTAGGATCCCCTCCTCTAGTATAATGCACCAACAACCCTGCACCTCTATCCTAGGACCCCTCTCCACCTCTAGTATAAGGCACCAACAACCCTCTACCTCTCTCCTAGGATCCCACTCTAGTATAAGGCACCAACAACCCTGTACCTCTATCCTAGGACCCCACTCTAGTATAAGTCATCCAGAACCTTGTACCTCTATCATAGGACCCCTCCCCACTTCTAGTATAAGGCAACAACAACCCTGGTCCTCTATCCTAGGACCCCACTATAGTATAAGGCACTAACAACACTGTACCTCTATCCTAGGATCCCCTCCTCTAGTATAAGGCACTAACAACCATGTACATCTATCCTAGGACCCCTCTCTAGTATAAGGCACTAACAACCCTGTCACCCTATCCTAGGACCCCCTCTAGTATGAGGCACCAACAACCCTGTCCCCCTATCCTAGGACCCCACTCTAGTATAAGTCATCCAGAACCTTGTACCTCTATCCTAGGACCCCTTCCCACCTCTAGAATAAGGCACCAACAACCCTGTACCTCTATCCTAGGACCCCCTCCTCTAGTATAAGGCACTAACAACCATGTACATCTATCCTAGGACCCCACTCTAGTATAAGGCACTAACAACCCTGTACCTCTATCCTAGGACCCCGCTCTAGTATAAGGCACTAACAACCCTGTACCTCTATCCTAGGACCCCACTCTAGTATAAGGCACTAACAACCCTGTACCTCTATCCTAGGACCCCACTCTAGTATAAGGCACTAACAACCCTGTACCTCTATCCTAGGACCCCCTCTAGCATAAGGCACTAACGACCCTGTACATCTATCCTAGGACCCCCTCCTCTAGTATAAGGCACTAACAACCCTGTACCTCTATCCTAGGACCCCCTCCTCTAGTATAATGCACCAACATCCCTGTACCTCTATCATTGGACCCCCATCTCTAGCATAAGGCACCAACAACCCTGGTCCTCTATCCTAGGACCCCACTCTAGTATAAGGCACTTAACAACCCTGTACCTCTATCCTAGGACCCCACTCTAGTGTAAGGCACTAACAACCCTGTACCTCTATCCTAGGACCCCCTTCTCTAGTATAAGACACTAACAACCCTGTACCTCTATCCTAGGACCCCACTCTAGTATAAGGCACCAACAACCCTGTACCTCTATCCTAGGACGCTCCCGGTAGTAAAAGGCATCCAAACCCTTCTACCTCTATGAGTTTTACGTTTATTTATCGTCGCTACCGGTTGCCCATATGAGCGGCGCCCCTGAAGAGATTAGTAATTTTAGAATTTTGGAGGATAGTGCATGATACAGACAGAGACCCATTCCAGAGTATCCTCTGGTTCTTTTACGTACACGGTGTAAAGCACCGACACGGGACCTCGGTTTAACGTCCCATCTGAAAGACTGTTAATTTTATTAGGGTCAGACTGGGGATCGAACCTGTGATCCATGGATTACCAGTCCAGCGTGTTACCACTGGACTACATATCCGTCTGTTCTACCTCTATCCTGGGACCCCCCTCTAGTATAAGGCACCCAAATCCTCATACCTCTATCCTAGGACACTCCCTGTAGTATATGGCACCACACACCCTGTATCTCTATCCTAGAACACTCCCTGTAGTATAAGGCACCACACACCCTGTACCTCTATCATAGGACACTCCCTGTAGTATAAGGCACAACACACACTGTACCTCTATCCTAGGACACTCCATGTAGTATAATGCACCACACACCCTGTACCTCTATCTTAGGGCACTCCCTGTAGTATATGGCACCACACACCCTGCACCTCTATCTTAGGACACTCCCTGTAGTATAAGGCACCACCCACCCTGTACCTCTATCTTAGGACACTCCATGTAGTATAAGGCATCACACACCCTGTACCTATATCCTAGGACACTCCCTGTAGTATAAGGCACCACACACCCTGTACCTCTATCCTAGGACACTCCCTGTAGTATAAGGCACCACACACCCTGTACCTCTATCCCAGTAATATAATGACATCCAAAGCATTGGACCTTGTGCCTCCATCCTAGGACCCCCACCCCCTTTGGAATTTGGTCTCGTGTCGGTGCTTTACACCGTGCACGTAAAAGAACCAGAGGAGACTCTGGAATGGGTCTCTGTCTGTATCATTGCACTATCCTCCAAATATCTAAAATGACTTATCTCTTCAGGAGGCGTCGTTCATATGGGCAACCGGTAGCTACGATAAATAAACGCAAAACACACACAATCACACTCAATAGAGTTACTATTTTAAAATGTTAATAAAATTACGAAAAAATTGAAGAAAATCGGAGACTATGTTTGCCACGGATCCGTCTTCAAATCTGTTGTCGTAAAGTGTTAGAAGCAACTTCATACATTAAACTGCTTCGTTCTACAACACCTGTTGTGTCAACCATTCAATTTATGCTCGTTTATCTTGATGGCATCCTCCGCCATCACATCCAGTAAATCATGAAGGCACCAAGATGTGAGAGTGTAAGATGCTGCCCCGCTAACGGCAGATCCAAGTATCGGCAGTAGATATTTAACATACTTTGCGCTTGTTAATGTTGCTGCTTTTTGTATCCCCTTCTTACCGAAATACGACAGTAGACCTTTCGCTGACACTGAAATTATGCGACTCTTCAAGTTAAGAGAAATTTCTAACTGCTCTATCGACTTATTGGACCGCTTTGCATACGCGGCAAGCAACTCATCGCCTAAGCCGAACTGTTCGCGGTAAAACCTGGCCTCTTCAAGAACTATTCCTATATCGATGATACTGTCTAACAATGGCACGGGTATAGCTCCAACCATTGCTGAAACCAGAGACAAGTTATGAATTCTTTCAAACAGTGTCTCCTTCTTGAAAAGAATGACGTTTTCTGTGAGTACTGTCATAGATAATATCATTGCTTCCTTTTTCAATTCTGGAGCATCTTCAATTAGCTTGCGGGAGAGTAAATCAAAATCATATATTTCTGGTTCATAACTATCGATTAAATAGACCGTAGGTGTCCTATTTTTAAGAGCAATGTTTTGAAGATTTATTTCGCAGTGCTTCCTAATTTTATCTAACGTGCCGTAATCGGTATGAGTTTTCGGGTGACTCCTCTTGTTATTAGCTATGTCTTGACCAACTTTACTGCGGACAAAGTAAAAGTGTCTGCCCTTTGCATTCAATTCCGTTGCAAGCCACTTATCGTCATCCCGAAATCTATCAGCTGTTATAATTACGAAGTAATCGTACGTATCGACCTTGACTTGATCGAAGTAATGTTCCCGATTGTAAGTTGGTGTTCCTAAACCAGGCAGATCCCACAGAACAAGTTGTGAATTCGACGGATGTTGGTATTTCGTAATGTCCTTTGTTGTCTCCGTCACGCCTACATCTGCTGCACCTTCATCGTCAGCTGTCAAGCCAAGAATGGCATTAATGAAGCTCGATTTACCTGTCCCAGAATTGCCAATGAAAGCTATGTTGATTTTAACATTCTTCCACCCGTTCAGTTCTTTGTCAGCAAAAAATGTCACTGCCGTTATGCCACCTTTTTCAAATAGATCCCTGATGTATTCAAAATGGTAACCGTCTTTCCCAGCATGTGTCATAGCTGAAAAGAAGAAATTTAGCGTAGTTTTAACCAAAGTATAACCGATATATATAAATAAATAGCACTCGGTAAATAGCACTGTTGTATATGTGTCTACATTAAATCCCTCTAAACCGGTGTGGGCAAAAAGACCGGTTTAGAAGGTGTTCTGGATAATAGGGGGGTCTGGATTAGAGAGTCTGGATTAGAGGGGGGGGTCAGATAAGAGGGGGTCCGGATAAGAAGGGAGGTTCAGATTAGAGGGGGTTCTGATTAGTTAGAGGGGTGTCCAGATTAGTGTATTTCTTACAATTACTTCTGTTGATGTAGTCTGAGATATATGGGGTGATGGGGGGGGGCAACATCAGTCATAACACTCGAGGAAGTCACAGACCCTTTTAATTGCCTCTTGTTCATAATAGGTAACACGATACAACAAATTATTTTTACTGCGAACACTGCTGATACATTGAAATACGAAACACAATTGGAATAACGTTAACTGGCTTTCAACTATTTCAATATTATATATTATATGTTCTCAGTAAAGATGTTTCCCTTATTAGATCTACCTAAGACTCTGGTATTAAGACACAATTTTAATAAACCAAAACATAACTTTTATGTTTTGGCATACCAGTGGGAACTGACCGACCAATCGACTGATGCATCATGCTATAGCAACACAGTGTAACACAGCAACAACACACTGTAACACAGCAACAACACACTGTAACACAGCAACAACACACTGTAACAAAGCAACACCACACTGTAACACAGCAACAACACACTGTAACACAGCAACAACACACTGTAACACAGCAACAACATACTGTAACACAGCAACAACACACTGTAACACAGCAACAACACAGTGTAACACAGCAGCAACACAGTGTAACACAGCAACAACACAGTGTACCACAGCAACAATACACTGCAACACAGCAACAACACAGTGTAACACAGCAACAACATACTGTAACACAGCAGCAACACATTTAACACAGCAACAACACACTGTAACAACAACCACACACTGTAACACAGCAACAACACACTGTAACACAGCAACAACACAGTGTAGCATAGCAACAACACACTGTATACAGCAACAGCACAGTGTAACACAGCAACAACACACTGTAACACAACATCAACACACTAAAACACAGCAACAACACACTGTAACACAGCAACAACACTGTGTAACACAGCAACAACACGCTGTAACACAGCAACAACACAGTGTACCACAGCAACAATACACTGCAACACAGCAACAACACACTGTAACACAGCAACAACACACTGTAACACAGCAGCAACACATTTAACACAGCAACAACACACTGTAACAACAACCATACACTGTAACACAGCAACAACACACTGTAACACAGCAACAACACAGTGTAGCATAGCAACAACACACTGTAATACAGCAACAACACAGTGTAACACAGCAACAACACACTGTAACACAGCAACAACACACTGTAACACAGCAACAACACGCTGTAGCACAACAACAACACACTGTAACACAGCAACAACACAGTGTAACACAGCAACAACACACTGTAACACAGCAACAACACACTCTAACACAACAAAAACACAGTGTAACACAGCAACAACACACTGTAACACAGCAACAACACTGCAACACAGTAACAACACGCTGAAACACAGCAACAACACACTGTAACACAGCAACAACACACTGTAACACAACAACAACACGCTGTAACACAGCAACAACACAGTGTAACACAGCAACAACACACTGTAACACAGCAGCAACACATTTAACACAGCAACCACACACTGTAACACAGCAACAACACACTGTAACACAGCAATAACACAGTGTAGCATAGCAACAACACACTGTAATACAGCAACAGCACAGTGTAACACAGCAACAACACACTGTAACACAACATTAACACACTGAAACACAGCAACAACACACTGTAACACAGCAACAACACTGTGTAACACAGCAACAACACGCTGTAACACAGCAACAACACAGTGTACCACAGCAACAATACACTGCAACACAGCAACAACACACTGTAACACAGCAACAACACCAGTAACACAGCAGCAACACATTTAACACAGCAACAACACACTGTAACAACAACCATACACTGTAACACAGCAACAACACACTGTAACACAGCAACAACACAGTGTAGCATAGCAAGAACACACTGTAATACAGCAACAACACAGTGTAACACAGCAACAACACACTGTAACACAGCAACAACACACTGTAACACAGCAACAACACGCTGTAGCACAACAACAACACACTGTAACACAGCAACAACACAGTGTAACACAGCAACAACACACTGTAACACAGCAACAACACACTGTAACACAACAAAAACACAGTATAACACAGAAACCACACTGTAACACAGCAACAACACTGTAACACAGTAACAACACGCTGAAACACAGCAACAACACACTGTAACACAGCAACAACACACTGTAACACAACAACAACACGCTGTAACACAGCAACAACACAGTGTAACACAGCAACAACACACTGTAGCACAGCAGCAACACATTTAACACAGCAACAACACACTGTAACAACAACCATACACTGTAACACAGCAACAACACACTGTAACACAGCAACAACACAGTGTAGCATATCAACAACACACTGTAATACAGCAACAACACAGTGTAACACAGCAACAACACACTGTAACACAACATCAACACACTGAAACACAGCAACAACACGCTGTAACACAGCAACAACACACTGTAACACAGCAACAACACTGTGTAACACAGCAACAACACGCTGTAACACAGCAACAACACACTGTAATACAGCAATAACACGCTGTAACACAGCAACAACACACTGTAACACAGCAATAACACACTGTAACACAGCAACAACACACTGTAACACAGCAACAACACACTGTAACACAGCAACAACACGCTGTAGCACAGCAACAACACACTGTAACACAGCAACAACACAGTGTAACACAGCAACAACCGTGACACTGTAACACAAAAAACATTGCAACAACACTGTAACACAGCACACCTGAACACAGCAACAACACACTGTAACACAGCAACAACACACTGTAACTGTAACACAGCAACAACACAGTGTAACACAGCAACAACACACTGTAACACAGCAACACATACACAGCAACAACACTGTAACAAGCAACAACACACTGTAACACTGTAACACAGCAACAACACACTGTAACACAGCAACAACACACTGTAACACAGCAACAACACACTGTAACACAGCAACAACACACTGTAACACAGCAACAACACACTGTAACACAGCAACAACACACTGTAACACAGCAACAACACACTGTAACACAGCAACAACACACTGTAACACAGCAACAACACACTGTAACACAGCAACAACACACTGTAACACAGCAACAACACACTGTAACACAGCAACAACACGCTGTAACACAGCAACAACACACTGTAACACAGAACACCTGTAACACAGCAACAACACACTGTAACACAGCAACAACACCTGTAACACAGCAACAACACACTGTAACACAGCAACAACACCTGTAAAAGCAACAACACATGTAACACAGCAACAACACACTGTAACACAGCAACAACACACTGTAACACAGCAACAACACACTGTAACACAGCAACAACACACTGTAACACAGCAACAACACAGTGTAACACAGCAACAACACATGTAACACAGCAACAACACAGTGTAACACAGCAACAACACTGTAACACAGCAACAACACACTGTAACACAGCAACAACACACTGTAACACAGCAACAACACAGTGTAACACAGCAACAACACACTGTAACACAGCAACAACACACTGTAACACAGCAACAAACATCTGTAACACAGCAACAACACACTGTAACACAGCAACAACACAGTGTAACACAGCAACAACACACTGTAACACAGCAACAACACTGTAACACAGAACACACCTGAACACAGCAACAACACACTGTAACACAGCAACAACACACTGTAACACAACAACAACACGCTGTAACACAGCAACAACACAGTGTAACACAGCAACAACACACTGTAACACAGCACAACACATTAACACAGCAACAACACATGTAACACTGTAACACAGCAACAACACACTGTAACACAGCAACAACACACTGTAACACAGCAACAACACACTGTAACACAGCAACAACACAGTGTAACACAGCAACAACACACTGTAACACAGCAGCAACACATTTAACACAGCAACAACACACTGTAACAACAACATACACTGTAACACAGCAACAACACACTGTAACACAGCAACAACACAGTGTAGCACAGCAACAACACACTGTAACACAGCAACAACACAGTGTAACACAGCAACAACACACTGTAACACAGCAACAACACAGCTGTAACACAGCAACAACACACTGTAACACAGCAACAACACAGTGTAACACAGCAACAACACACTGTAACACAGCAACAACACACTGTAATACAGCAAAACACACTGTAACACAGCAACAACACACTGTAACACAGCAACAACACACTGTAACACAGCAACAACACACTGTAACACAGCAACAACACAGTGTAACACAGCAACAACACACTGTAACACAGCAACAACACACTGTAACACAACAAAAACACAGTGTAACACAGCAACAACACACTGTAACACAGCAACAACACTGTAACACAGTAACAACACGCTGAAACACAGCAACAACACACTGTAACACAGCAACAACACACTGTAACACAACAACAACACGCTGTAACACAGCAACAACACAGTGTAACACAGCAACAACACACTGTAACACAGCAGCAACACATTTAACACAGCAACAACACACTGTAACAACAACCATACACTGTAACACAGCAACAACACACTGTAACACAGCAACAACACACTGTAACACAACAACAACACGCTGTAACACAGCAACAACACAGTGTAACACAGCAACAACACACTGTAACACAGCAGCAACACATTTAACACAGCAACCACACACTGTAACACAGCAACAACAC
Organism: Archivesica marissinica; assembly: GCA_014843695.1. NCBI lineage: Eukaryota > Metazoa > Mollusca > Bivalvia > Venerida > Vesicomyidae > Archivesica > Archivesica marissinica. The sequence goes on along the minus strand of CM026394.1, from coordinate 16,174,212 downwards.
ACTGTAACACAGCAACAACACAGTGTAGCATAGCAACAACACACTGTAATACAGCAACAGCACAGTGTAACACAGCAACAACACACTGTAACACAACATCAACACACTGAAACACAGCAACAACACACTGTAACACAGCAACAACACTGTGTAACACAGCAACAACACGCTGTAACACAGCAACAACACAGTGTACCACAGCAACAAACACTGCAACACAGCAACAACACACTGTAACACAGCAACAACACACTGTAACACAGCAGCAACACATTTAACACAGCAACAACACACTGTAACAACAACCATACACTGTAACACAGCAACAACACACTGTAACACAGCAACAACACAGTGTAGCATAGCAAGAACACACTGTAATACAGCAACAACACAGTGTAACACAGCAACAACACACTGTAACACAGCAACAACACACTGTAACACAGCAACAACACGCTGTAGCACAACAACAACACACTGTAACACAGCAACAACACAGTGTAACACAGCAACAACACACTGTAACACAGCAACAACACACTGTAACACAACAAAAACACAGTATAACACAGAAACCACACTGTAACACAGCAACAACACTGTAACACAGTAACAACACGCTGAAACACAGCAACAACACACTGTAACACAGCAACAACACACTGTAACACAACAACAACACGCTGTAACACAGCAACAACACAGTGTAACACAGCAACAACACACTGTAGCACAGCAGCAACACATTTAACACAGCAACAACACACTGTAACAACAACCATACACTGTAACACAGCAACAACACACTGTAACACAGCAACAACACAGTGTAGCATATCAACAACACACTGTAATACAGCAACAACACAGTGTAACACAGCAACAACACACTGTAACACAACATCAACACACTGAAACACAGCAACAACACGCTGTAACACAGCAACAACACACTGTAACACAGCAACAACACTGTGTAACACAGCAACAACACGCTGTAACACAGCAACAACACACTGTAATACAGCAATAACACGCTGTAACACAGCAACAACACACTGTAACACAGCAATAACACACTGTAACACAGCAACAACACACTGTAACACAGCAACAACACACTGTAACACAGCAACAACACGCTGTAGCACAGCAACAACACACTGTAACACAGCAACAACACAGTGTAACACAGCAACAACACACTGTAACACAGCAACAACACTGTAACACAGTAACAACACGCTGAAACACAGCAACAACACACTGTAACACAGCAACAACACACTGTAACACAACAACAACACGCTGTAACACAGCAACAACACAGTGTAACACAGCAACAACACACTGTAACACAGCAACAACACACTGTAACACAGCAACAACACACTGTAACATAGCAACAACACACTGCAACACAACAACAACACACTGTAACATAGCAACAACACAGTGTAACACAGCAACAACACACTGTAACACAGCAACAACACAGTGTAACATAGCAACAACACGCTGTAACACAGCAACAACACACTGTACACAGCAATGACACGCGGTAGCACAGCAACAACACACTGTAACACAGCAACAACATACTGTAACACAGCAACAACACACTGTAACACAGCAACAACACACTGTAACATAGCAACAACACATTGTAACACAGCAACAACACGCTGTAGTACAGCAACAACACACTGTAACATAGCAACAACACAGTGTAACACAGCAACAACACACTGAAACACAGCAACAACACGCTGTAACACAGCAACAACACACTGTAACACAGCAACAACACTGTGTAACACAGCAACAACACGCTGTAACACAGCAACAACACACTGTAATACAGAAATAACACGCTGTAACACAGCAACAACACACTGTAACACAGCAATAACACAGTGTAACACAGCAACAACACACTGTAACACAGCAACAACACAGTGTAACACAGCAGCAAAACAGTGTAACACAGCAATAACACAGTGTACCACAGCAACAATACACTGCAACACAGCAGCAACACACTGTAACACAGCAACAACACACTGTAACACAGCAACAACACAGTGTAGCACAGCAACAACACACTGTAATACAGCAACAACACAGTGTAACACAGCAACAACACACTGTAATACAGCAGCAACACAGTGTAACACAGCAACAACACAGTGTACCACAGCAACAATACACAGCAACACAGCAACAACACACTGTAACACAGCAACAACACACTGTAACAACAACCACACACTGTAACACAGCTACAACACACTGTAACACAGCAACAACACAGTGTAGCATAGCAACAACACTCTGTAATACAGCAACAGCACAGTGTAACACAGCAACAACACACTGTAACACAACATCAACACACTGAAACACAGCAACAACACACTGTAACACAGCAACAACACTGTGTAACACAGCAACAACACGCTGTAACACAGCAACAACACAGTGTACCACAGCAACAATACACTGCAACACAGCAACAACACACTGTAACACAGCAACAACACACTGTAGCACAGCAGCAACACATTTAACACAGCAACAACACACTGTAACAACAACCATACACTGTAACACAGCAACAACACACTGTAACACAGCAACAACACAGTGTAGCATAGCAACAACACACTGTAATACAGCAACAACACAGTGTAACACAGAAACAACACACTGTAACACAGCAACAACACACTGTAGCACAACAACAACACACTGTAACACAGCAACAACACAGTGTAACACAGCAACAACACACTGTAACACAGCAACAACACACTGTAACACAACAAAAACACAGTGTAACACAGCAACAACACACTGTAACACAGCAACAACACTGTAACACAGTAACAGCACGCTGAAACACAACAACAACACACTGTAACACAGCAACAACACACTGTAACACAACAACAACACGCTGTAACACAGCAACAACACAGTGTAACACAGCAACAACACACTGTAACACAGCAGCAACACATTTAACACAGCAACAACACACTGTAACAACAACCATACACTGTAACACAGCAACAACACACTGTAACACAGCAACAACACAGTGTAGCATAGCAACTGCACACTGTAATACAGCAACAACACAGTGTAACACAGCAACAACACACTGTAACACAACATCAACACACTGAAACACAGCAACACCACGCTGTAACACAGCAACAACACACTGTAACACAGCAACAACACTGTGTAGCACAGCAACAACACGCTGTAACACAGCAACAACACACTGTAATACAGCAATAACACGCTGTAACACAGCAACAACACACTGTAACACAGCAATAACACACTGTAACACAGCAACAACACACTGTAACACAGCAACAACACACTGTAACACAGCAACAACACGCTGTAGCACAGCAACAACACACTGTAACACAGCAACAACACAGTGTAGCACAGCAACAACACACTGTAACACAGCAACAACACACTGTAACACAACAAAAACACAGTGTAACACAGCAACAACACACTGTAACACAGCAACAACACTGTAACACAGTAACAGCACGCTGAAACACAGCAACAACACACTGTAACACAGCAACAACACACTGTAATACAACAACAACACGCTGTAACACAGCAACAACACAGTGTAACACAGCAACAACACACTGTAACACAGCAACAACACACTGTAACACAGCAACAACACACTGTAACATAGCAACAACACACTGTAACACAACAACAACACACTGTAACATAGCAACAACACAGTGTAACACAGCAACAACACACTGTAACACAGCAACAACACAGTGTAACATAGCAACAACACGCTGTAACACAGCAACAACACACTGTACACAGCAATGACACGCGGTAGCACAGCAACAACACACTGTAACACAGCAACAACATACTGTAACACAGCAACAACACACTGTAACACAGCAACAACACACTGTAACATAGCAACAACACACTGTAACACAGCAACAACACGCTGTAGTACAGCAACAACACACTGTAACATAGCAACAACACAGTGTAACACAGCAACAACACACTGAAACACAGCAACAACACGCTGTAACACAGCAACAACACACTGTAACACAGCAACAACACTGTGTAACACAGCAACAACACGCTGTAACACAGCAACAACACACTGTAATACAGAAATAACACGCTGTAACACAGCAACAACACACTGTAACACAGCAACAACACAGTGTAAAACAGCAACAACACACTGTAACACAGCAACAACACGCTGTAGCACAGCAACAACACACTGTGACACAGCAACAACACACTGTAACACAGCAACAACACAGTGTAACACAGCAGCAAAACAGTGTAACACAGCAACAACACAGTGTACCACAGCAACAATACACTGCAACACAGCAGCAACACACTGTAACACAGCAACAACACACTGTAACACAGCAACAACACAGTGTAGCACAGCAACAACACACTGTAATACAGCAACAACACAGTGTAACACAGCAACAACACACTGTAATACAGCAACAACACAGTGTAATACAGCAACAACACACTGTAACACAGCAACAACACAGTGTAACACAGCAACAACACACTGTAACACAGCAACAACACACTGTAACACAGCAGCAACACACTGTAACACAGCAACAATACACTGTATCACAGCAACAGCACAGTGTAACACAGCACAGCAACAACACACTGTAACACAGCAACAGCACACTGTAACACAGCAACAACACACTGTAACACAGCAACAACACACTGTAGCACAGCAACAACACACTGTAACACAGCAACAACACACTGTAGCACAGCAACAACACAGTGTAACACAGCAACAACACAGTGTAACACAGCAACAACACACTGTAGCACAGCAACAACACACTGTAATACAGCAGCAACACACTGTAGCACAGCAACAACACACTGTAGCACAGCAGCAACACACTGTAACACAGCAGCAAAACAGTGTAACACAGCAACAACACACTGTAGCACAGCAACAACACACTGTAATACAGCAACAACACACTGTAGCACAGCAACAACACACTGTAACACAGCAGCAACACACTGTAATACAGCAACAACACACTGTAGCACAGCAACAACACACTGTAACACAGCAGCAACACACTGTAATACAGCAACAACACACTGTAGCACAGCAACAACACACTGTAATACAGCAACAACACACTGTAGCACAGCAACAACACACTGTAGCACAGCAGCAACACACTGTAATACAGCAGCAACACACTGTATCACAGCAACAACACACTGTAACACAGCAGCAACACACTGTAGCACAGCAGCAACACACTGTAGCACAGCAACAACACACTGTAACACAGCAGCAACACACTGTAGCACAGCAACAACACACTGTAACACAGCAGCAACACACTGTAGCACAGCAGCAACACAGTGTAATACAGCAACAACACACTGTAGCACAGCAACAACACAGTGTAACACAGCAGCAACACACTGTAGCACAGCAGCAAAACAGTGTAACACAGCAACAACACAGTGTACCACAGCAACAACACACTGTAATACAGCAGCAACACACTGTAGCACAGCAGCAACACACTGTAACACAGCAACAACACACTGTAACACAGCAACAACACACTGTAACACAGCAGCAACACACTGTAACACAGCAGCAACACACTGTAACACAGCAACAACACACTGTAACACAGCAGCAACACACTGTAGCACAGCAGCAAAACAGTGTAACACAGCAACAACACAGTGTAACACAGCAGCAACACACTGTAACACAGCAGCAACACACTGTAGCACAGCAGCAACACATTGTAGCACAGCAGCAACACACTGTAACACAGCAGCAACACACTGTAACACAGCAACAACACACTGTTACACAGGAGCAACACACTGTTACACAGGAGCAACACACTGTAATACAGGAACAACACAGTGTAACACAGCAGCAACACACTGTAGCACAACAGCAACACACTGTAACACAGCAACAACACAGTGTAACACAGCAGCAACACACTGTAACACAGCAACAACACACTGTAACACAGCAACAACACAGTGTAACACAGCAACAACACACTGTTACACAGGAGCAACACACTGTAATACAGGAACAACACAGTGTAACACAGCAGCAACACACTGTAACACAGCAACAACACACTGTAACACAGCAACAACACACTGTAACACAGCAACAACACACTGTTACACAGGAGCAACACACTGTAATACAGGAACAACACAGTGTAACACAGCAGCAACACACTGTAACACAGCAACAACACACTGTAACACAGCAACAACACAGTGTAACACAGCAACAACACACTGTAATACAGCAACAACACAGTGTAACACAGCAACAACACACTGTAATACAGCAACAACACAGTGTAACACAGCAACAACACACTGTAATACAGCAACAACACACTGTAACACAGCAACAACACACTGTAATACAGCAACAACACACTGTAACACAGCAACAACACACTGTAACACAGCAACAACACACTGTAACACAGCAACAACACACTGTAACACAGCAACAACACACTGTAACACAGCAACAACACAGTGTAACACAGCAACAACACACTGTAATACAGCAACAACACACTGTAACACAGCAACAACACACTGTAATACAGCAACAACACAGTGTAACACAGCAACAACACACTGTAACACAGCAACACCACACTGTACACATAACACAGCAACAACACACTGTAATACAGCAACAACACACTGTAATACAGCAACAACACAGTGTAACACAGCAACAACACACTGTAATACAGCAACAACACACTGTAATACAGCAACAACACAGTGTAACACAGCAACAACACACTGTAATACAGCAACAACACACTGTAACACAGCAACAACACACTGTAATACAGCAACAACACACTGTAACACAGCAACAACACACTGTAATACAGCAACAACACAGTGTAACACAGCAACAACACACTGTAACACAGCAACAACACACTGTAACACAGCAACAACACACTGTAACACAGCAATACAGAAGTATTTGCTTTGTATAGCACATTTTAGAAGACAATCCCTACAAATTGGCAAATGTCAAAGAAAGTGTTAAAAGTGTAAATGAAGCATTTACATTGATCAGTCATTGTTTCGCAATGGAGCTAAAATTAATTTGTATAATTAAGAAATAATAAATATCAACCGTGGTATATCGTTTGTCGTTCTTATACGTAGAAATATATCACTCATGCCCTCGGCCTTCGTGATATATTTCTACGCATAAGAACTTCAAACTCGGGTTATTCTGCGATATACCACGGTTGATACTTATTATTTCGATTCTAACACGACTTACTTCTAATAATTTTAAAGGAGTATTTTCTTCAAACGCCGCTGCATTTGGCTTTCGAAATTGCCTCCCGCGTAAAGGGGTGATGACATTATTGTTTATAGAAAATATCAATCTAGTGCATAACAGAAAAACAAGACGGACAAGAGATTACCTGATTCTAAAAATAGCTCACTTCCGTGAATTCCAACGGTATTTTTTACAAACATCGCGTGACTTCCATTCATAAAACTGTACGCGCATTGTATAAATGACGTAAATGACGGTGCGCGTGCAGCATAGTTCAAGGTAGGTAGATTGGTTTTACTCTAGACGTATGTATGTTATTAGCTGGGTCGTGTTAGAATCCAAAATAAACTATATAATACTTACACACACATGTCAGCTGAGCCTGTAAGACGAACAGTGTAAATGAAAGCAGCAGTTTCGATCTTGGTCGTAAGACAAGTGCCATCTCGCAGTCACAATGGTTTCTCGCTCGCTAAACGATTTATATAACACGTGATGTGAAATCTGGAAATCCACCTACTTTCGCCAGATTGTTTACAGGAAGCAATGCAAGGGAGATCACACTGTGTACTTCAAGGTGGAAGATGTACACATGTTTCCATTTCTTTTCGTTTATACAATACAATAACGTTACCAGGCGCGTAGTTGACGCCCGGAATTGCACATTATTTTCAGGATTATTATATATCCAATAGATCTAAAATAGTAGATGAAAAAGTGAACTTTTCCTATGTGTTTGTTAGTGTATAAATGTCCCCTAAAAGGTGCCCCAGAGTGCGCCATTGGATGTCTAGGTTTCAAATAATTCGGAAGGGGAAGGCCCCAAACACTTTCGGTCTCTTGGTGTATAAATTATTACATTTTAGTAGTGTAGTCTAGTAGTGCGGCAGATCCTTAAGTTAATGCAGACTTATATTCCAGTCCGCCTATGTGGTCGAGTGGTTAAGGTCGCTGACTTGTATACCACTGTAACCTATCATCACTGGTGGTCATGGGTTCGAGCCACGCTCAGGCCGTGTCTCATTTATATGAAGTTGGTGCACCCAAGTATTGGTTAACCGCTGGAGCCTGCCCAGGAAAGGTGTTGTTAAATAAACTGCCCGCCGGCGATATAGCCCAAAATGGTGCTGATGCAGGCGTAAAACCCGAAATATAACATAACATAATATAGATTATAGTGAAGTCATATACAGTCAAGTGTATCTGTATATACATAATATAGATAACATAGATAATATAATCTTATATTCCAGATTAATTGACCTTTCTGTCGATTTTGATTGACAGCTGGCGTTAGCCAATCGCATCGCACCATTCGCGCACACCCCCGGCAACGGTTTATCGCCGCCATCTTGTTAGACAAACAATGCACATTAGACAAACTAGTAACGAGTAGACACATTTGAAAAGGCGTGAAATTGATCGAAAATACGGGTTTAAAATTGTTTTAATGAATGTGTAGCTTTGGTGTGTGGGTTAGTTATAGTAGGCTACTAAATTAGTCGATATCCTGGTGATCGACGTTAAATTCAACCCATTTCAAAATCCTTGGACAAATCTAAAAGTGTGTATATGAACCACAAAATACCAGACAGCTGCTTTAAAAACATTGCATCTATAAAAACACCGACTGACCCCATACAGTCATTCTTTTCTCGCAAACACAACAATCAAATTTAAGCGTGTCACACTGTTTATTGGGAGTAATCAACAACTTACCGACTACCGGTACATCACAGAGACCGCCGACTTATAATATCCCGATACTGCTATTATCAAGATCAAAGTATTGCACATCGGAATTTAGCACTGATTGTGCTAATTGGTCAATTATAAAATGTGTGCACATAATTATAGTATCAGGCTTTCATCTTCAACCTATATTTAGGAATGGGACATGATAATCTGCTCTAATAGCCTAATATGTCATAAAGACTCCAACATTTGTACATTATATACATCTTTATTTTTACTATTTTACTGTGTACACTGAACCCTTGTAAATATATAAATGGAGCACATTGTATCCTGGGTTCAGTGAAAGTGTCTGAAGTGCTTATATTTGTTCGCAAAGTATCTTCAGACCACATATTAGGCTGTTGAGAAACATCAGCAGACAGATCATCTGGGCACAAACATTTAAAATTCTAACATAGAATTATAGAACCACAACATTATATATCTACATAATGTTATGGTTATATATAGCCTCTTGAATTGATATGAAATATTCAAGTGTAGATAACAATAAGCTAGACGTAATGTTTTCATTAAAACATTGTATATTTTAACCATAAAGTATGTAATTATTTTAGTCATAATCACAGTTTGCAATATAAACATGAGTACAGGTTCTTGCAGTCACAAATTTGCTCTAAGCTAGGCTTCAAAATCAACCAATCAGTAAACAGTTCGAGCTAGGACCAAAAAACGGATAGTTTTTCTACCAATGAAAAACATGTTTACAAATACTGGATCCAGCCGAAAACATTCAAACGTTAAACTGTTTCTGATGTCCGTTTCTGAAGATTTGTGACTGTTTGAACCATAAAAAAGGACATATAAACGGCGAGAAACATAATAAATCGGGTCGAGAATTGGTCGCGCGTCGCGTGCGAGGACATAGAGATTAGCGAACATGGAAAAGATATATAATATCAAGAGATACGAGGACAGTTTAGAGTGACTCCTAAACAGACCCTATGTATTTTGATGCTTGTAGCCTAAGTTATGGTCGGGCTGAGTTATCAAATAACATTACTCATCTAATTCACACATTATAGAATTAAGATGCGTGTTAGTACAGCGTGACTCATGTACCGACTCTATATATTTTGGTGCTAGTAGCCTAATCTATGGCCGGGCTGAGCATTCAAATAATATTATACATCAAACATATTCATACATTTACGAATATGAGATGTGAGAGAGTATAGCGTGACTCCTGTACTGACCCTATACATTCTGATGCTTGTAGCCTAATCTATGGCCGGGCTGAGCATTCAATTCGTATTATTAACACACACAACTTAATCACCTTAGTTTATAATGTATGAGTGTTAACTAAACTTCTTAGTGCGCTCGCCCATATGGTTCGCCGGCGTCGAGGATAAATAAGCTCAATCATCATCATCATGTCCGTTTTTTAGAGATAAATAAAATAAAAAAAATAGACATATAAACGGCGAGAAACATAATAAAACTACTACTACTATAAATCGGGTCGAGAATTGGTCGCGCGTCGCGTGCGAGGACATAGAGATTAGCGAACATGGAAAAGATATATAATTACAAGAGATACGAGGACAGCTTAGAGTGACTCCTAAACAGATCCTATGTATTTTGATGCTTGTAGCCTAAGTTATGGTCGGGCTGAGTTATCAAATAACATTACTCATCTAATTCACACATTATAGAATTAAAATGCGTGTTAGTACAGCGTGACTCCTGTACTGACTATATATGTTGGTGCTTGTAGCCTAATCTATGGCTGGGCTGAGCATTCAAATAATATTATACATCAAACATATTCATACATTTACGAATACGAGATGCGATGTAATCTATGGCCGGGCTGAGCATTCAAATTCTATTATTAACGCACACAACTTAATCACCTTAGTTTATAATATAAGAGTGTTAACTAAACTTCTTAGTACGCTCGCCTACATGGTTCGCAGGAGGCGACGAGGGTAAATAAACTCAATCATCATCATCATCGTATAATTCTAATAAATATGCCGCATGTCGCACCCATTTATACTTGTGTTCATTAAACAATAGAAACAGTCCGTTCTTAGCATATACTGGTAGTTGATATAGACCTCCACAAGCCGTGACTAAATCTATGTCAATAGAAGTCAATTTCATGACGTGTAAAGTACAGTGAACCGGTGAATAGGTCAGATTGGAAAAAGTTAGGATTTGATTTGTAATATTCATCAAATATTCGAATACTATTCGAATACCACTTTCGAATATTCGAATACCATTTAGCTATTCGGTCCCATCCCTAGTAAAAAATAAATTCAAACTAAAATGACCTATTTACATTTTGGGATAAATCAGATATAATCTGCCAAGGGAGGTAATAGAATATTAGAGTTGTCTCTCATTGTTGAACTTCATATAAATATTGGAGAATAAACTATTACTGGAATAACAACAGCTCATCAAAAATATTGTTTTGTACTATTTACAGTCGACCCTGTGCTGAAATATCTTCAAATAAGAACCGGCTACAAATAATCACTACCTCTAAATAAACACCTCCAAATAAGGCAACCTACAAATAACCACCACCTCTAAATAAACACCCCCAAATAAGGCAACCTACAAATAACCACCACCTCTAAATAAACACCCCCAAATAAGGCAACCTACAAATAATCACTACCTCTAAATAAACACCCCCAAATAAGGCAACCTACAAATAACCACCACCTCTAAATAAACACCCCCAAATAAGGCAACCTACAAATAACCACCACCTCTAAATAACACCCCCAAATAAGGCAACCTACAAATAACCACCACCTAAATAAACACCCCCAAATAAGGCAACCTACAAATAACCACCACCTCTAAATAAACACCTCCAAATAAGGCAACCTATAAATAATCACCACCTCTAAATAAACACCCCCAAATAAGGCAACCTACAAATAACCACCACCTCTAAATAAACACCCCCAAATAAGGCAACCTACAAATAACCACCACCTCTAAATAAACACCCCCAAATAAGGCAACCTACAAATAAAGAACATATCTAAATAAAGACCACCTATAAATAAAGACACATATAAATAAAGACACATATAAATAAAGACACATATAAATAAAGACACCTACAAATAAAGACACATATAAATAAAACACCTACAAATAAAGAACATATCTAAATAAAGACCACCTATAAATAAAGACACATATAAATAAAGACACATATAAATAAAGACACATATAAATAAAGACACACATAAATAAAGACACATATAAATAAAGACACCTACAAATAAAGAACATATCTAAATAAAGACCACCTATAAATAAAGAAAAAAGGTTCGATCCCCCGTCTGACCCTAATAAAATTAACAGTCTTTCAGATGGGACGTTTAACCGAAGTCTCGTGTCGGTGCTTTACACCGTGCACGTAAAAGAACCAGAGGAGACTCTGGAATGGGTCTTTCTCTGTATCATTGCACTATCCTCCAAAATCTAAAATGACTAATATCTTCAGGTTCGCTCATATGGGCAACCGATAGCGACGATAAATAAACCTAAAAAAAACCAAAATGGTGAAAAGATGTAGTTACGGGCTGTGTGACAGTGATAGTAGATATCCAGACCGATTGATAAGTGACGTTAAATTCGTGTCATTTCCAAAACCTAAGACAAATCTTGAAAAATGTCTAAGGTGGATCAAGTTGTGTGGACGACCAGCTGAATACATCCAAAATTAATGCAAACAGATATATTTGCACAAAATTAAGTTGAAATTAATTTATTTATACATAATAAAATATTTCCAAAAATATATTCTGCATTTATAGATCTACTGTTCACAAGAGATATGTGAGTATAACGGTGATTAAAATTATACACGTGGTTCATACATATTGTCGTGGATGGTGGACTAGGGATCAGATAGTAGTAATAGTACCCATGCACGTGCAGAGCTGTGGGATTCCCATATTAGCTCAGTAAACGTACTGGTGTTCAGTTTCTGGGCCTAATGTTCGAGTCTTCTATGAGGCATAGGGTCGAGTCTCTCAAGACGGTGGCATATTTCATTTCTTTTGATGTCAAAGTTGACACGATGTGGTTGTTCACTCTTCCGTTGACTGCGAAAGCATTTTCCACGAATACTTAACACGCCCTCATCCGTTAAATATATCTGTACTTTAGAGAAATAACCTTCACTGAAGAACCTAAACCCTTGCTGTCTTGCTTTCAACGAGATATTCTTATCTGGGTGAAATAAAACTGAGATATTCGACGGAATTTTATCTAGATCAACTCGATGTAGGTCTGCGTTAGACGCCATTTTGTTAGATAGCTTGTCTCGCGTGGTTACAGCGAGCACCTGTAACTATGGGGGTGGTGGCTAAGTAGCGTTTGCAGAAAGGTCAATTACGTCCCATGACTAATACACTGCACGTGATCACTAACAAATGACACGGTAAATCGAGATTGGCCATTTATCTGCTCAACTAAATGAAACCATCTTTGTTAATATTCATTTAGATTACCACAAGTAAATCTAGTACAAATATGTAGGCTTGAAAATCGGACATTTTAATATCCAGGCATTTTTCAAAATAACATCTATCGAAACTATTTTATGTAGAGGTCTTATTTATAGGACTACGGTAAATCATGAATCCATACTGATGAAGGGTATTGCATTGTTTGCTATCTATCTGTTATCGCTCGATTCGGTGTTAAATCTGTATGTATTGTATATGTGTAATAAGAATGTGTGTACATGTATGATGACGTATGTCATTACAGGATCACTATGCCGTCCACACGTGTCTTGGAAACCACAGATAGTGTTATATATATATATATATATATATATATATATATATTATATATATATATATATATACATTAACAATAGTTATTTGGTTTTGAACCCGTTTGTGTGTGTATTACGTTTATTTATCGTCGCTACCGGTTGCCCATATGAGCGATGCCCCTGAAGAGATTAGTAATTTTAGAATTTTGGAGGATAGTGCAATGATATAGACAGAGACCCATTCCAGAGTCTCCTCTGGTTCTTTTACGTGCACGGTGTAAAGCACCGACACGGGACCTCGGTTTAACGTCCCATCTGAAAGACTGTTAATTTTATTAGGGTCAGACTGGGGATCGAACCTGTGATCCCTGGATTACCAGTCCAGCGTGTTACCACTGGACTACATATCCGTCTGTTCTACCTACCTCTATCCTGGGACCCCCCTCTAGTATAAGGCACCCAAATCCTCATACCTATATCCTAGTACACTCACTATAGTATATGGCACCACACACCCTGTATCTCTATCCTAGAACACTCCCTGTAGTATAAGGCACCACACACCCTGTATCTCTATCCTAGGACACGTTCTGTAGTATATGGCACCACACACCCTGTACCTCTATCCTAGGACACTCCCTGTAGTATAAGGCACCACACACCCTGTATCTCTACCCTAGGACACTCCCTGTAGTATAATGCACCACACACCCTGTACCTCTATCCTAGGACACTCCCTGTAGTATAAGGCACCACACACCCTGTATCTCTATCCTAGGACACTCCTGTAGTATAAGGCACCACACACCCTTATCTCTATCCTAGGACGCTCCTGTAGTATAAGGCACCACCCACCCTGTACCTCTATCCTAGGACACTCCCTTATTATAAGGCACACACACCCTGTATCTCTATCATATGACACTCCCTGTAGTATAAGGCACCACACACCCTGTACCTCTATCCTAGGACACTCCCTGTAGTATAAGGCACCACACACCCTGTACCTCTATCCTAGGACACTCCCTGTAGTATAAGGCACCACACACCCTGTATCTATATCCTAGGACACTCCCTGTAGTATAGGGCACCACATACCCTGTACCTCTATCCTAGAACACTCCATGTAGTATATGGCATCACACACCCTGTATCTCTATCATAGGACACTCCCTGTAGTAT
The DNA here is from genome assembly GCA_014843695.1 of Archivesica marissinica. NCBI lineage: Eukaryota > Metazoa > Mollusca > Bivalvia > Venerida > Vesicomyidae > Archivesica > Archivesica marissinica. The sequence goes on along the minus strand of CM026394.1, from coordinate 16,159,063 downwards.
AAGGCACCACACACCCTGTACCTCTGGCCTAGGACACTCCCTATAGTATAAGGCACAATACACCCTGTACCTCTATCCTAGGACACTCCCTGTAGTATAAGGCACCACACACCCTGTACCTCTATCCTAGGACACTCCCTGTAGTATAAGGCACCACATACCCTGTATCTATATCCTAGGACACTCCCTGTAGTATAGGGCACCACACACCCTGTACCTCTATCCTAGAACACTCCATGTAGTATAAGGCATCGCACACCCTGTACCTCTATCCTAGGACACTCCCTGTAGTATAAGGCATCACACACCCTAATATCTCCATCATAGGACACTCCCTGTAGTATAAGGCACCACACACCCTGTACCTATATCCTAGGACACTCCCTATAGTATAAGGCACCACACACCCCCATATCTCTATCATAGGACACTCCCTGTAGTATAAGGCACCCACACCCTGTACCTCTATCATAGGACACTCCCTGTAGTATAAGGCACCACACACCCTGTACCTCTATCCTAGGACACTCCCTGTAGTATAAGGCACCACACACCCTGTATCTCTATCCTAGGACACTCCCTGTAGTATAAGGCACCACACACCCTGTACCTCTATCATAGGACACTCCCTGTAGTATAAGGCACCACACACCCGTACCTCTATCCTAGGACACTCCCTGTAGTATAAGGCACCACACACCTGTACCTTATCCTAGGACACTCCCTGTAGTATAAGGCACCACACACCCTGTATCTCTATATAGGACACTCCCTGTAGTATAAGGCACCACACATCCTGTACCTCTATCCTAGGACACTCCCTGTAGTATAAGGCACCACACACCCTGTACCTCTATCCTAGAACACTCCCTGTACCTCAATCCTAGGACACTCCCTGTAGTATAAGGCACCACACACCCTGTACCTATATCCTAGGACACTCCCTGTAGTGTAAGACACCACACACCCTGTACCTCTATCCTAGGACACTCCCTGTAGTATAAGGCACCACACACCCTGTATCTCTATCCTAGGACACTCCCTTTACCTCTATCCCAGTAATATAATGACGTCCAAAGCATTGGACCTTGTGCCTCCATCCTAGGACCCCCACCCCCTTTGGTACCTTATACATGGTTTGTGGTACCTTATACATGGTTTGTGGTACCTTATACATGGTTTGTGGTACCTTATACATGGTTTGTGGTACCTTATACATGGTTTGTGGTGCCATATACATGGTTTGTGGTACCTTATACATGGTTTGTGGTACCTTATACATGGTTTGTGGTACCTTATACATGGTTTGTGGTACCTTATACATGGTTTGTGGTACCTTATACATGGTTTGTGGTACCTTATACATGGTTTGTGGTACCTTATACATGGTTTGTGGTGCCTTATACATGGTTTGTGGTGCCTTATACATGGTTTGTGGTGCCTTATACATGGTTTGTGGTGCCTTATACATGGTTTGTGGTACCTTATACATGGTTTGTGGTACCTTATACATGGTTTGTGGTACCTTATACATGGTTTGTGGTGCCTTATACATGGTTTGTGGTACCTTATACATGGTTTGTGGTGCCTTATACATGGTTTGTGGTACCTTATACATGGTTTGTGGTACCTTATACATGGTTTGTGGTGCTATATACATGGTTTGTGGTACCTTATACATGGTTTGTGGTACCTTATACATGGTTTGTGGTACCTTATACATGGTTTGTGGTACCTTATACATGGTTTGTGGTGCCTTATACATGGTTTGTGGTACCTTATACATGGTTTGTGGTACCTTATACATGGTTTGTGGTGTTATATACATGGTTTGTGGTACCTTATACATGGTTTGTGGTACCTTATACATGGTTTGTGGTACCTTATACATGGTTTGTGGTACCTTATACATGGTTTGTGGTGTTATATACATGGTTTGTGGTACCTTATACATGGTTTGTGGTACCTTATACATGGTTTGTGGTACCTTATACATGGTTTGTGGTACCTTATACATGGTTTGTGGTACCTTATACATGGTTTGTGGTACCTTATACATGGTTTGTGGTACCTTATACATGGTTTGTGGTACCTTATACATGGTTTGTGGTACCTTATACATGGTTTGTGGTACCTTATACATGGTTTGTGGTACCTTATACATGGTTTGTGGTACCTTATACATGGTTTGTGGTACCTTATACATGGTTTGTGGTACCTTATACATGGTTTGTGGTACCTTATACATGGTTTGTGGTACCTTATACATGGTTTGTGGTGCCATATACATGGTTTGTGGTACCTTATACATGGTTTGTGGTACCTTATACATGGTTTGTGGTACCTTATACATGGTTTGTGGTACCTTATACATGGTTTGTGGTGCCTTATACATGGTTTGTGGTACCTTATACATGGTTTGTGGTACCTTATACATGGTTTGTGGTACCTTATACATGGTTTGTGGTGCCATATACATGGTTTGTGGTACCTTATACATGGTTTGTGGTACCTTATACATGGTTTGTGGTACCTTATACATGGTTTGTGGTACCTTATACATGGTTTGTGGTGCCTTATACATGGTTTGTGGTACCTTATACATGGTTTGTGGTACCTTATACATGGTTTGTGGTACCTTATACATGGTTTGTGGTACCTTATACATGGTTTGTGGTGCCTTATACATGGTTTGTGGTACCTTATACATGGTTTGTGGTACCTTATACATGGTTTGTGGTACCTTATACATGGTTTGTGGTGCTATATACATGGTTTGTGGTACCTTATACATGGTTTGTGGTACCTTATACATGGTTTGTGGTGCTATATACATGGTTTGTGGTACCTTATACATGGTTTGTGGTACCTTATACATGGTTTGTGGTACCTTATACATGGTTTGTGGTACCTTATACATGGTTTGTGGTGTTATACATGGTTTGTGGTACCTTATACATGGTTTGTGGTACCTTATACATGGTTTGTGGTGCCATATACATGGTTTGTGGTACCTTATACATGGTTTGTGGTACCTTATACATGGTTTGTGGTACCTTATACATGGTTTGTGGTACCTTATACATGGTTTGTGGTGCCTTATACATGGTTTGTGGTACCTTATACATGGTTTGTGGTACCTTATACATGGTTTGTGGTACCTTATACATGGTTTGTGGTGCCTTATACATGGTTTGTGGTACCTTATACATGGTTTGTGGTACCTTATACATGGTTTGTGGTACCTTATACATGGTTTGTGGTGCCTTATGGTTGTGGTACCTTATACATGGTTTGTGGTACCTTATACATGGTTTGTGGTACCTTATACATGGTTTGTGGTACCTTATACATGGTTTGTGGTACCTTATACATGGTTTGTGGTACCTTATACATGGTTTGTGGTACCTTATACATGGTTTGTGGTGCCTTATACATGGTTTGTGGTACCTTATACATGGTTTGTGGTACCTTATACATGGTTTGTGGTACCTTATAATGGTTTGTGGTGCCTTATAATGGTTTGTGGTACCTTATACATGGTTTGTGGTACCTTATACATGGTTTGTGGTACCTTATACATGGTTTGTGGTACCTTATACATGGTTTGTGGTGCCTTATACATGGTTTGTGGTACCTTATACATGGTTTGTGGTACCTTATACATGGTTTGTGGTACCTTATACATGGTTTGTGGTACCTTATAATGGTTTGTGGTGCCTTATACATGTTTGTGGTACCTTATACATGGTTTGTGGTGCCTTATAATGGTTTGTGGTACCTTATACATGGTTTGTGGTGCCTTATACATGGTTTGTGGTACCTTATACATGGTTTGTGGTACCTTATACATGGTTTGTGGTACCTTATACATGGTTTGTGGTACCTTATAATGGTTTGTGGTGCCTTATACATGGTTTGTGGTACCTTATACATGGTTTGTGGTACCTTATACATGGTTTGTGGTACCTTATACATGGTTTGTGGTACCTTATACATGGTTTGTGGTACCTTATACATGGTTTGTGGTACCTTATACATGGTTTGTGGTACCTTATACATGGTTTGTGGTACCTTATACATGGTTTGTGGTACCTTATACATGGTTTGTGGTACCTTATACATGGTTTGTGGTACCTTATAATGGTTTGTGGTACCTTATACATGGTTTGTGGTACCTTATACATGGTTTGTGGTACCTTATACATGGTTTGTGGTACCTTATACATGGTTTGTGGTGCCTTATAATGGTTTGTGGTACCTTATAATGGTTTGTGGTGCCTTATACATGTTTGTGGTACCTTATACATGGTTTGTGGTGCCTTATAATGGTTTGTGGTACCTTATACATGGTTTGTGGTACCTTATACATGGTTTGTGGTACCTTATACATGGTTTGTGGTACCTTATACATGGTTTGTGGTACCTTATACATGGTTTGTGGTACCTTATACATGGTTTGTGGTACCTTATACATGGTTTGTGGTACCTTATACATGGTTTGTGGTACCTTATACATGGTTTGTGGTACCTTATACATGGTTTGTGGTACCTTATACATGGTTTGTGGTACCTTATACATGGTTTGTGGTACCTTATACATGGTTTGTGGTACCTTATACATGGTTTGTGGTACCTTATACATGGTTTGTGGTACCTTATACATGGTTTGTGGTACCATATACATGGTTTGTGGTACCTTATACATGGTTTGTGGTACCATATACATGGTTTGTGGTACCTTATACATGGTTTGTGGTACCATATACATGGTTTGTGGTACCTTATACATGGTTTGTGGTGCCATATACATGGTTTGTGGTACCTTATACATGGTTTGTGGTCCTTATACATGGTTTGTGGTACCTTATACATGGTTTGTGGTACCTTATACATGGTTTGTGGTACCTTATACATGGTTTGTGGTGCCTTATACATGGTTTGTGGTACCTTATAATGGTTTGTGGTACCTTATACATGGTTTGTGGTGCCTTATACATGGTTTGTGGTGCCATATACATGGTTTGTGGTACCTTATACATGGTTTGTGGTACCTTATACATGGTTTGTGGTACCTTATACATGGTTTGTGGTACCTTATACATGGTTTGTGGTACCTTATACATGGTTTGTGGTATATACATGGTTTGTGGTACCTTATACATGGTTTGTGGTACCTTATACATGGTTTGTGGTGTTATACATGGTTTGTGGTACCTTATACATGGTTTGTGGTACCTTATCATGGTTTGTGGTACCTTATACATGGTTTGTGTACCTTATACATGGTTTGTGGTGTTATACATGGTTGTGGTACCTATACATGGTTTGTGGTACCTTATACATGGTTTGTGGTACCTTATACATGGTTTGTGGTACCTTATACATGGTTTGTGGTACCTTATACATGGTTTGTGGTACCTTATACATGGTTTGTGGTACCTTATACATGGTTTGTGGTACCTTATACATGGTTTGTGGTACCTTATACATGGTTTGTGGTACCTTATACATGGTTTGT
>CM026394.1:16130198-16152542 GCA_014843695.1 Archivesica marissinica | reverse complement strand
CCCACATCTAGTATAAGGAACCAACAACCCTGTACCTCTATCCTAGGACCCAACTCTAGTATAAGGCACTAACAACCCTGTACCTCTATCCTAGGACCCCTCCCAACTCTAGAATAAGGCACCAACAACCATGTACCTCTATCCTAGGACACCACTATAGCATAAGGCACCAACAACCCTGTACCTCTATCCTAGGACCCCACTATAGTATAAGGCACCAACAACCCTGTACCTATATCCTAGGACCCCTCCCCACATCTAGTATAAAGAACCAACAACCCTGTACCTCTATCCTAGGACCCCCCCACCTCTAGTATAAGGCACCAACAACCCTGTACCTCTATACTAGGACCCCTCCCCACCTATAGTATAAGGCACAAACAACCCTTTACCTCTATCCTAGGCCCCACTCTAGTATAAATCACCAACAACCCTGTACCTCTATCATAGGCCCCACTATAGTATAAGTCACCAACAACACTGTACCTCTATCCTAGGACCCAACTCTAGCAAAAGGCACCAACAACCCTATACCTCTATCCAAGGATCCCACTATAGTATAAGGCACCAACAACCCTATAACTCTATAATAGGACCCCCACATCTAGTATAAGGCACCAACAACCCTGTACCTCTATCCAAGGACCCCACCTCTAATATAAGGCACCAACAACCATGTACCACTATCCTAGGACCCCACTATAGTATAAGGCACCAACAACCCTGTACCTCTATCCAAACCCCACCCCAAAACACCAAACCACCCACCAACCCCACAAAACACCAAACCACCACAACCCCCCCCACCAAAAACACCAACAACCCCCCCCCAGGACCCCACTATAGTATAAGGCACCAACAACCCTGTACCTCTATCCTAGGACCCCACTCTAGTATAAGGCACCCACAACCCTGTACCTCTATCCTAGGACACCCACCTCTAGTATAAGGCACCAACAACCCTGTACCTCTATCCTAGGACCCCACCTCTAGTATAAGGCACCAACAACCCTGTACCTCTATCCTAGGATCCCCTCCTCTAGTATAAGGCACCAACAACCATGTACCTCTATCCTAGGACCCCTCCCCACCTCTAGTATAAGGCACCAACAACCCTGGTCCTCTATCCTAGGACCCCAACTCTAGTATAAGCACCAACAAACCTGTACCTCTATCCTAGGACCCCCTCTAGTATAGGCACCAACAACCCTGTACCTCTATCCTAGGACCCCTCCCCAACTCCATATAAGGCACCAACAACCTGTACCTCTATCCTAGGACCCAACTCTAGTATAAGGCCAACAACTGTACCTCTATCCTAGGACCCAACTCTAGTATAAGGCACCAACAACCCTGTACCTCTATCCTAGGACCCCACTCTAGTATAAGGCACTAACAACCCTGTACCTCTATACTAGGACACCCCTCTAGTATAAGGCACCAACAACCCTGTACCTCTATCCTAGGACCCCACTCTAGTATAAGGCACCAACAACCCTGTACCTCTATCCTAGGACCCCCCTCTAGTATAAGGCACCAACAACCCTGTACCTCTATCCTAGGACCACCTCAAACACCAAAACCCACCCACCAACCCCCCAACACCAACAACCCACCCACAACCCCCAAAACCAACACCACCCACCAACCCTCTAGTATAGCACCAACAACCCTGTACCTCTATCCAAGGACCCCACTCTAGTATAAGGCACCAACAACCCTGTACCTCTATCCTAGGACCCCCCTCCTCTAGTATAAGGCACCAACAACCCTGTACCTCTATCCAAGGACCCACTCTAATATAAGCACCAACAACCCTACCTCTATCCTAGGACCCCACTCTAGTATAAGGCACCAACAACCCTGTACCTCTATCCAAGGACCCCACTCTAGTATAAGGCACCAACAACCCTGTACCTCTATCCTAGGACCCCACTCTAGTATAAGGCACCAACGACCCTGTACCTCTATCCTAGGACCCAACTCTAGTATAAGGCACTAACAACCCTGTATCTCTATCCTAGGTCCCACTCTAGTATAAGGAACCAACAACCCTGTACCTCTCTCCTAGGAACCCCCTCTAGTATAAGGCACCAACAACCCTGTACCTCTATCCTAGGACCACCTCCTCTAGTATAAGTCACCAACAACCCTGGTCCTCTATCCTAGGACCCAACTCTAGCATAAGGCACCAACAACCCTGTACCTCTATCCTAGGATCCCCTCCTCTAGTATAAGGCACCAACAACCATGTACCTCTATCCTAGGACCCAACTCTAGTATAAGGCACCAACAACCCTGTACCTCTATCCTAGGACCCAACTCTAGTATAAGGCACCAGCAACCCTGTACCTCTATCCTAGGACCCAACTCTAGTATAAGGCACCAACAACCCTGTACCTCTATCCTAGGACCCAACTCTAGTATAAGGCACCAACAACCCTGTACCTCTATCCTAGGACCCAACTCTAGTATAATGCACTAACAACCCTGTACCTCTATACTAGGACCCCCTCCTCTAGTATAAGGCATCAACAACCCTGTACCTCTATCCTAGGACCTCCTCCTCTAGTATAAGGCACCAACAACCCTGTAACTATATCCTAGGACCCCACTATAGTATAGGCACCAACACCCTGTACCTCTATCCTAGGACCCCCTCTAGTATAAGGCACCAACAACCCTGTACCTCTATCCAAGGACCCCCTCTAGTATAAGGCACCAACAACCCTGTACCTCTATCCTAGGACCCCACTCTAGTATAAGGCACCAACAACCCTGTACCTCTATCCTAGGACCCCACTCTAGTATAAGGCACCAACAACCCTGTACCTCTATCCAAGGACCCCCTCTAGTATAAGGCACCAACAACCCTGTACCTCTATCCAAGGACCCCACTCTAGTATAAGGAACCAACAACCCTGTACCTCTATCCTAGGACCCACTCTAGTATAAGGCACCAACAACCCTGTACCTCTATCCAAGGACCCCTCTAGTATAAGGCACCAACAACCCTGTACCTCTATCCTAGGATCCCACTCTAGTATAAGGCACCAACAACCCTGTACCTCTATCCTAGGACCCCCCTCTAGTATAAGGCACCAACAACCCTGTACCTCTATCCTAGGACCCCCTCTAGTATAAGGCACCAACAACCCTGTACCTCTATCCTAGGACCCCACTCTAGTATAAGGCACCAACAACCCTGTACCTCTATCCTAGGACCCCACTCTAGTATAAGGCACCAACAACCCTGTACCTCTATCCTAGGACCCCCCTCTAGTATAAGGCACCAACACCCTGTACCTCTATCCTAGGACCCCTACTCTAGTATAAGGCACCAACAACCCTGTACTCTATCCTAGGACCCAACTCTAATAAGGCACCAACACCCTGTACCTCATCCTAGGACCCAACTCTAGTATAAGGCACCAACAACCCTGTACCTCTATCCTAGGATCCCCCCTCTAGTATAAGGCACCAACAACCCTGTACCTCTATCCTAGGATCCCCTCCTCTAGTATAAGGCATCGACAACCATGTACCTCTATCCTAGGACCCCTCTCTAATACAAGGCACCAACAACCCTGTACCTCTATCCTAGGACCCCACTCTAGTATAAGGCACCAACAACCCTGTACCTCTATCCTAGGACCCCACTCTAGTATAAGGCACCAACAACCCTGTACCTCTATCCTAGGACCCCACTCTAGTATAAGGCACCAACAACCCTATACCTTTATCCTAGGACCCCCCTCCTCTAGTATAAGGCACCAACAACCCTGTACCTCTATCCTAGGACCCCCTCTAGTATAAGGCACCAACAACCCTGTACCTCTATCCTAGGACCCCCTCTAGTATAAGGCACCAACAACCCTGTACCTCTATCCTAGGACCCCTCTCTAATATATGGGGGGGTTGAGATGTCTTGCTAATATATACCTCCATTCTCTAACCCCTACATCATTATTTATAGCAGATGAGTATTGCTATGGCAACAATTGTTGTCATAGCTTTTCTTGTTCAAAATAACATCTATCGAAAATATTTTATGTAGAGGTCTTATTTATAGGACTACGGTAAATCATGAATCCATACTGATGAAGGGTATTGCATTGTTTGCTATCTATCTGTTATTGCTCGTTTCGGTGTTAAATCTGTATGTATTGTATATGTGTAATAAGAATGTGTGTACATGTATGATGACGTATGTCATTACAGGATCACTATGCCGTCCACACGTGTCTTGGAAACCACAGATAGTGTTATATAATATATATATATATATTATAATATATATATATATATATATATATATACAACCAGGTGCGGCTGAGCCGGTTGGCGACATTAACAATAGTTATTTGGTTTTGAACCCGTTTGTGTGTGTATTACGTTTATTTATCGTCGCTACCGGTTGCCCATATGATCGCCGCCTCATGAAGAGATTTTAGAGTTTGGAGACTAGTGCAATGATACAGACAGATACCCATTCCAGAATATCCTTTGGTTATTTTACGTGCACAGTGTAAAGCACCGACACCTCGGTTTAAAATCCCAAATTCGAACACTTAATTTTATTAGTGTCAGATGGGGGATCGCCTCTGCCCGGATTCCCTTGAACCCGAAACCATTTGTCCAGACCCCAAGCGGCAGTTTGTTTTGGTGCTGTAAGTCATCCAGAACCTTGTACCTCTATCCTAGGACCCACCCCACTCTAGTATAAGTCATCCAGAACCTTATACCTCTATCCTAGGACCCCTCCCCACCTCCAGTATAAGGCACCAACAACCCTGTACCTCTATCCTAGGACCCCACTCTAGTATAAGGCACCAACAACCCTGTACCTCTATCCTAGGACCCCACTCTAGTATAAGGCACCAACAACCCTGTACCTCTATCCTAGGACCCCACTCTAGTATAAGGCACTAACAACCCTGTACCTCTATCCTAGGACCCAACTCTAGTATAAGGCACCAACAACCCTGTACCTCTATCCTAGGACCCCACTCTAGCATAAGGCACCAACAACCCTGTACCTCTATCCTGACCCCACTCTAGTATAAGGCACTAAAAACCCTGTACCTCTATCCTAGGACCCAACTCTAGTATAAGTCACCAAAAACCCTGTACCTCTATCCTAGAACCAACTCTAGTATAAGCACCAAACACCCTGTACCTCTATCCTAGGACCCAACTCTAGTATAAGGCACAACAACCCTGTACCTCTATCCTAGGTCCCACTCTAGTATAAGGCAACAACCCTGTACCTCTATCCTAGGACCCAACTCAAGTATAAGGCACCAACAACCCTGTACCTCTATCCTAGGACCCCACTCTAGTATAAGTCACCAACAACCCTGTACCTCTATCCTAGGACCCAACTCTAGAATAAGGCACCAACAACCCTGTACCTCTATCCTAGGATCCTACTCTAGTATAAGGCACCAACAACCATGTACCTCTATCGTAGGACCCCACACTAGTATAAGGCACTAATAACCTCATACCTCTATCCTAGTACACTCCCTATAGTATATGGCACCACACACCCTGTACCTCTATCTTAGGACACTCCCTGTAGTATAAGGCACCACACACCCTGTAACTATATCATAGGACACTCCCTGTAGTATAAGGCACCACACACCCTGTATCTCTATCCTAGAACACTCCCTATAGTATAAGGCACCACACACCCTGTACCTCTATCCCAGTAATATAATGACATCCAAAGCATTGGACCTTGTGCCTCCATCCTAGGACCCCCACCCCCTTTGGAATTTGATACCTTATACATGGTTTATGGTACCTTATATACATGGTTTGTGGTTCCTTATACATGGTTTGTGGTACCTTATACATGGTTTGTGGTACCTTATACATGGTTTGTGGTACCTTATATACATGGTTTGTGGTGCCATATACATGGTTTGTGGTACCTTATATACATGGTTTGTGGTGTCATATACATGGTTTGTGGTACCTTATACATGGTTTGTGGTACCTTATATACATGGTTTGTGGTACCTTATACATGGTTTGTGGTACCTTATACATGGTTTGTGGTACCTTATATACATGGTTTGTGGTACCTTATACATGGTTTGTGGTACCTTATACATGGTTTGTGGTACCTTATACATGGTTTGTGGTACCTTATACATGGTTTGTGGTACCTTATACATGGTTTATGGTACCTTATATACATGGTTTGTGGTAACTTATACATGGCTTGTGGTACCTTATATACATGGTTTGTGGTGCCGTATACATGGTTTGTGGTACCTTATACATGGTTTGTGGTACCTTATATACATGGTTTGTGGTAACTTATACATGGTTTGTGGTGCCTTATACATAGTTTGTGGTGACTTATACATGGTTTGTGGTGCCATATACATAGTTTGTGGTAACTTATACATGGTTTATGGTACCTTATATATGGTTAGTGGTACCTTATACATGGTTTGTGGTGCCATATACATAGCTTGTGGTACCGTATACATGGTTTGTGGTACCATATATATAGCCTGTGGTACCTTATACATGGTTTGTGGTGCCGTATACATGGTTTGTGGTACCTTATATATAGTTAGTGGTACCTTATACATGGTTTGTGGTGTTATATACATGGTTTTTGGTGCCATATACATGGTTTGTGGTACCTTATTCGTGGTTTGTGGTACCTTATATATGGTTTGTGGTACCTTATACATGGTTTGTAGTACCTTATACATGGTTTGTGGTACCTTATACATGGTTTGTGATGCCGTATACATGGTTTGTGGTGCCTTATACATGGTTTGTGGTGCCTTATGGTTTGTGGTACCTTATACATGGTTTGTGGTACCTTATGCATGGATTGTGGTACCTTATACAGAGTTTGTGGTACCTTATATATGGTTAGTGGTACATTATACATGGTGTGTGGTGTTATATACATAGTTTGTGGTACCTTATACATGGTTTGTGGTGCCATATACATGGTTTGTGGTACCTTATACATAGTTTGTGGTACCTTATACATTGTTTGTGGTGCCTTATGGTTTGTGGTACCTTATACATGGTTAGTGGTACCTTATGCATGGTTTGTGGTACCTTATACATGGTTTGTGGTACCATATGCATGGATTGTGGTACCGTATTCATGGTTTGTGGTACATTATACATGGTGTGTGGTACCTTATACATGGTTTGTGGTACCATATATATAGCTTGTGGTACCTTATGCATGGATTGTGGTACCTTATACATGGTTAGTGGTACCTTATGCATGGATTGTGGTACATTATACATGGTTAGTGGTACCTTATGCATGGATTGTGGTACTTTATACATGGTGTGTGGTACCTTATACATGGTTTGTGGTACCTTATACATGGTTTGTGGTACCTTATACATGGATTGTGGTACGTTATACATGGTTAGTGGTACCTTATACATGGATTGTGGTACCTTATACATGGTTAGTGGTACCTTATTCATGGATTGTGGTGCCATATACATGGTTTGTGGTACCTTATTCGTGGTTTGTGGTACTTTATATATGGTTTGTGGTACCTTATACATGGTGTGTGGTACCTTATTCGTGGTTTGTGGTACCTTATATATGGTTTGTGGTACCTTATACATGGTTTGTGGTACCTTATGCATGGTTTGTGGTACCTTATACATGGTTTGTGGTGCCATATACATGGATTGTGGTACCTTATTCGTGGTTTGTGGTACCTTATATATGTTTTGTGGTACCTTATACATGGTTTGTGGTACCTTACACATAGTTTGTGATGCCGTATACATGGTTTGTGGTGCCTTATACATGGTTTGTGGTGCCTTATGGTTTGTGGTACCTTATACATGGTTAGTGGTACCTTATACATGGTTTGTGGTACCTTATACATGGTTATTGGTACCTTATACATGGTTTGTGGTACCTTATTCGTGGTTTGTGGTACCTTATATATGGTTTGTGGTACCTTATATATGGTTAATGGTACCTTATACATGGTGTGTGGTGTTATATACATAGTTTGTGGTACCTTATACATGGTTTGTGGTGCCATATACATGGTTTGTGGTACCTTATACATAGTTTGTGGTACCTTATACATTGTTTGTGGTGCCATATACATGGTTTGTGGTGCCTTATAGTGGTACCTTATACATGGTTTGTGGTGTTATATACATGGTTTGTGGTACCTTATGCATGGTTTGTGGTGTTATATACATGGTTTGTGGTACCTTATGCATGGTTTGTGGTGTTATATACATGGTTTGTGGTACCTTATGCATGGTTTGTGGTGTTATATACATGGTTTGTGGTGTTATATACATGGTGTGTGGTGTTATATACATGGTTTGTGGTGTTATATACATAATTTGTAGAACATTATACATAATTTGTAGTACCTTATATATGGTTTGTGGTACCTTATACATGGTTTGTGGTGGTGTTATATACATTGTTTGTGTTACATTATACATATTTTGTGGTACCTTATACATAGTTTGTGGTACCTTATACATAGTTTGTGGTACCTTATATATGGTTTGTGGTACCTTATACATGGTTTGTGGTGTTATATACATTGTTTGTGTTACATTATACAAAGTTTGTGGTACGTTATATATGGTTTGTGGTACCTTATACATGGTTTGTGGTGTTATATACATTGTTTGTGGTACCTTATACATAGTTTGTGGTACCTTATACATAGTTTGTGGTACCTTATTTATGATTTGTAGTACCTTACACATGATTTGTGGTGCGTTATACATGCTTGTGGTAACTTATATATGGTTTGTGATGCCGTATACATGGCTTGTGGTGAGATATACATAGTTGGTGGTACCCTATACATGGTTTGTGATGCCTTATACATGGCTTGTGGTACCATATGCATGGATTGTGGTACCTTATACATGGTTTGTGGTACCTTATATATGGTTTGTGGTACCTTATACATGGCTTGTGGTACCTTATGCATGGATTGTGGTACCTTATACATGGTTTGTGGTACCTTATACATAGTTTGTGGTACCTTATACATAGTTTGTGGTACCTAATTTATGGTTTGTGGTACCTTATACATGGTTTGTGGTACCTTATACATGGCTTGTGGTACCTTATATATGGTTAGTGGTGCCTTATAATGGTTTGTGGTACCTTATACATGGTTTGTGGTGCGATATACATAGTTGGTGGTACCTTATACATGGTTTATGGTGTTATATACATAGTTTGTGGTACCTTATACATGGTTTGTGGTAACTTATACATGGTTTGTGGTGCCATATACATGGCTTGTGGTACCTTATACATGGTTTGTGGTGTTATATACATAGTTTGTGGTACCTTATGCATGGATTGTGGTACCTTATACATGGCTTGTGGTACCTTATACATGGTTTGTGGTACCCTATACATGGTTTGTGGTGCCTTATACATGGTTGATGGTACCTTATGCATGGTTTGTGGTGCCTTATGGTTTGTGGTGCCTTATACATGGTTTGTGGTACCTTATACATGGTTTGTGGTGCACTATACATAGTTTGTGGTACCTTATGCATGGTTTGTGGTGCCTTATAGTTTGTGGTGCCCTATGCATGGTTGATAATACCTTATGCATGGTTTGTGGTGTTATATACATGGTTTGTGGTGTTATATACATGGTTTGTGGTGTTATATACATGGTTTGTGGTGCGATATACATAGTTGGTGGTACCTTATACATGGTTTGTGGTGTTATATACATGGTTTGTGGTGTAATATACATGGTTTGTGGTGTTATATACATGGTTTGTGGTGTAATATACATGGTTTGTGGTGTTATATACATGGTTTCTTGTGTTATATACATGGTTTGTGGTGTAATATACATGGTTTGTGGTGTAATATACATGGTTTGTGGTGTTATATACATGGTTTGTTGTGTTATATACATGGTTTGTGGTGTCATATACATGGTTTGTGGTGTTATATACATGGTTTGTGGTGTAATATACATGGTTTGTGGTATTATATACATGGTTTGTGGTGTTATATACATGGTATGTGGTGCCATATACATGGTTTGTTGTGTTATATACATGGTTTGTGGTGTTATATACATAGTTTTTGGTACCTTATATATGGTTGATTAGTGGTACCTTATACATAGTTTGTGGTACCTTATACATGGTTTGTGGTACCTTACACATGGTTTGTGGTGCGCTATACATGTTTGTGGTACCTTATACATGGTTTGTGATGCCGTATACATGGCTTGTGGTGCGATATACATTGTTTGTGGTACCTTATACATGGTTTGTGGTACCGTATACATGGTTTGTGGTACCTTACACATGGTTTGTGGTGCGTTACACATGGTTTGTGGTGCGTTATATATGGTTAGTGGTACCTTATGCATGCTTTGTGGTTTTATATACATAGTTTGTAGTACCATATATATGGTTTGTGGTACCTTATACATGTGTGTGGTACCTTATACATGGTTTGTGGTGCCTTATACATGACTTGTGGTACCTTATACATGGTTTGTGGTGCCTTATACATGGTTTGTGGTGCCTTATGGTTTGTGGTGCCTTATACATGGTTTGTTTATACGTATTATAATATATTAATTACACATATATATGCAACATATTATAATATGCCATTAATTATACATAATATCTACAACATATAATATACCATTAATTATACATAATATCTACAGCATATTATAATATACCATTAATTATACATAATTTCTACAGCATATTATAATATACCATTAATTATACATAATATATACAACATATTATAATATACCATTAGATATGCATAATATATACAGCATATTATAATATACCATTAATTATGCATAATATATATATACAGCATATTATAATATACCATTAATTGTACATAATATCTACAGCATATTATAATATACCATTAATTATACATAATATCTACAGCATATTATAATATACCATTAATTATACATAATATATACAACATATTATAATATACCATTAAGTATACATAATATCTACAGCATATAATATACCATTAATTATACATACTATCTACAGCATATTATAATATACCATTAATTATACATAATATCTACAGCATATTATAATATACCATTAATTATACATAATATCTACAGCATATTATAATATACCATTAATTATATATAATATCTACAGCATATTATAATATACCATTAATTATACATAATATCTACAGCATATTATAATATACTATTAATTATACATAATATCTACAGCATATTATAATACACCATTAATTATAAATAATATATACAGCATATTATACAATACCATTAATTATACATAATATCTACAGCATATTATAATATACCATTAATTATATATAATATCTACAGCATATTATAATATACCATTAATTATATATAATATCTACAGCATATTATAATATACCATTAATTATATATAATATCTACAGCGTATTATAATATACCATTAATTATATATAATATCTACAGCATATAATATACCATTAATTGTAACAATTCCGACAAGAGTGTCTCCCAATCAACGTGAACATAGTCTTACCTGGCATGCACGAGCGTATAAGACGGGTTGATAAAATAGACACAAGACACAAATAAGTTTGACAGTGCAAGTTGAAGAAATGTTCAGTGTCGGAGTGCTTTATTTTCTAAATTTATTTATGAATACCATTTAAGACATTTAAAAAAAAAAATGTTTGGTTGTAAATGTATTTGGTTTTCGTTTAGCACTCACTTTAAGACTTATAAGACGACTTTGAGTTCATAATCTGGTGGTAAAAAACTCCGTCTTATAGGCGAGTATAGATGGTAAACGTAAATCCTACTTTATGGTATAAGGGAAACGCATAGGCTTCACAGTCGTGAACATGTGCATTACGTGCTGTGCCACGCCTTATTTTAGAACTTGTTGTTATGGCAACAAACGTTGTATACATTGTTTGTTTATTGGTTGAAATTATTGGAGAAAAGTGATACAATATGATATAAAAATGACATTTTGTAGAAATATTCTTCTTTCACTGATTT
Source organism: Archivesica marissinica (assembly GCA_014843695.1). Lineage (NCBI taxonomy): Eukaryota > Metazoa > Mollusca > Bivalvia > Venerida > Vesicomyidae > Archivesica > Archivesica marissinica. The sequence continues at coordinate 16,140,465 of CM026394.1, read as the reverse complement.
AGTATCGCTCGGGAAATTATACCCAATAGGAAGAGGAACAACAAGATTGTACGTGGTGATATGGTAACAAACACACTCGGACGGATCTGTAGTCCAGTGGTAATCCAGGGATCGCAGGTTCGATCCCCTGTCTGACCCTAATAAAATTAACAGTCTTTCAGATGGGACATTAAACCGAGGTCTCGTGTCGGTGCTTTACACCGTGCACGTAAAAGAACCAGAGGAGACTCTGGAATGGGTCACTGTATCATTGCACTATCCTCCAAAAATCTAAAATGACTTATCTCTTCATATGGGCAACCGGTAGCGACGATAAATAAACGCAAAACACACACACACTCAATAGAGTTACTATTTTAAAATGTTAATAAAATTACGAAACATTTGAAGAAAATCGGAGACTATGTTTGCCACGGATCCGTCTTCAAATCTGTTGTCGTAAAGTGTTAGAAGCAACATCATACATTAAACTGCTTCGTTCTACAACACCTGTTGTGTCAAACAATCATTTTATGCTCGTTTATCTTGATGGCATCCTCCGCCATCACATCCAGTAAATCATGAAGGCACCAAGATGTGAGAGTGTAAGATGCTACCCCGCTAACGGCAGATCCAAGTATTGGCAGTAGATATTTAACAAACTTTGCGCTTGTTAATGTTGCTGCTTTTTTTATCCCCTTCTTACCTAAATACGACAGTAGACCTTTCGCTGACAATGTAATTATGCGGCTCTTCAAGTTAAGAGAAATTTCTAACTGCTCTATCGACTTATTGGACCGCTTTGCATACGCGGCAAGCAACTCATCGCCTAAGCCGAACTGTTCGCGGTAAAACCTGGCCTCTTCAAGAACTATTCCTATATCGATGGCACTGTCTAACAATGGCACGGGTATAGCTCCAGCGATTGCTGAAACCAGAGACAAGTTATGAATTCTTTCAAACAGTGTCTCCTTCTTGAAAAGAATAACGCTTTCTGTGAGTACTGTCATAGATAATATCATTGCTTCCTTTTTCAATTCTGGAGCATCTTCAATTAGCTTGCGGGAGAGTAAATCAAAATCATATTTTTCTGGTTCATAACTATCGATTAAATACACCGTAGGTGTCCTATGTTTAAGAGAAATGTTTTGAGTTTTCGGGTGACTCCTCTTGTTATTAGCTATGTCTTGACCAACTTTACTGCGGACAAAGTAACAGTGTCTGCCCTTTGCATTCAATTCTGTTGCAAGCCACTTATCGTCATCCCGAAATCTATCAGCTGTTATAATTACGAAGTAATCGTACGTATCGACCTTGACTTGATCGAAGTAATGTTCCCGATTGTAAGTTGGTGTTCCTAAACCAGGCAGATCCCACAGAACAAGTTGTGAATTCGACGGATGTTGGTATTTCGTAATGTCCTTTGTTGTCTCCGTCACGCCTACATCTGCTGCACCTTCATCGTCAGCTGTCAAGCCAAGAATGGCATTAATGAAGCTCGATTTACCTGTCCCAGAATTGCCAATGATAGCTATGTTGATTTTAACATTCTTCCACTCGTTCAGTTCTTTGTCAGCAAAAAATGTCACTGCCGTTATGCCACCTTTTTCAAATAGATCCGTGATGTATTCAAAATGGTAACCGTCTTTCCCAGCATGTGTCATAGCTGAAAAGAAGAAATTTAGCGTAGTTTTAACCAAAGTATAACCGATATATATAAATAAATAGCACTCGGTAAATAGCACTGTTGTATATGTGTGTACATTAAATCCCTCTAAACCGGACTGGACAAAAAGACCGGTTTAGAAGGTGTTCTGGATAATAGGGGGGTCTGGATTAGAGAGTCTGGATTAGAGGGGGTCTGGATTAGAGGGGGTCCGGATTAGAGGGTTCCGGATTAGAGGGGTCCGGATTAGAGGGGGGGGTCAGATAAGAGGGGGTCCAGATAAGAAGGGAGGTTCAGATTAGAGGGGGTTCTGATTAGTTAGAGGGGTGTCCAGATTAGAGGGGGTTTAACTGTATTTCTTACAATTACATCATGTAATCTATGGTGTTGCAACTGATCAAGATATGACAAGAAAAATAATACATTTGATTAAACTTCTGTTGATTTGGTTTGATGGGCGGGGGGGGGGCAACATTAGTCATAACACTCGGAGGAAGTCACAGACCCTTTTAATTGCCTCTTGTTCATAATAGGTAACACGATACAACACATTATTTTTACTGCGAACACTGCTGATACATTGAAACACGAAACACAATTGGAATAACTGTAACTGGCATTCAACTATTTCAATATTATATATTAAATGTTCGCAGTAAAGATGTTTCTAGATCTACCTAAGACACAATTTTAATAAACCAAAACATAACTTTTATGTTTTGGCATACCAGTGGGAACTGACCGACCAACCGACTGATGCATCATGATATAGCAACACAGTGTAACACAGCAACAACACACTGTAACACAGCAACAACACAGTGTAACACAGCAACAACACACTGTAACACAACAACAACACACTGTAACATAGCAACATCACACTGTAACACAACAACAACACACTGTAACATAGCAACAGCACACTGTAACACAACAACAACACACTGTAACATAGCAACATCACACTGTAACACAACAACAACACACTGTAACATAGCAACAGCACACTGTAACACAACAACAACACACACTAACATAGCAACAGCACACTGTAACACAACAACAACACACTGTAACACAACAACACACTGTAACATAGCAACAGCACACTGTAACACAACAACAACACATGTAACAAGCACAGTCAACAACACACTGTAACACAGCAACAACACACTGTAACACAGCAACAACAATGTAACATAGCAACAGCACACTGTAACACAGCAACAACACACTGTAACACAGCAACAACACACTGTAACACAGCAACAACACACTGTAACACAGCAACAACACACTGTAACACAGCAACAACACACTGTAACACAGCAACAACACACTGTAACATAGCAACAGCACACTGTAACACACAACAACACACTGTAACACAGCAACAACACACTGTAACACACAACAACACACTGTAACAAGCAACACACACTGTAACACAACAACAACACACTGTAACAAGCAACAGCACACTGTAACACAACAACAACACACTGTAACACAGCAACAACACACTGTAACACAGCAACAACACACTGTAACACAACAACACACTGTAACACAACAACAACACACTGTAACACAGCAACAACACACTGTAACACAGCAACAACACACTGTAACACAGCAACAACACACTGTAACACAGCAACAACACACTGTAACATAGCAACAGCACACTGTAACACAGTAACAACACAGTGTAACACAGCAACAACACACTGTAACACAGCAACAACACACTGTAACACAGCAACAACACACTGTAACACAGCAACAACACACTGTAACACAGCAAAAACACACTGTAACACAGCAACAACACACTGTAACACAGCAACAACACACTGTAACATAGCAACAGCACACTGTAGCACAGCAACAACACGCTGTAACACAGCAACAACACAACAACAAAACACTGTAACACAGCAACAACACACTGTAACACAGCAACAACACACTGTAACACAGCAACAACACGCTGTACCACAGCAACAACACACTGTAATACAGCAACAACACAGTGTAACACAGCAACAACACACTGTAACACAGCAGCAACATAGTGTAACACAGAAGCAACACAGTGTAACACAGCAACAACACAGTGTAACACAGCAACAACACACTGTAACACAGCAACAACACACTGTAACACAGCACCAACACACTGTAACACAGCAACAACACAGTGTAACACAGCAACAACACACTGTAACACAGTAACAACACAACAACAACACACTGTAACACAGTAACAACACAACAACAACACACTGTAACACAGCAACAACACACTGTAACACAACAACAGCACAGTGTAACACAGCAACAACACAGTGTAACACAGCAACAACACACTGTAACACAACAACAGCACAGTGTAACACAGCAACAACACGCTGTAACACAACAACAACACAGTGTAACACAGCAACAACACAGTGTAACACAACAACAAGACAGTGTAACACAGCAACAACACACTGTAACACAGCAACAACACACTGTAACACAGCAACAACACACTGTAACACAGCAACAACACAGTGTAACACAGCAACAACACACTGTAACACAGACAACACAACAACAACACACTGTAACACAGCAACAACACACGTAACACAACAACACACAGTGTAACACAGCAACAACACAGTGTAACACAGCAACAACACACTGTAACACAACAACAGCACAGTGTAACACAGCAACAACACGCTGTAACACAACAACAACACAGTGTAGCACAGCAACAACACAGTGTAACACAACAACAACACAGTGTAACACAGCAACAACACACTGTAACACAGCAACAACACACTGTAACACAGCAACAACACACTGTAACACAGCAACAACACAATGTAACACAGCAACAACACACTGTAACACAGCAACAACACACTGTAACACAGCAACAACACACTGTAACACAGCAACAACACAGTGTAACACAGCAACAACACGCTGTAACACAGCAACAACACACTGTAACACAGAACACAGCAACAACACAGTGTAACACAGCAACAACACACTGTAACACAGCAACAACACAGTGTAACACAGCAACAACACACTGTAACACAGCAACAACACACTGTAACACAGCAACAACACACTGTAACACAACAACACCACACTGTAACACAGCAACAACACACTGTAACAACACACTGTAACACAGCAACAACACAGTGTAACACAGCAACAACACACTGTAACACAGTGTAACACAACAACAACACAGTGTAACACAGCAACAACACACTGTAACACAGCAACAACACACTGTAACACAGCAACAACACACTGTAACACAACAACAACACACTGTAACACAGCAACAACACACTGTAACACAGCAACAACACACTGTAACACAGCAACAACACACTGTAACACAGCAACAACACACTGTAACACAGCAACAACACACTGTAACACAACAACACACTGTAACACAGCAACAACACACTGTAACACAGCAACAAACACTGTAACACAGCAACAACACACTGTAACACAGCAACAACACACTGTAACACAGCAACAACACACTGTAACACAGCAACAACACACTGTAACACAGCAACAACACACTGTAACACAGCAACAACACTGTAACACAGCAACAACACACTGTAACACAGCAACAACACACTGTAACACAGCAACAACACAGTGTAACACAGCAACAACACACTAACACAGCAACAACACACTGTAACACAGCAACAACACACTGTAACACAGCAACAACACACTGTAACACAGCAACAACACACTGTAACACAGCAACAACACACTGTAACACAGCAACAACACACTGTAACACAGCAACAGCACACTGTAGCACAGCAACAACACGCTGTAACACAGCAACAACACAACAACAACACACTGTAACACAGCAACAACACACTGTAACACAGCAACAACACGCTGTAACACAGCAACAACACACTGTAACACAGCAACAACACAGTGTAACACAGCAACAACACACTGTAACACAGCAACAACACAGTGTAACACAGCAACAACACAGTGTAACACAGCAACAACACAGTGTAACACAGCAACAACACACTGTAACACAGCAACAACACACTGTAACACAGCAACAACACACTGTAACACAGCAACAACACAGTGTAACACAGCAACAACACACTGTAACACAGTAACAACACAACAACAACACACTGTAACACAGCAACAACACACTGTAACACAGCAACAACACAGTGTAACACAGCAACAACACAGTGTAACACAGCAACAACACACTGTAACACAACAACAACACAGTGTAACACAGCAACAACACGCTGTAACACAGCAACAACACAGTGTAACACAGCAACAACACAGTGTAACACAACAACAACACAGTGTAACACAGCAACAACACACTGTAACACAGCAACAACACACTGTAACACAGCAACAACACACTAACACAGCAACAACACAGTGTAACACAGCAACAACACACTGTAACACAGTAACAACACAACAACAACACACTGTAACACAGCAACAACACACTGTAACACAACAACAACACAGTGTAACACAGCAACAACACAGTGTAACACAGCAACAACACACTGTAACACAGCAACAACACAGTGTAACACAGCAACAACACACTGTAACACAGCAACAACACAGTGTAACACAGCAACAACACAGTGTAACACAACAACAACACAGTGTAACACAGCAACAACACACTGTAACACAGCAACAACACACTGTAACACAGCAACAACACACTGTAACACAGCAACAACACAATGTAACACAGCAACAACACACTGTAACACAGCAACAACACACTGTAACACAGCAACAACACACTGTAACACAGCAACAACACACTGTAACACAGCAACAACACACTGTAACACAGCAACAACACACTGTAACACAGCAACAACACACTGTAACACAGCAACAACACAGTGTAACACAGCAACAACACACTGTAACACAGCAACAACACAGTGTAACACAGCAACAACACAGTGTAACACAGCAACAACACACTGTAACACAGCAACAACACACTGTAACACAGCAACAACACAGAAGTAACACAGCAACAACACATGTAACACAGCAACAACACGTAACAACAACACAGTGTAACACAGCAACAACACACTGTAACACAGCAACAACACACTGTAACACAGCAACAACACAGTGTAACACAGCAACAACACAGTGTAACACAGCAACAACACAGTGTAACACAGCAACAACACACTGTAACACAGCAACAACACACTGTAACACAGCAACAACACACAGCAACAACACACTGTAACACAGCAACAACACACTGTAACACAGCAACAACACACTGTAACACAGCAACAACACACTGTAACACAGCAACAACACACTGTAACACAGCAACAGCACACTGTAACACAGCAACAACACAGTGTAACACAGCAACAACACACTGTAACACAGCAACAACACACTGTAACACAGCAACAACACACTGTAACACAACAACAGCACAGTGTAACACAGCAACAACACAGTGTAACACAGCAACAACACACTGTAACACAACAACAACACAGTGTAACACAGCAACAACACGCTGTAACACAGCAACAACACAGTGTAACACAGCAACAACACAGTGTAACACAGCAACAACACAGTGTAACACAGCAACAACACACTGTAACACAGCAACAACACACTGTAACACAGCAACAACACACTGTAAACAGCAACAACACAGCAACAACACAATGTAACACAGCAACAACACACTGTAACACAGCAACAACACACTGTAACACAGCAACAACACACTGTAACACAGCAACAACACGCTGTAACACAGCAACAACACACTGTAACACAGCAACAACACAGTGTAACACAGCAACAACACACTGTAACACAGCAACAACACAGTGTAACACAGCAACAACACACTGTAACACAGCAACAACACACTGTAACACAGCAACAACACACTGTAACACAGCAACAACACACTGTAACACAGCAACAACACACGTAACAACACACTGTAACACAGCAACAACACAGTGTAACACAGCAACAACACACGTAACAACACACTTAACACAGCAACAACACATGTAACACAGCAACAACACACTGTAACACAGCAACAACACAGTGTAACACAGCAACAACACACTGTAACACAGCAACAACACACTGTAACACAGCAACAACACAGTGTAACACAGCAACAACACACTGTAACACAGCAACAACACAGTGTAACACAGCAACAACACACTGTAACACAGCAACAACACAGAACACTGTAACACACAACAACACACTGTAACACAGCAACAACACACTGTAAACAGCAACAACACACTGTACACAGCACAACACAACACACACCACACACAACACACAACAACACAAACAAACACAACAACACACTGTAAACAGCAACAACACAGTGTAACACAGCAACAACACACTGTAACACACACAACACATGTAACACAGCAACAACACACTGTAACACAGCAACAACACACTGTAACACAGCAACAACACACTGTAACACAGCAACAACACACTGTAACACAGCAACAACACACTGTAACACAGCAACAACACACTGTAACACAGCAACAACACACTGTAACACAGCAACAACACACTGTAACACAGCAACAACACACTGTAACACAGCAACAACACACTGTAACACAGCAACAACACACTGTAACACAGCAACAACACACTGTAACACAGCAACAACACAGTGTAACACAGCAACAACACACTGTACACACAACACACTGTAACACAGAACACAGCAACAACACACTGTAACACAGCAACAACACATGTAACACAGCAACAACACCTGTAACACAGCAACAACACAGTGTAACACAGCAACAACACACTGTAACACAGCAACAACACACTGTAACACAGCAACAACACACTGTAACACAGCAACAACACACTGTAACACAGCAACAACACACTGTAACACAGCAACAACACAGTGTAACACAGCAACAACACACTGTAACACAGCAACAACACACTGTAACACAGCAACAACACACAGCAACAACACACTGTAACACAGCAACAACACACTGTAACACAGCAACAACACACTGTAACACAGCAACAACACACTGTAACACAGCAACAACACACTGTAACACAGCAACAACACACTGTAACACAGCAACAACACACTGTAACACAGCAACAACACACTGTAACACAACAACACACAGTGTAACACAGCAACAACACAGTGTAACACAGCAACAACACACTGTAACACAACAACAGCACAGTGTAACACAGCAACAACACGCTGTAACACAACAACAACACAGTGTAACACAGCAACAACACAGTGTAACACAACAACAACACAGTGTAACACAGCAACAACACACTGTAACACAGCAACAACACACTGTAACACAGCAACAACACACTGTAATACAGCAACAACACAGCAACAACACAATGTAACACAGCAACAACACACTGTAACACAGCAACAACACACTGTAACACAGCAACAACACACTGTAATACAGCAACAACACAGCAACAACACAGCAACAACACGCTGTAACACAGCAACAACACGCTGTAACACAGAAACAACACAGTGTAACACAGCAACAACACACTGTAACACAGCAACAACACAGTGTAACACAGCAACAACACACTGTAACACAGCAACAACACACTGTAACACAGCAACAACACACTGTAACACAACAACACCACACTGTAACACAGCAACAACACACTGTAACAACACACTGTAACACAGCAACAACACAGTGTAACACAGCAACAACACACTGTAACACAGTGTAACACAACAACAACACAGTGTAACACAGCAACAACACACTGTAACACAGCAACAACACACTGTAACACAGCAACACACACTGTAACACAACAACAACACACTGTAACAAGCAACAGCACACTGTAACACAACAACAACACACTGTAACACAGCAACAAAACACTGTAACACAGCAACAACACACTGTAACACAGCAACAACACACTGTAACACAGCAACAACACACTGTAACACAGCAACAACACACTGTAACACAGCAACAACACACTGTAACACAGCAACAACACACTGTAACACAGCAACAACACACTGTAACACAGCAACAACCACACTGTAACACAGCAACAACACACTGTAACACAGCAACAACACACTGTAACACAGCAACAACACGCTGTAACACAGCAACAACACACTGTAACACAGCAACAACACAGTGTAACACAGCAACAACACACTGTAACACAGCAACAACACACTGTAACACAGCAACAACACACTGTAACACAGCAACAACACACTGTAACACAGCAACAACACACTGTAACACAGCAACAACACACTAACACAGCAACAGCACACTGTAACACAGCAACAACACACTGTAACACAGCAACAACAACACACTGTAACACAGCAACAACACGCTGTAACACAGCAACAACACACTAATACAGCAACAACACACTAATACA
>CM026394.1:16094577-16129198 GCA_014843695.1 Archivesica marissinica | reverse complement strand
TAAAAAGAAATATCTATAAATTGCACTTACGTGATCAAATCCGCATTTCGCTCTGACCAAATTCTCACAACGTTTGCTCCACTCACGGTCAGTTCGTGTTGTCTCGTTTGAAGTGAATGGTAATATGTCAGGTCTCTTACTGTGTTAAATAGTTGTTCAGCCCCATGCTAATCTCACAATTCACTAAATCCCTGTGCTACCGTTATCATGTGATATGTAAAATAAACTAGTTTATAGAGGCCCTGGTATATGGATTTATTACAATAGGTTACACAGAAATAAACCTTATTATGTTATCTCTGTCCGATATTATCCAGGAAACGCTTTAAATAGTTCCCCTATAACATCCAAGAAGATTGGATCCCCTTAGATCACCATACCTCCCCTTATACTCCACTTATACCTGGATCTTCAAAGATGTGTTTACCTTGATTGGAAAACCCCTTCTATAAAATGGGAAAATGAGGCCCCGACTTAGGGTTATAATAATGTGTTCATTAATACAAGAGTCATTTTGTGACAAACTCTATCCTAGGACCCATCCCCACATCTAGTATAAGGAACCAACAACCCTGTACCTCTATCCTAGGACCCAACTCTAGTATAAGGCACTAACAACCCTGTACCTCTATCCTAGGACCCCTCCCAACTTCTAGAATAAGGCACCAACAACCCTGGTCCTCTATCCTAGGACACCACTATAGTATAAGGCACTAACAACCCTGTACCTCTATCCTAGGACCCCACTATAGTATAAGGCACTAACAACCCTGTACCTATATCCTAGGACCCCTCCCCACATCTAGTATAAGGAACCAACAACCCTGTACCTCTATCCTAGGACCCTTCCCCACCTCTAGTATAAGGCACCAACAACCCTGTACCTCTATCCTAGGACCCCACCTATAGTATAAGGCACCAACAACCCTGTACCTCTATCCTAGGCCCCACTCTAGTATAAGTCATCCAGAACCGTGTACCTCTATCCTAGGCCCCACTATAGTATATGTCACCAACAACCCTGTATCTCTATCCTAGGACCCAACTCTAGTATAAGGCACTAACAACCCTATACCTCTATCCTAGGATCCCACTATAGTATAAGGCACTAACAACCCTGTACCTCTATAATAGGACCCCCACATCTAGTATAAGGCACCAACAACCCTGTACCTCTATCCTAGGATCCCCACCTCTAGTATAAGGCACCAACAACCATGGTCCTCTATCCTAGGACCCCACTATAGTATAAGGCACTAACAACCCTGTACCTCTATCCTAGTCCCCACCTCTAGTATAAGTCATCCAGAACCTTGTACCTCTATCCTAGGACCCCATTCTAGTATAAGTCATCCAGAACCTTGTATCTCTATGCTAGGACCCCTCCCCACTTAGTATAAGGCACCAACAACCCTGGTCCTCTATCCTAGGACCCCTCTATAGTATAAGGCACTAACAACCCTGTACCTCTATCCTAGGATCCCACTCTAGTATAAGTCATCCAGAACCTTGTACCTCTATCCTAGGACCCCTCCCCACCTCTAGTATAAGGCACCAACAACCCTGTACCTATATCCTAGGACCCCACTCTAGTATAAGGCACCAACAACCATGTACCTCTATCCTAGGATCCCCTCCTCTAGTATAATGCACCAACAACCATGTACCTCTATCCTAGGACCCCTCCCCACCTCTAGTATAAGGCACGAACAACCCTGGTCCTCTATCATAGGACCCCACCTCTAGTATAATGCACCAACAAACCTGACCTCTATCCTAGGACCCCACCTCTAGTATAAGGAACCAACAACCATGTACCTCTATCCTAGGACCCCCTCTAGTATAAGGCACCATCAACCCTGTACCTCTATCCTAGGACCCCCTCTAGTATAAGGCACCAACAACCCTGTACGTCTATCCTAGGACCCAACTCTAGTATAAGGAACCAACAACCATGTACCTCTATCCTAGGACCCAACTCTAGTATAAGGCACCAACAACCCTGGTCCTCTATCCTAGGACCCCACTATTGTATAAGGCACTAACAACCCTGTACCTCTATCCTAGGATCCCCTCCTCTAGTATAATGCACCAACAACCCTGCACCTCTATCCTAGGACCCCTCTCCACCTCTAGTATAAGGCACCAACAACCCTCTACCTCTCTCCTAGGATCCCACTCTAGTATAAGGCACCAACAACCCTGTACCTCTATCCTAGGACCCCACTCTAGTATAAGTCATCCAGAACCTTGTACCTCTATCATAGGACCCCTCCCCTTCTAGTATAAGGCAACAACAACCCTGGTCCTCTATCCTAGGACCCCACTATAGTATAAGGCACTAACAACACTGTACCTCTATCCTAGGATCCCCTCCTCTAGTATAAGGCACTAACAACCATGTACATCTATCCTAGGACCCCTCTCTAGTATAAGGCACTAACAACCCTGTCCTATCCAGGCCCCCTCTAGTATAAGGCACCAACAACCCTGTACCTCTATCCTAGGACCCCCTCTAGTATAAGGCATCAACAACCTTGTACCTCTATCCTAGGACCCCACTCTAGTATAAGGCACCAACAACCATGTACCTCTATCCTAGGACCACCTCCTCTAGTATAAGGCACCAACAACCATGTACATCTATCATAGGACCCCCTCATCTAGTATAAGGCACCAACAACACTGTACCTCTATCCTAGGACCCCCTCTAGTATAAGGCACCAACAACCCTGGTCCTCTATACTAGGACCCCACTATAGTATAAGGCACTTAACAACTCTGTACCTCTATCCTAGGACCCCACTCTAGTATAAGGCACTAACAACCCTGTACCTCTATCCTAGAACCCCCTCTAGTATAAGGCACTAACGACCATGTACATCTATCCTAGGACCCCCTCCTCTAGAATAAGGCACTAACAACCCTGTACCTCTATCCTAGGACACCACTCTAGAATAAGGCACCAACAACCCTGTACCTCTATCCTAGGACACCACTCTAGTATAAGGCACCAACAACCCTGTACCTCTATCCTAGGACCCAACTCTAGTATAAGGCACCAACAACCCTGTACCTCTATCCTAGGACGCTCCCGGTAGTAAAAGGCATCAAAACCCTTCTACCTCTATGAGTTTTACGTTTATTTATCGTCGCTACCGGTTGCCCATATGAGCGGCGCCCCTGAAGAGATTAGTAATTTTAGAGGATAGTGCATGATACAGACAGAGACCCATTCCAGAGTCTCCTCTGGTTCTTTTACGAGCACGGTGTAAAGCACCGACACGGGACCTCGGTTTAACGTCCCATCTGAAAGACTGTTAATTTTATTAGGGTCAGACTGGGGATCGAACCTGTGATCCCTGGATTACCAGTCCAGCGTGTTACCACTGGACTACATATCCGTCTGTTCTACCTCTATCCTGGGACCCCACTCTAGTATAAGGCACCCAAATCCTCATACCTCTATCCTAGGACACTCCCTGTAGTATATGGCACCACACACCCTGTATCTCTATCCTAGAACACTCCCTGTAGTATAAGCCACCACATACCCTGTACCTCTATCCTAGAACACTCTATGTAGTATAAGGCACCACACACGCTGTACCTCTATCATAGGACACTCCCTGTAGTATAAGGCACCACACACACTGTACCTCTATCCTAGGACACTCCGTGTAGTATAATGCACCACACACCCTGTACCTCTATCTTAGGGTACTCCCTGTAGTATAAGGCACCACACACCCTGTACCTCTATCTTAGGACACTCCCTGTAGTATAAGGCACCACACACCCTGTACCTCTATCTTGGGACACTCCATGTAGTATAAGGCATCACACACCCTGTACCTATATCCTAGGACACTCCCTGTAGTATAAGGCACCACACACCCTGTACCTCTATCCTAGGACACTCCCTGTAGTATAAGGCACCACACACCCTGTACCTCTATCCCAGTAATATAATGACATCCAAAGCCTTGGACCTTGTGCCTCCATCCTAGGACCCCCACCCCCTTTGGAATTTGGTGTCGTGTCGGTGCTTTACACCGTGCACGTAAAAGAACCAGAGGAGACTCTGGAATGGGTCTCTGTCTGTATCATTGCACTATCCTCCAAATATCTAAAATGACTTATCTCTTCAGGAGGCGTCGTTCATATGGGCAACCGGTAGCGACGATAAATGAACGCAAAACACACACAATCACACTCAATAGAGTTACTATTTTAAAATGTTAATAAAATTACGAACAAATTGAAGAAAATCGGAGACTATGTTTGCCACGGATCCGTCTTCAAATCTGTTGTCGTAAAGTGCTAGAAGCAACATCATACATTAAACTGCTTCGTTCTACAACACTTGTTGTGTCAAACAATCATTTTATGCTCGTTTATCTTGATGGCATCCTCCGCCATCACATCCAGTAAATCATGAAGGCACCAATATGTGAGAGTGTAAGATGCTCCCCCGCTAACGACAGATCCAAGTATTGGCAGTAGATATTTAACATACTTTGCGCTTGTTAATGTTGCTGCTTTTTTTATCCCCTTCTTACCGAAATACGACAGTAGACCTTTCGCTGACAATGAAATGATGCGGCTCTTCAAGTTAAGAGATATTTCTAACTGCTCTATCGACGTATTGGACCGCTTTGCATACGCGGCAAGCAACTCATCGCCTAAGCCGAACTGTTCGCGTAAAACCTGGCCTCTTCAAGAACTATTCCTATATCGATGACACTGTCTAACAATGGCACGGGTATAGCTCCAGCGATTGCTGAAACCAGAGACAAGTTATGAATTCTTTCAAACAGTGTCTCCTTCTTGAAAAGAATGACGCTTTCTGTGAGTACAGTCATAGATAATATCATTGCTTCCTTTTTCAATTCTGGAGCATCTTCAATTAGCTTGCGGGAGAGTAAATCAAAATCATATATTTCTGGTTCATAACTATCGATTAAATAGACCGTAGGTGTCCTATTTTTAAGAGCAATGTTTTGAAGATTTATTTCGCAGTGCTTCCTAATTTTATCTAACGTGCCGTAATCGGTATGAGTTTTCGGGTGACTCCTCTTGTTATTAGCTATGTCTTGACCAATTTTACTGTGGACAAAGTAAAAGTGTCTGCCCTTTGCATTCAATTCTGTTGCAAGCCACTTATCGTCATCCCGAAATCTATCAGCTGTTATAATTACGAAGTAATCGTACGTATCGACCTTGACTTGATCGAAGTAATGTTCCCGATTGTAAGTTGGTGTTCCTAAACCAGGCAGATCCCACAGAACAAGTTGTGAATTCGACGGATGTTGGTATTTCGTAATGTCCTTTGTTGTCTCCGTCACGCCTACATCTGCTGCACCTTCATCGTCAGCTGTCAAGCCAAGAATGGCATTAATGAAGCTCGATTTACCTGTCCCAGAATTGCCAATGAAAGCTATGTTGATTTTAACATTCTTCCACCCGTTCAGTTCTTTGTCAGCAAAAAATGTCACTGCCGTTATGCCACCTTTTTCAAATAGATCCGTGATGTATTCAAAATGGTAACCGTCTTTCCCAGCATGTGTCATAGCTGAAAAGAAGAAATTTAGCGTGGTTTTAACCAAAGTATAACCGATATATATAAATAAATAGCACTCGGTAAATAGCACTGTTGTATATGTGTCTACATTAAATCCCTCTAAACCGGTGTGGGCAAAAAGACCGGTTTAGAAGGTGTTCTGGATAATAGGGGGGTCTGGATTAGAGAGTCTGGATTAGAGGGGGGGGGTCAGATAAGAGGGGGTCCGGATAAGAAGGGAGGTTCAGATTAGAGGGGGTTCTGATTAGTTAGAGGGGTGTCCAGATTAGTGTATTTCTTACAATTACTTCTGTTGATGTAGTCTGAGATATATGGGGTGATGGGGGGGGGCAACATCAGTCATAACACTCAAGGAAGTCACAGACCCTTTTAATTGCCTCTTGCTCATAATAGGTAACACGATACAACAAATTATTTTTACTGCGAACACTGCTGATACATTGAAATACGAAACACAATTGGAATAACGTTAACTGGCATTCAACTATTTCAATATTATATATTAAATGTTCGCAGTAAAGATGTTTCCCTTATTAGATCTACCTAAGACTCTGGTATTAAGACACAATTTTAATAAACCAAAACATAACTTTTATGTTTTGGCATACCAGTGGGAACTGACCGACCAACCGACTGATGCATCATGCTATAGCAACACAGTGTAACACAGCAACAACACACTGTAACACAGCAACAACACACTGTAACACAGCAACAACACACTGTAACACAGCAACAACACGCTGTAGCACAGCAACAACACAGCAACAACACAGTGTAACACAGCAACAACACAATGTAACACAGCAACAACACACTGTAACACAGCAACAGCACACTGTAACACAGCAACAACACGCTGTAGCACAGCAACAACACAATGTAACACAGCAACAACACACTGTAACACAGCAACAACACACTGTAGCACAGCAACAACACACTGTAACACAGCAACAACACACTGTAACACAGCAGCAACACAGTGTAACACAGCAAAAACACACTGTAGCACAGCAACAACACACTGTAACACAGCAACAACACACTGTAGCACAGCAACAACACATTGTAACACAGCAACAACACAGTGTAACACAGCAACAACACACTGTAGCACAGCAACAACACACTGTAACATAGCAACAACACACTGTAGCACAGCAACAACACACTGTAATACAGCAACAACACACTGTAGCACAGCAACAACACACTGTAACACAGCAGCAACACACTGTAACACAGCAACAACACACTGTAACACAGCAGCAACACACTGTAGCACAACAGCAACACACTGTAACACAGCAACAACACAGTGTAACACAGCAGCAACATACTGTAACACAGCAACAACACACTGTAACACAACAACAACACACTGTAACACAGCAACAACACACTGTAACACAGCAACAACACACTGTAACACAGCAACAACACAGTGTAACACAGCAACAACACACTGTAATACAGCAACAACACAGTGTAACACAGCAACAACACACTGTAATACAGCAACAACACACTGTAACACAGCAACAACACACTGTAATACAGCAACAACACAGTGTAACACAGCAACAACACACTGTAATACAGCAACAACACACTGTAACACAGCAATACAGAAGTATTGCTTTGTATAGCACATTGTAGAAGACAATCCTTACAAATTGGCAAATGTCAAAGAAAGTGTTAAAAGTGTAAATGAAGCATTTACATTTATCAGTCATTGTTTCGCAATGGAGCTAAAATTAGTTTGTATAATTAAGAAATAATAAATATCAACCGTGGTAAATCGTTTGTCGTTCTTATACGTAGAAATATATCACTCATGCCTTCGGCCTTCGTGATATATTTCTACGCATAAGAACTTCAAACTCGGGTTATTCTGCGATATACCACGGTTGATACTTATTATTTCGATTCTAACACGACTTACTTCTAATAATTTTAAAGGAGTATTTTCTTCAAACGCCGCTGCATTTGGCTTTCGAAATTTCCTCCCGCGTAAAGGGGTGATGACGTTATTTTTTATAGAAAATATCAATCTAGTGCATAAATGAACAAAAGTTGTAACTGATCAATAATTTTATTTATTTTGTCAAATAAAACTGTACAGAATAGTAACTGAAACGTTACTTAACAGAAAAACAAGACGGACAAGAGATTATCTGATTCTAAAAATAGCTCACTTCCGTGAATTCCAACGGTATTTTTTACAAACATCGCGTGACCTTTCAATCATTTACGTCATTTATACAATGCGTGTACAGTTTTATGAATGAAAGTTTCATTCATAAAACTGTACACGCATTGTATAAATGACGTAAATGACGGTGCGCGTGCAGCATAGTATAGTTCAAGGTAGGTAGATTGCTTTTACTCTAGACGTATGTATGTTATTAGCTGGGTCGTGTTAGAATCCAAAATAAACTATATAATACTTACACACACATGTCAGCTGAGCCTGTAAGACGAACAGTGTAAATGAAAGCAGCAGTTTCGATCTTGGTCGTAAGACAAGTGCCATCTCGCAGTCACAATGGTTTCTCGCTAAACGATTTATATAACACAGTGATGTGAAATCTGGAAATCCACCTACTTTCGCCAGATTGTTTACAGGAAGCAATGCAAGGGAGATCACACTGTGTACTTCAATGTGGAAGCTGTACACATGTTTCCATTTCTTTTCGTTTATACAATACAATAAAGTTACCAGGCGCGTAGTTGACGCCCGGAATTGCACATTATTTTCAGGAGTATTATATATCCAATAGATCTAAAATAGTAGATGAAAAAGTGAACTTTTCCTATGTGTTTGTTAGTGTATATATAAATGACCCCTACAAGGTGCCCCAGAGTGCGCCATTGGATGTCTTAGGTTTCAAATAATTCGGAAGAAGAAGGCCCAAAACACTCGGTCTCTTGGTGTATAAAATTATTAATTATATACATTTTAATAGTGTAGTCTAGTAGTGTGGCAGATCCTTAAGTTAATGCAGACTTATATATATCTTATATTCCAGTCCGCCTATGTGGTCGAGTGGTTAAGGTCGCTGACTTGTATACCACTGTAACCTATCATCACTGGTGGTCACGGGTTTGAGCCATGCTCAAGCCGTGTCTCATTTATATGAAAAAGTTGGCAGTTTCTTACGGAGGTTGGTGCACCCAAGTACTGGTTAACCGCTGGAGCCTGCCCAGGAAAGGTGTTGTTAGGTAAACTGCCCGCCGACGATATAGCCCGAAATGGTGCTAATGCAGGTGTAAAACCCGAACTATAACATAACATAATCTTAGATTCCAGATTAATTACGTCCCATGACTAATACACTGCACGTGATCACTAACAAATGACACGGTAAATCGAGATTGGCCATTTATCTGATCAACTAAATGAAACCATCTTTGTTAATATTCATTTAGAATACCACAAGTAAATCTAGTACAAATATGTAGGCTTGAAAAATCGAACATTTTACTATCCAGGCATTTTCATACGAATAACAATTCTGTATAACTATTCTATTTTTTTATTATTATTATTATTATTATTATTATTATTAGTTAGTTAGTTATAATTGGTATTGGGGTAAAAATGGATTTACCCAGCAATTAGGGATGTAATAAAGTATAACAATGTTGTATATATGTGAAACATGTTCTATTTATGTCATTTCTATTCATATTATTAACTTAGTAAGTCGTTCCTCTAGTATTAATATGTTATTAAAATGATATAACTCTATTTATGTATAATATCAGTGTCTGTAAATGCAGATAAAAACCCATCTCCCCCATCATGTAATAGAATCGACCGACCTCACATACGAAATCACTAAAATCAAAATAGTTCCATATACTTTTCTTATATTTGTTTATTTATAATAGTTCGTTAAGTTTAGGAACATCAATCCATGAGGTGAAATGTTAATGAGTTGTTATTGGGAAAATATGTTTGGTGTTGGGGGTTGTTGGCAAAACAATCACTACACAATAATTGCATACATGTACAATTAAAATAGCACCATTTTACGGCGAACAGACTTGACTTGACTTGACTTTGTATAATCTGCCTCTTATAGGCACCTCTCATAAGAGCACATAGGAATATGTTGTATATTCTGACAATATAAACTTGTAAGCTTGTAACAGTAACCATTTGTATAGAACAACACAAAATAATATACAAGATACAAGATACAAGAAGTTTTATTTAACGTCGGATTACATTTACAAATAACATTAGCTAATAAGCTATTTTTCCGACAAACATATATTATAATCAAAACATAAGGAAAAACAGCTAAGAAATAAAAGTTGGTTTAAACATGAATACAACACAGGACATAGCATAATTAAAACATGTTAAAGCGAGCACCTAAAAGACAAAAATAAAATTAATACATTGTGTTAATAGTTTTAACAATTTAAGGATAACATACAGCTTAAGATACAAGCAACTATATAATATAGATAACTATTAAGAATTCAAATAGAAATACACTATTGATTGATACACTGTGTTGTAGTTGCTGATCTTGGCCCGTGGCCTAAAATCTGCAATAAGAACAACAAATGTTAAGACACGGACAGGCAAAAAGGTACACTACTGTGAATTTAAGATATGTTTTTAAAAAAAACAGTTATCCCCAAATCAGATTTGGAAAGGAACTGATCAGCAATTACCTCACAGGTATCTTAAAACAAAATACATAAAATGCAGTTAAAGCAACTATTGGTGGCATGCAAATTTATAGAACACTAAAACTAAGTTACAACAATCAAATTAGAACATCAAGCTAGCACAAATCATAAATTATAAACATAAAAAACACAAATAAAACACATAGCACACATTAATAAGCACATTAAGCATGAGGAAATAAGCGGACACGACTATGTAGAGCACATTGAGCACTTACAGGACGGGCCCGTCCAGGCACGGACCCGCCTCACAAACTCCTTGTGGTTTTCAGTTTTTCTAATGTCATTTGGCAGGCTGTTCCATACCTGAGCGGCCTCGTATCTGAAAGATCTCTTACCGTTCAAGGTGGTGCGTACAGTTGGTACTTCAACAGTGTTTGAATGTCTGAAAGAATATTTTATATTTCGAAATTTAACCAGGTCATGTACATATGGAGGTGATTCATGGTACAGGCATTTGAATGTTTCTATTGCAATAGTTCTTATTCTACTAAGATGTAATGTAGGCATGTTTACTTGTTTCAAAAGGCCTTCGTAGCTAGAGGTGAAATCATTTAAAGTAATTTTTAGAGCTCTATGTTGTAGTTTCTCCAATTTTTCTGTATTAGTTTTGTTACAAAAGTGCCATATGAGCGGACAGTAGTTGAATAGTACATATGAAGTAGACAATGCACACATTAGCAATTTGATAGACTAGACTTGATTTGAATAGAGTGATTGGCGTAGATGCGTAATTGCATAGCAATCATTGCTGGCCAGTTTATATATTCCAGCATCTCTTGAAAATCCTAGTAGAATTTCTAAGAGTTCATTTTCCGATCTGGACCTGGACGTGGTGTTTTGCAGTCTGTGATATAATGTTACCAACGTTATATGTCTAATAATAATAACAACAAGTAAGTAATATCGTTTTGATTTAGGAAATATTTCTTTATATGGTACTGGTAGACATGTAGTCTAGGTCGGGTGCGCATGCGCTAAAGTGTGCATGTCTTTCTTCTTCCGAGTCCGAAATATTTCATTACTATACCTTTAAATCTTCTTTACTGATATTGGAAGCTAGCAGAGACATCCATGAAGGTTTAATCTGCAACCTGAGGGTAGAAATATGTGGTAAATCTTCGTCCTGGTGATCTCCATTGTACTTTTCCAGTTCTTGATCCCACTTCCGGTTTGACACAGCAACCACCGCGGCCATGATGTAAACAAAGATTTTTACAGAAGGAAAATGACACTTCTGCTATACCTCATCACCATTGTTGTTCTTGCCAAAAACATCCTTCCACAGGAAATCCATGTATCGGCCCATACCCCGGCACTAGTCGGCAACAGGGCTGATGTACACAGTTGCCATACCATGAAGCTTCTTCTTGCCATCGCTAAAACCCACCCAGAAAAGTATTTCAAACCAACGGGCCGTCTGATTTATATATTCATCCTACTTCTGGCAAATTCCAACGATGTCCAGCTCAATCCGGGTGCAATGCATGATGAGACCACCATCTACCCATGCGGGACCTGCGACCAACCCGTCACCTGGGACCACCGTGCGGTGGTTTGTGATACGTGTGACCAATGGTATCACATAGACTGCCAGGATGTTCACACTGGAACATACAGTATCCTCAACGAAGACAGCGCCATCAGATGGGACTGTATCATTTGCAACAATCCCAACTATAGTACCGTATGCTTTGACCTCTACTCTATCTCTACGAACAATCCATATAGTATTCTCTCAATCAGTAGCACCAGCCTACCGAGTCCAAATGCAAACCGCCAGATCAAACCAATTCATTCCTCAACCCCAGAGCGCAAACAACATAAACAAAACCAACCGGCGACAAATCGACCACCTCTCCGCATCTTGAACATTAACTGTCAGTCCATCAAGAAGAAGCAGGATAGAATTGAGAACATCATCGAAAGTACAAAACCCGACATCATTATGGCCACTGAAACCTGGCTGGACCCAACCATCACCGACAACCAAATCTTTCCATCCAACTATAAACTATGGCGTAAGGATCGGCTATCAGGTACAGGCGGTGGTGTCTTACTTGCCATCACGGACAACTTGATCAGTTCTGATGTTACCGAGTTACAGACGGACTGTGAGATTATCTGGGCAAAGATCAACCTGATTGGTTCTAAAACACTTTATCTATGTTCCTACTATAACCCGAAAACCAATGACGAATTCAGTCTAAATCATTTTGAAGAATCTGTCAACCGAGCATCTTTAATCAAAGACTCAATACTAATAATCGGAGGAGACTTTAACTTACCTGGCTGGGATTGGAAGTCCAAGACTCTGAAACCAAACTCAACTCATACACGTCTCCATTACAAATTCTCTGACTGCTTAGATGACAATGGACTCACGCAACTTGTTGAAGAGCCAACACGAAATAAAAACACGCTAGATCTACTACTTACCAACCTCCCAAGTAAAGTCATACGTACAAGCACCATGCCAGGGATCTCAGACCATGACTCAGTCTTGATGGAGTTTGACATGCGGCCCATATCACACAAACAAATCCCGAGGAAAATCGCTCTCTACAAGAACGCCCAGTGGGATAGCATGAGATCCGACCTGACCACTCTACATACACAGATCCTGAAACTAGCTCGACAAAACGAGACCACAGAAATGTTATGGACAACCTT
Organism: Archivesica marissinica; assembly: GCA_014843695.1. Lineage (NCBI taxonomy): Eukaryota > Metazoa > Mollusca > Bivalvia > Venerida > Vesicomyidae > Archivesica > Archivesica marissinica. Next base: position 16,116,225 of record CM026394.1, on the reverse strand, counting down.
TAAAGAAAAACTGAAACTGAGCATAAATGCACACATTCCACACAAAACAGCAAGACCAATAGACTCTGCCCCATGGATTACACCTGAAATCAAAAAACTTGTCAAAAAAAGAGACCATCTACACAAAGCAAAGAAGAAATCCAACAATCCGGCTCACATCAAGAAATTCAAAGACGCTAAACAACTACTACAGAAGAAGCTCCGTCAGGCATATTGGTCATACATTGACAATATGATCACACCATAGCCCACTGATGCACACAAGAACTCCACCAAGCGCTTCTGGACCTTTATTAAACACAAGAAGAAAGACAACGCTTCAATCACTGGACTCCGGAGCCAAGGTCAACTCCATTCAGACCCGAAGACCAAAGCAAATATCCTCAACCATCAGTTCCAGTCAGTTTTCACCAAAGACACGCCTTACTCCGAACAACAATTCAAGACTGGAGGTTACACTCAAACCAAAGATTACCAAGTTGCTCCTGACATCACCATCACTCCTAACGGCGTCAAAAAACTCCTAAGCTCTCTTAACCCTCACAAATCCCCAGGTCCAGATAGCATCAACCCGAGAGTATTAAAGGAACTGTCAACCCACATTGCTCCCATCCTTACCATCATCTTTAACTACTCTCTCAACACTGGTACCACCCCCGATGACTGGCGGAAAGCAAATGTCTCTCCAATCTACAAGAAAGGGAGTAAATACAACCCAGAAAACTACCGACCTATCTCCTTAACCTGCATATGCTGCAAACTCATGGAATATATCATCACCAGTCACATCATGCAACACGGCGAAAACAACAACATACTTTATCCACTACAACATGGCTTCCGAAAACGTCGATCCTGTGAAACACAGCTTCTAGAATTCACGGACGACATCACATCAAACCTGGAAAGCGGAACACAGACGGACGTCTTGGTGATGGATTTTTCCAAGGCGTTCGACAAGGTCTCACATAGTCTTCTCCTCCACAAGCTGAACCACTACGGCATCCAAGGAAAGACCAACCGCTGGATACATGCTTTCTTGAGCGGAAGATCCCAGTCAGTAGTACTGGAAGGGGAGACTTCAGACACAGTCAAGGTAGAGTCCGGTGTCCCTCAAGGCTCTGTCCTTGGACCCAGCCTGTTCCTGTATTATATCAATGACATCCCTCACGGTTTGGATGCTACCATCCGATTGTTCGCCGATGATACCATCGCCTACCTAGCCATCGCAAATAACATCGACTGCACCAACTTACAAAAAGATCTTGACAAACTATCACAGTGGGAAAGCAAGTGGAAAATGGCCTTCCACCCAGACAAATGCCAGGTCATCTCTATCTCTCGAAAGAAAAGAACCATCCATTTTGACTACCAACTTCATAACCAATCACTACAACACGTCAAATCAGCAAAATACCTGGGAGTCACCATCAACAACACGCTTGACTGGGGAGAACATATTACCAACATCACAAACAAAGCTAATAGAAACCTGAACTTCATACGACGGAACCTTAACATTGCCTCATCCCCAACAAAAGAACTCGCCTACAAGTCACTGGTCAGACCCACCGTAGAATACACCTGCTCAGTATGGGATCCCTACGAAACAACAGATATAAACAAACTGGAGATGGTTCATCGTCGTGGGGCACGATTCGTCAAACACTGTTACCAGAGCAGATCCAGTGTCACCGAGATGCTCCAAGACCTACAGTGGACATCACTCCAGGACAGAAGAAAAACATCTCGCCTAGTTCTACTATTCAAAATAGTCAACGACCAAGTCACTGTCAACAAGGCCGACCGCCTATTACCCCCTCCGCGCCGCTCGCGCCACACAGCAGACCATGCCTTCCAAATCCCACGCTGTTCTACTAGCTACCGCCAACAGTCATTCTTCCCAAGAACCATCAAGGAGTGGAACAGTCTTCCTCCGGACACTATATCAGTTGGCACAGTTGACGCCTTCAAGGCTCAACTAGCCACCATCTTTATCTAATCTCCTAAGTCTTTTTTTTCTTTACTTTTTTTTAACTCTCCACTGTACATACTATCACTTTTATTCCAATTCTTTCTCTATGCGCACCCATCTGGCAATAATGTTCAGTTTGTTGAACTTGGCCAGTAACTGGTAGAAGTAGAAGTATTTGGCGTAATTATTAGAACAGTGTTGACCTACTTTCCAAATATCATAGCATTCGTTGTACGTAAAATCGTTTTCTCGACCAGTCATTCAGATCCCGATATATATTTGTCATTTATCAGAGATAAACCCATTTATCTTGAAGGTCGCAATATATAAATATTGCAACAAGTGCGACTATATTAGTTTCCACCAGGTACGATATATGTACTGTTACATAACGGCATTAATGCGTATTATTTATCAAAGACTTGTAAGTCTGTTAAAGCCTGTGGTGGGTGGGGTATTTGAAAAAATGGGGGAATCTCACCTGTCGACTTCAAACAGCTAAATGATATGCACAACGGTTAGACAATATATTTTAAATGTTATTAATATCTATGTTTAGGATTATTCTTAACACCAATGCACACATTTATAACCATTCATGTCCGAAAAGCTTCAACATATTGGTCAGAAATCCCGCTATCGGATCAGGGCGGAAAGTGCTTTGCGAAAATGAGCTTTGACGATAAGACCTCGAACTAACAGAAGAAAAATATTTTATTTAGAGGTCTTATATATATATATATATATTGTATAATTATATATCAGTTAAATATATAGGACTAGCGTCCTTGGTCGATTGGTAGAGCATCGGATTTGGTATGGAACTGTCCCGGGTTGTATGATCGGTCAGGTCACATATGTAGTGTCATTGTTGCAAGGCACCGAACACACATTGCTTAGTATTGGTCGGCTAACCCTGCCCATGAAAACATGGCTAGGTCCGTGCAAGGGGTGTAATATTAATGAAACATACATACATACAAAAAAGTAAAATGGTGCAGGGATTGAACCCACGACCACCCGCTTGCAAGTTGGCTCTCCTAAGTGGGCATCTGCAGTCTGATGTATTGACTGTGTCGAATCGCTACACTTCTCCCTCCTGTTCTTTGTAAATGTACTGACAAGTATGAGGTGCTGAGAATTACTCGCAAAATATAGCTACTCATTGTCCTTTACACCATTCACAACACGTAAAGATAACCGATGCCGTTACATTGTAAATACCCTTGGCAAGGCAAAAGTTTCTTTCCTATGGTTTTAAGCAGAAAATGTCAGTCACACGCTATATCTGCAATGACTTCTAATTATACAACAACACCAATGTTTATTTAGCAAATCCACATAATATATATATGCCTTTGACTAACGACAAGGAGTGTAGCAAACATGTTTAACTCCCTGAAAACCTGTGCAATGGGGGCTTGAACACATTGCTGCCGTCTTGCAAGCCATCCACACTTCCAACTGGATTAACCAATTAACTGGGCAGTCTGAAGAACTGACACCAACTAAAGTAATTGCAATGTCATAATAATCACTGATAAGATTAGACAGTTTAGCATTTCATAACTGTCGGTTTATATGCAAAACACACCTTTTATTCTACTAGGTTGACATCACAATGTCGAGGAAGTGGAAACACAGCGTGGTAGACTCGGTTCCAGACAACATGTTACATTGCCTCTGTCGCTAACAAAATTATGATACAAATATGATGATGCAGTACAATTTGTAATGGATGGGTTCCACCTTGGTTGTGTTGACTTAGACGAGAGAGTGGCTGGGAACCTGTCAAGCCGGAACTGTCCACCAGACTGTATAGATGTGATGACTGAAAACCCATCATTATCAAAAAAGGGTAAATAACTGTGTAGACTAGTAATAATTATATCTACATTTAACCCTTTCAACACCACATACCTCTAAATAGGTTTACAAAATGTGTAGATTCTGATGAACCTGCTCGTGACGAGCCGTCTCATCAGGGTCTGCACTTTTTACCAGTAATAATACTATTTTTACACAAAAAAATAAATGAACTTGTCTAAATGCAATTTTCCTATTAATGTATTAGTCTAAAAGTATCATGGACCAGTCCATGTCAGTTACTTGGTGTTGAATGGGTTAACTCTGCACGCTGGCTAAAGTAAAGACTACATGTATAAGTAGCTCAATAATCTACACTACTGAAGCACCTCGTCGAAAATTATATTTTTTGATGAACAAACCCGCGTCTTTTGAGTGAAATCTGGCTGGATGTGGCAAACGATTTGTGAAATTATTATATAATGTACATGCATGTTTTTTTAAAAATTGTGTTTTATTTGAAGAACACTTATTATATATATAAAGACTCTGGATAGGCGCTATAATTGGAACATATTTGTTTACAATTGTTGCATATAGAACCATTTTATTGATCAGTGCGAAATCTGACGTCCTACTGAATAGAATCCCTGAACTACCATTTATATACTAGTACCTCCAAACACTTCATATATCCCAGCTATTATTAATTTGTTTTTCAATGAGTAAATATTCAAAAAGGGTGACAGCACTTTCAACTGGGTGTGGTTTTGGTGGACATATGTATTACCCTGCTCCTGTTAAAACAACTCACTGGTGTACATGTTTTATTATGTTTAGGTCATTCCAACCTAGGATGTTAAGTTACAGATTCAAGCTCATTGGCATTCCTTGGATTTCATCATGGTGTAAGTATTTGCCAAAACAATCCACTTTTAGTTTATACAAATTTAGCAATTTAACTTGATTGCGAAACAAGTTCCTACAACTTATATTAATGCGAAACAAGTTCCTACAACTTATATTAACCCTTTCCCTCATAGAAGCACCTCTTGATGCCATTACCAATACGACATACATTGAAAATGTAGTAGCCAAACCAATGTTCATAATGCAGGCCAGAATCTCATGTTTTCCCAGTAATATCTATGGAGTTGGGATAGATATGGTGACTACTTATCCACTGCACTATACCTAAATGGCTGTCGTTTGTATGGAGATATAATAGTATACTAACCTAAATCTCTATGAAGGAAAGGGTTAATCCATCGCCACAAGGCAGATAAGACAATGAGTATGTGAAATTTAAGTGCCTTGCCTAATGGCACAATTGTAACTGCGAATTCCACTTCTACATTCTCTGTAATTTTATTTTCATTATTTAATACCCTTTGTTAGTAGCATCTCTGTATATTTAACACGCATAGCGGAATGGTCTCCGTCTACCCGTCACAAATTTGTGTCCTCTCAAATATCTTGAACCGCTGGAGGAATCCTATAATCACTTGACATGTATGTTGCTCGAGATGATGTGCAGAGCGTATGTTTCAGGCATGTCGGATAATGTTGATACATGTATGTGTGAGAAATAGGGCTGCCACATGTACAGATTTTTGTAAACGTGTACACGATCCTTTGTACACGGCATGACGTCGTTTACACTCTGTTTATTCTCCATGATTATTTACATGTACTAGGTCTCACAAAATTCAGTGAAACGGTCGATGCTATGATTTTATTACGTCACTAAGCTTCATTATACAACGTCATCAATTAAGATAGTGTACACGGTTACTCAATTAGTACACTTGTATTACCATTACCCGACACGGCTCTGTTTACACGTGTAACCGTTGAAACCCTAGTGAGAAATACTCCTCATGTCAGACACATCAGATTTTGTATGCATTTTAATCATTTGTCTGACCAGTGTCAAACTATTAATATCACAATATCATGGCCTGTAATCGGTGCCTATGGTTTCTAGGGTGCCAAAACAGTTTGTAGTGAAACTCAGATTACATATGTTGATGATAATATGAAGAAATTGTCATTAATATACAACGGATCGACATAGCATTTAGTTTCAGTCCTTGTATATACAAGCCTGCCATAATTGAATTGTGCCAATGTTTTATTTTACAACGATTGTGAAGCAAGTTTTAACAACTTATATTAATCACTCTCGTTGGTTCGGATGAAAGCGTATGTGTGGTCATTCATGTGGGAGGAAACCGGAGTACCCGGAGAAAACCCACCTGTCCGATATGGCGACCATCGTACCATCTCACATACTTCCCTGTCCGAGGATCGAACCCGGGTCGCATTGGTGAGAAGCGAGCGCGCTAACCACTGCACTAATCGGTAAGCGCTACCATAGTGTTAGGTTGATACCCAGAATCAGCCAATCAAAAATGCTTGATATTCATCTTGAGATTTGACAATGTTTTATCATTTTGGAACATGTCGTAGCATTTACAATTGTATATGATGGGGAGGCGAGTTGGGGGGTTACAATTGACTGATCAGTGATGTGGTAAAGTTCACAAGGTAATGATCATCCTGAAAGGTAACGGCCCCACACTATGCCATGATGTGGGATAGGTCATGTTGATTGTAGCAATTAGGAAATGGTCGTCTACATGTTTGGCTGATGTTTATCACAACTTGTGATTTATTGACAACTTGTTCTCACAATTGATACCATGTTCGTTGCCTGTCTTGTCTGCCGTTTTTTCTTAATTGATTCCACCAAACTGCCAATTGCCATTCAATATGTCTATCATTTTAAATTCATTTACTATTTCTGTTATAATTCCCATAGTTTTTGATGATTTTAAGATTTCCAATATGGTGGATTATTTTTGCAAGTACCAGGAACATGTAGATAGGATCCTGGAAATACACATGAAGTCTAACATTCAACAAACTCGGAGATTAGTCCACATTATAGATTTGTCCGATCAGATCATGTTTCCAAGAACCCACGTTATTGTAGTGCACACATGTACTCGCAGTAAAGCCACTAAAAATTATAATACCAAAACTTATATTTTTGTTTCTGCATTTATTTTTGAATTCCAGTGATTTTGACACTAATACCAGCAAGCCAATGTCAATTACAGTAATCTACAGCTGTTGGGCCCGTATATACAATAACAAGAATTTATATATTGTGTTTTACAGGAATACATATTTGCTGCAGATGGTCACAGATGTTCGGTTGTACTGTATCGTTCCGTATGTGAACAGTCAAATGTGTCATAGTGGTTGTCTGTGATGAGACATAGCAAAATAATAAGATGATCATGGTACCATTTATTGTGATTTATGGAAAATACTCAATACAGTGTCTTGAATATGTTGGAATATTAGTGAAATACATGTCACGATAGAGAGCAATAACATATTTATTTACTGTAGGCTATGCAGGTCAATTTGGTTTAACATTTAAACATACATTCTTGAACACAGTAGTTGAAGTTATACTTCTCTGTACATTTTCGAATTTCTAACTGTATGAATAGTGAGAAGAAGTTAGGAATAGGTGACTTCTTCCCAAGATTTCAGCCAAGCTTAATAACTGACTGCCTGATCCAAACAACCATCAATTAATTACATATTTAAATTATGGAGAAATATTTCCCAACCACTTGACCTGTTTACTCCTACAGATTGGCGGTAGTTTCTATGGAAAACAAGTGGAAATTACACACAATGTTCAAAATCCATTTTCGATCATTAGTTTATTTCCGTTAATAACCTTTTTTCGATATTTAAAGCGGATATCACAATATAGCATCCCCTTATGTAGTTTATAGATGCGTAAATCCTGAAAAACTTTAGCAAGTGTTGAAGAAACTACATATATGGTTACCACCCGTCCGACGTCGTCACAATGAACATGTTCAAGTGTCTTCTCCTCAGCAACCATAGGGTCTATAGTCACCATTTATGATTTAGTATTTACTTGTCATCATGGTACATATTCTTCCATCTCAAAATATTACAAATTCTTCGGAAAATCTATCGCCGACATTTAGTAAGATTGATCAATGTACAATACAATGATATTCATAGTTGTTGCATGACACCCTTGTGTGAACAATGGAGTCAGTCAGGTGAGCTAAATAAGGCCATCGTGGTCCACTTTATTGTAAATAAAACATCATAAATATTTGCTCAAGATGCTAGAAATGTATAATTTCTTATGCAATTGCATGTACATGTATATATGTATTTAGACTGCATGTATATAAATTATGTTCATCAATGTTTTATGATTTGCATCATTTTGAATATCTGTGTAGAAACATTGCTGTCATGTACTATGATGATATTTGTAGTATTTTACTTGAATTAAACATGTTTATTTCTTAATCTTGTTATTAAGTGATTCCCTGAGGCAAATCCCCCAACCCAAGTCACAGAAATTTCTTGTTTTTTCCACCAGACTGTAGTCCTACATAAACAAGGACAAAATGACTTGGTAGCGACATTTTGTCAATATATATATTTTTTTATGTCTTAATGTATTTTACCTACCGGTAACCACTGCTTCCCAATTTTTAATTTCCATTAAATGCTACTTTCTTGTCTAACCTTTTCATCCCTATTTACAGGTCGAATATACAAATGTAGGTTTCCCCTACCATCCTTCACCACTTATGCAAGTGACCTAGCATTAAGATTTAAAGGCATTCTTTAGCTAAATAAGTCAGTGCAACAACCCTTTCCTAAAACACTGTCGACATGTTTGCTATATTGTCATTTCTCGTGTTTAACAGTAAACCATGCATAGTTATTCTTAGTATAAATAGTGTGTGTTTTACGTTTATTTATCGTCGTTACCGGTTGCCCATATGAGCGACGCCTCCTGAAGAGATTAGTCATTTTAGATGTTGGAGGATAGTGCAATGATACAGACAGAGACCCATTCCAGAGTCTCCTCTGGTTCTTTGACGTGCACAGTGTAAAGCACCGACACGAGACCTCGGTTTAACGTCCCCATCTGAAAGACTGTTAATTTTATTAGGGTCAGACGGGGGATCGAACCTGTGATACCTGGATTACCAGTCCAGGGTGTTACCACCGGACTACAGATCCACCTAAATAGTGTCCACATGTTGGTTGTTTTATATGTCTGTTGTATAGCAACGAGGCGAGTCTCTCGTTTATAGTCCCATCTGAAAGATTTGATATTGAGAGGGTCAGGCTCATCACTGTTAGATGGTATTTATTTTAAACGTTTTAGAAAACTTAGTCGCCCAAATGCATTTATGCGATGGCGACTTTTAAATATGGGGGGTTGAGATGTCTTGCTAATATATACCTCCATTCTCTAACCCCTACATCATTATTTATCGCAGATGAGTATTGCTATGGCAACAATTGTTGTCATAGCTTTTCTTGTTCAAAATAACATCTATCGAAAATATTTTATGTAAAGGTCTTATTTATAGGACTACGGTAAATCATGAATCCATACTGATGAAGGGTATTGCATTGTTTGCTATATATATGTTATTGCTCGTTTCGGTGTTAAATCTGTATGTATTGTATATGTGTAATAAGAATGTGTGTACATGTATGATGACGTATGTCATTACAGGATCACTATGCTGTCCACACGTGTCTTGGAAACCACAGATAGTGTTATATATATATATATACAAACAGGTGCGGCTGAGCCGGTTGGCGACATTAACAATAGTTATTTGGTTTTGAGCCCGTTTGTGTGTGTATTACGTTTATTTATCGTCGCTACCGGTTGCCCATATGATCGTCGCCTCCTGAAGAGATTTTAGAGTTTGACGGATAATGCAATGATACAGACAGATACCCATTCCAGAATCTCCTCTGGTTATTTTACGTGCACAGTGTAAAGCACCGACACCTCGGTTTAAAATCCCAAACTCGAACACTTATTTTTATTAGGGTCAGATGGGGGATCTCTGCGATCCCTGGATTCCCTTGAACCCGAAACCATTTGTCCAGACCACAAGCGGCAGTTTGTTTTGGTGCTGTAAGTCATCCAGAAACTTGTACCTCTATCCTAGGACCCCACTCTAGTATAAGGCACCAACAACCCTGTACCTCTATCATAGGAACCCACTCTAGTATAAGGCACCAACAACCCTGGTCCTCTATCCTAGGACCCCACTATAGTATAAGGCATCAACAGCCCTGTACCTCTATCATAGGACCCCACTATAGTATAAGGCATCAACAGCTCTGGTCCTCTATCCTAGGACCCCACTATAGTATAAGGCACCAACAACCCTGGTCATCTATCCTAGGACCCCACTCTAGTATAAGGCACTAACAACCCTGTACCTCTATCCTAGGACCCAACTCTAGTATAAGGCACCAACAACCCTGTACCTCTATCCTAGGACCCCCGCTATAGTATAAGGCACCAACAACCCTGTACCTCTATCCTAGGACCCAACTCTAGTATAAGGCACTAACAACCCTGTACCTCTATCCTAGGACCCCGCTCTAGTATAAGGCACCAACAACCTGTACCTCTATCCTAACCCCACTATAGTATAAGGCACCAACAACCCTGGTCCTCTATCCTAGGACCCCACTCTAGTATAAGGCACTAACAACCCTGGTCCTCTATCCCGGATCCCACCTAGTATAAGGCCCAACAACCCTGTACCTCTATCCTAGACCCACTCTAGTATAAGCACCACAACCCTGTACCTCTATCCTAGGACCCCACTCTAGTATAAGCACCAACAACCCTGTACTCTATCCAGGACCCAACTCTAGTATAAGGCACCAACAACCATGTACCTCTATCCTAGGACCCCGCTCTAGTATAAGGCACTAACAACCCTGGTCCTCTATCCTAGACCCCCCTATAGTATAATGCACCAACAAACCTGTACCTCTATCCTAGGACCCCCTCTAGTATAAGGAACCAACAACCATGTACCTCTATCCTAGGACCCCCTCTAGTATAAGGCACCAACAACCCTGTACCTCTATCCTAGGACCCCCTCTAGTATAAGGCACCAACAACCCTGTACCTCTATCCTAGGACCCAACTCTAGTATAAGGAACCAACAACCATGTACCTCTATCCTAGGACCCAACTCTAGTATAAGGCACCAACAACCCTGGTCCTCTATCCTAGGACCCCACTATTGTATAAGGCACTAACAACCCTGTACCTCTATCCTAGGATCCCCTCCTCTAGTATAATGCACCAACAACCCTGTACCTCTATCCTAGGACCCCTCTCACCTCTAGTATAAGGCACCAACAACCCTCTACCTCTCTCCTAGGATCCCACTCTAGTATAAGGCACCAACAACCCTGTACCTCTATCCTAGGACCCCACTCTAGTATAAGTCATCCAGAACCTTGTACCTCTATCATAGGACCCCTCCCCACTTCTAGTATAAGGCAACAACAACCCTGGTCCTCTATCCTAGGACCCCACTATAGTATAAGGCACTAACAACACTGTACCTCTATCCTAGGATCCCCTCCTCTAGTATAAGGCACTAACAACCATGTACATCTATCCTAGGACCCCACTCTAGTATAAGGCACTAACAACCCTGTACCCTATCCTAGGACCCCCTCTAGTATGAGGCACCAACAACCCTGTCCCTCTATCCTAGGACCCCACTCTAGTATAAGTCATCCAGAACCTTGTACCTCTATCCTAGGACACTCTAGATAAGACCAACAACCCTGTACCTCTATCCTAGGACTATAGTATAAGACACCAAAACCCTGTACTCTATCCTAACCCCACTATATATAAGGCACTAACAACCTGGTCCTCTATCCTAGGACCCCACTATAGTATAAGACCCAACAACCCTGTACCTCTATCCTAGACCCCACTCTAGTATAAGACACCAACAACCCTGTACCTCTATCCTAGGAACCCACTATAGTATAAGGCACTAACAACCCTGTACCTCTATCCTAGGACCCCACTCTAGTATAATGCACTAACAACCCTGTACCTCTATCCTAGGACCCCCTCCTCTATATAAGGCTCTAACGACCCTGCACATCTATCCTAGGACCCCCTCCTCTAGTATAAGGCACTAACAACCCTGTATCTATATCCTAGGACCCCCTCCTCTAGTACATGGCACCAACAACACTGTACCTCTATCCTAGGACCCATCCTCTAGTATAAGGCACCAACAACCCTGTACATCTATCCTAGGACCCCACTCTAGTATAAGGCTCCAACTACCCTGTACCTCTATCCTAGGACCCAACTCTAGTATAAGGCACCAACAACCCTGTACCTCTATCCTAGGACCCCACTCTAGCATAAGGCTCCAACTACCCTGTACCTCTATCCTAGGACCCCACTCTAGTATAAGGCTCCAACTACCCTGTACCTCTATCCTAGGACCCAACTCTAGTATAAGGCACTAACAACCATGTACATCTATCCTAGGACCCCACTCTAGTATAAGGCACTAACAACCCTGTACCTCTATCCTAGGACCCCCTCCTCTAGTATAAGGCACTAACAACCATGTACATCTATCCTAGGACCCCACTCTAGTATAAGGCACTAACAACCCTGTACCTCTATGCTAGGACCCCTCCCCACTTCTAGTATAAGGCACCAACAACCCTGGTCCTCTATCCTAGGACCCCACTATGGTATATGACACCAACAACCCTGTACCTCTATCCTAGGACCCCACTATAGTATAAGACACCAACAACCCTGTACCTCTATCCTAGGACCCCACTATAGTATAAGACACCAACAACCCTGTACCTCTATCCTAGAACCCCACTATAGTATAAGGCACTAACAACCCTGGTCCTCTATCCTAGGACCCCACTATAGTATAAGACACAAACAACCCTGTACCTCTATCCTAGGACCCCACTCTAGTATAAGACCCAACAACCCTGTACTTCTATCCTAGACCCTCTATAGTATAAGGCACTAACAACCCTGTACCTCTATCCTAGGACCCCACTCTAGTATATGCATTAACAACCCTGTACCTCTATCCTAGGACCCCCTCCTCCAGTATAAGGCACTAACGACCCTGTACATCTATCCTAGGACCCCTCCTCTAGTATAAGGCACTAACAACCCTGTACCTCTATCCTAGGACCCCCTCTCTAGTATAAGGCACCAACAACCCTGTACCTCTATCCTAGGACCCCCTCTAGTATAAGGCACCAACAACCCTGTACCTCTATCCTAGGACCCCACTCTAGTATAAGGCACCAACAACCCTGTACCTCTATCCTAGGACCCCACTCTAGTATAAGGCACCAACAACCCTGTACCTCTATCCTAGGACCCAACTCTAGTATAAGGCACCAACAACCCTGTACCTCTATCCTAGGACCCCACTCTAGTATAAGGCACCAACAACCCTGTACCTCTATCCTAGGACCCCACTCTAGTATAAGGCTCCAACTACCCTGTACCTCTATCCTAGGACCCCACTCTAGTATAAGGCTCCAACTACCCTGTACCTCTATCCTAGGACCGAACTCTAGTATAAGGCTCCAACTACCCTGTACCTCTATCCTAGGACCCAACTCTAGTATAAGGCACCAACAACCCTGTACCTCTATCCTAGGATCCCCTCTAGTATAAGGCACTAACAACCCTGCACCTCTATCCTAGGACCCCACTCTAGTATAAGGCACCAACAACCCTGTACCTCTATCTTAGGACCCCCTCCTCTAGTATAAGGCACTAACAACCATGTACATCTATCCTAGGACCCCACTCTAGTATAAGGCACTAAAAACCCTGTACCTCTATCCTAGGACCCCACTCTAGTATAAGGCTCCAACTACCCTGTACCTCTATCCTAGGACCCCACTCTAGCATAAGGCTCCAACTACCCTGTACCTCTATCCTAGGACGCTCCCGGTAGTAAAAGGCATCCAAACCAACCCTTCTACCTCTATGAGTTTTACGTTTATTTATCGTCGCTACTGGCGCCCCTGAAGAGATTAGTAATTTTAGAATTGTGGAGGATAGTGCATGATACAGACAGAGACCCATTCCAGAGTCTCCTCTTGTTCTTTTACGTGCACGGTGTAAAGTACCGACACGGGACCTCGGTTTAACGTCCCATCTGAAAGACTGTTAATTTTATTAGGGTCAGACGGGGGATCGAACCTGTGATCCCTGGATTACCAGTCCAGCGTGTTACCACTGGACTACATATCCGTCTGTTCTACCTCTATCCTGGGACCCCCTCTAGTATAAGGCACCCAAATCCTCATACCTCTATCCTAGGACACTCCCTGTAGTATATGGCACCACATACCCTGTACCTCTATCCTAGAACACTCCATGTAGTATAGGGCACCACACACCCTGTACCTCTATCATAGGACACTCCCTGTAGTATAAGGCACCACACACACTGTACCTCTATCCTAGGACACTCCATGTAGTATAATGCACCACACACCCTGTATCTCTATCCTAGAACACTTCCTGTAGTATAATGCACCACACACCCTGTATCTCTATCCTAGAACACTCCCTGTAGTATAAGGCACCACACACACTGTACCTCTATCCTAGGACACTCCCTGTAGTATAAGGCACCACACACCCTGTACCTCTATCTTAGGACACTCCCGTAGTATAAGGCACCACACACCCTGTACCTCTATCTTAGGACACTCTATGTAGTATAAGGCATCACACAACCTGTACCTATATCCTAGGACACTCCCTGTAGTATAAGGCACCACACACCCTGTACCTCTATCCTAGGACACTCCCTGTAGTATAAGGCACCACACACCCTGTACCTCTATCCCAGTAATATAATGACATCCAAAGCATTGGACCTTGTGTCTCCATCCTAGGACCCCCACCCCCTTTGGAATTTGGTCTCGTGTCGGTGCTTTACACCGTGCACGTAAAAGAACCAGAGGAGACTCTGGAATGGGTCTCTGTCTGTATCATTGCACTCTCCAAATATCTAAAATGACCTATTTCTTCAGGAGGCGTCGTTCATATGGGCAACCGGTAGCTACGATAAATAAACGCAAGACACACACAATCACACTCAATAGAGTTACTAATGTAAAATGTTAATAAAATTACTAAACATTTGAAGAAAATCGGAGACTATGTTTGCCACGGACCCGTCTTCAAATCTGTTGTCGTAAAGTGTTAGAAGCAACTTCATACATTAAACTGCTTCGTTCTACAACACCTGTTGTGTCAAACAATCATTTTATGCTCGTTTATCTTGATGGCATCCTCCGCCATCACATCCAGTAAATCATGAAGGCACCAAGATGTGAGAGTGTAAGATGCTGTCGCGCTAACGGCAGATCCAAGTCGTGGCAGTAGATATTTAACATACTTTGCGCTTGTTAATGTTGCTGTTTTTTGTATCCCCTTCTTACCGAAATACGACAGTAGACCTTTCGCTGACAATGTAATTATGCGGCTCTTCAAGTTAAGAGAAATTTCTAACTGCTATATCGACTTATTGGACCGCTTTGCATACGCGGCAAGCAACTCATCCTCTAAGCCGAACTGTTTGCGGTAAAACCTGGCCTCTTCAAGAACTATTACTATATCGATGGCACTGTCTAACAATGGCACGGGTATAGCTCCAGAGAAGGCTGAAAACAGAGATATTTAGATATTTATTTCTCCAATATTTGAAGATTACAACATATTTAGAAATAGATCAACATAAACATGCATAATTACCTTATTTGCATATGTTAGAGGAGCTGTAAGAACAGCTGAATTCGCTCACCTAAGCATGTGATCATAATCGTCAACTGAACAGAAAAGTATTGTATCAAAAGTGGGAAAATAAGTAATAACAAGAGCCATAAGTAAATAAATAGTTAAGACTGTGGTGCGGATAAAGAATGAGCACACAAAAAAAACAACAACAAAATAAACAAACAAGCAAACTCGCCGTATGCACGTTGTGCTCAGGCGAGTAGCACTAAAGAATGTCCAGGCTATGAGAACGTTATTTGCAACAAAGCAATTCTTGCCCAGGTCGAAGCCGCAAAAGTTTGAACAATAAAGCAATTATGTTCAGGTAACGAAAAGCATGACACGAACCTTAGAAACAATGAAAGGTAAGTGCCTTACGGACAATCTATCAACATGCTGACTCGATAATCTGCCAAATTGCCTAGACCGAAAACGAAATGCTAGTTTAAAATTAACAGCAAACCAGTCAAATGTGTACCTAAAATAAATGTAGTATTGTATTAAGCATTTAATTACAAAATTAAATAAAGAATGATACACACTTGGCAAGATAAGCTTTGGTCCCTAATTTGCGTTCATTTATTCATGCACAATGTTTCATTGTCACAGCACAGCACAACGCAGTTATACTTGTTATCCCTGTTCATTACTTATACATCAAACATGTGCAACAGCGTCTTCAGCAGCTTAAAGTTTTCAAATATGCAATTCTCAGTAACATTAAATGCAGCGTTTATCAAACTATTACATTGCTCATATGGTGATTGCTTAATGAAATCAACATAGTATTGTTTATCACAAATATCAAACCAGATCACGACCAACGTCTTGTAAAGTTCATAGTTACTAGGACAGTGACATATTGTGTGTTCAATAATGTTTTCGCAAAAGAAAGAACACTTGCGACAATTTCTCGGAAAAGACCTAGATACCATGATACTCATAATAATCACAGCATTTTTACAAAATGGTATGAGCTCTTGCCTTTTCCTACATACCGACCAGAGATAACAAGGGTTGTTTAAGCTAAAGTGACCACTTAACACTTGCATTTCACTTAATGAGCACAGGCGGTTTAGTCTTTGACCATTGTTAACAACAGTGACGTTTTGGTACACTATTCTCTTCCAAGTTAGCTTTACGGGAAATGATCCCGTTTCAATATAGGTTTGAAGGAAACATTCTAAACCGTATCTACGTAACGCTCGGTAGATGTCTGCAATGAATCCGGAATATTGTGATTCTCCGTTCATATACCGAACCAGTCTGTTTGTGAACACTTGTTTTGCCAAATAACGACTCGGTAATCTGCACAGTTGACCAAAGAACTGCAATTTGCGTGTGTCAATAATTCCTTCAATGCTGTCTAAATTAAATGCACACAATGAAAAATCAGTACTTGTTGACACATTTAAATTTTGTGCGAATTTTATGACAAACCGATGGGCCATTTCCAGCATTGACATATCTGACCTTGCTATAACAGACCATAACTCACACCCATATAGTGCCTTTGGCAACACTACTGATGAGTACATAATTCGCGTTGAGATTGGATTTAAAGAGTTAGGATGTAGTCCACTGTTAAGGATGCTCAGAAATGTTCCCCGTAACTTTCATGTATCATCTTGCCGGTGGAAATGTGTTTGTCACAAACTATGCCTAAATGTGTGTAGTCCTGTGCCTCTGCAATTACTTGGTTACCCAGTTTCCAGTTTCTAACTGATCGACTTGCCTCCGACTCGTTGAAGACAATAACAGCACATTTATCACAGTTATATTCATATCTCCATCTGCACGAATAGTTGAAACAAATTTCTAGCATACGATCAAGACCGTTTTTTGATAGTGACGCTATAATCATATTGTCAGCTACAGTTGGCGATGGTAGATTATAGTTGTAGATGCAATAACCGAAACAACTGGATTCTAACTCTTGGATAAGTCCATTTATAAAAACTAGGTAGAGGAGAGGTGAGCTTTCTGACGCGTGCCTTGAAGAATGCTGAACCACTCTGACTTTAATCCTTGATTGAGCACACAACTTGTTACATCGTCATAAAGATTAACGAAAGCCGAAAAACACGTATCATTTAAATATGGTCTTAATTTAAGGAGAATACCAGATGTCCACACCCTGTCAAACGCTTGGCGACAGTCTAAAAAACATACATAGAGTTTCGAACCGTGCTCATTGGCATGTAGTACACTTTCTCTAACCACAAACGATGACATTAAGCAGCCAAGGTTTTCCTGAAATCCGCCTTGTTGAGGGCTAAGCTCACATAATAAGTCTTCTTTACACCTGTTCAATAGTACCATTTCATAAATTTTAAGAACAACCGATGTGAGTGATATAGCTCTGTATGAGTTGGGATTGTCTTTACGTTTCTTAGGTTTGGGTATTGTTATGATTATGCCACGTTTCATTTTCGTCGGCGTGTACTCTGCCCTGAGCATCCACGTATACATATTTGACAGAACAGGAGACAATACATTACTGGCAGAAATCAAGTGTTCGTAACTAATACAATCTTCACCACCCGCTTTTCCACGGGGACAGGACTTAATTAATGTTTCTACTTCGATAGGAGTAACACGCTGTAGGATCTGGGGTTGACTCGTTCACTGCAGATATTACACTACCATTTACACTGTTTTTCCACGAGTCATCAAAACTATCGGAATTAGACGGTGAATACAGGTCCTTGAAATACATGCCCCATTGTTGGGTTAGTTGTTCGCGGTCCCTATATAAGGTACCGTTAAAATTTATACCAGCTGCACAACTGGTTTTAGTCTGTTTTCTACGTGATTTTACAAGCTTCCAAAACTGATTTGAATCCAATGCTGCAGTTCTATCTATTTCATAATTCATATCTAGTAGAAACTTGTTAACAAAGTATCTGTGTTGACGTCGGAATGTAGATTTCGCCTGTTTATAATAGCGATAGTGTTCATCCGTTTCAGAACGCGGTCTCCCTGCTCTACACCACTTCTCACGCTTCTGCTTCATATCACTGTGAATGATAGATACGTCCTCATTCCAATATGGCTTTAAAAATTTCACATGTTTCAATTTAGGGAGATTGTCCTTCGCACATGCGTTTATAGTGTTTACAATAGTATCGTACGCAGAATCTAAATCGTTTCGTGATAGCTCTAGACTACATGTTTAACTCAACACAGCTGTTTTAAACTTGACTGGTAGGAAGTTATGTTTTGATCACTTACTCTTTTCCAGTTCACTTTGTTTGGTACATGTTCCCTATATGCATAGTCCATAGACAACCCTTCATCAATTGGTACGTGTAAACATGATAAAACTGGTCGATGTCTGGACACATTTAAACAAGAATCGTCAACAATCTCTGAACTTATTACATATTGTGATAACTCTATTGGCATACAAATATAATCTATTAAAGAACTGTATTTGCCATCGTATGACACAAACGTGTATGGTGCACCAGTACAATAAGCCATGGTGTTACTTGCAAAATAGTTTGTATCAGATAAAAACTTACAAAAAAGTTTATCTCTATTTACAGTGCTACACAAGTCATATTTTGAGTTAAAATCGCCCATAAATATAGTGAAACCTTGCTCCGAATAGATATTGTAAATATCATACAATTTGTCTATATATTCTTTATAAAATGCTATACTATGGTTTACGCAAGGTAAGTATACTTGAAAAACAAACATATATTGACATGGAGCATACTGTAACTGTATACCAACTATTCGATCATCATCTAAATGCAAAGGTGTAACATAATTATCGATACATTTATGCCACAAGATCGCTACACCACCTTTACCAATAGTTTTTCTATAAGTCAGATTAAAATCATTATTACAGCTTATAACACTTCTATAGTCACTTGATAACAGATTAATAAAGTGTTTATTTTCTTCTTTAAGCCAATGTTCTGAGATCCCGGCAATTGCAATTTGTTTATTACATAAAATGTCACATACATAAGATGCACTACTCATTAAACCAGTAACGTTCCAAGTCATGAAGTTGTAAGACATTTTAAACAGTATCAGTGCACTTCTAAAAGAATTAACACAGTTCTAGTCTACTTGGGATGATAATGGTCCCCATCTGTTGTACCATTCTTGACCAGGCCCGTGGGTTCTCGACCAGTACGTCGTGCGATGGCCTTTCACCGTATAATCCTCATCACGTCCTCTGTTCTCGTTTCGTCTGGAACGTGCATCACGTGATATCCACGGTTTTATGATAATGCCGTCACGTGGCCAAAACTCACTTGCCAACACTAAGTTGGCGTTCTCGTCGTCGTGAACATTGAGTCGTAGGATACAACGACCCTCCCAGTTGCGACAGGGGTATTTACGAATTGTCGAAACTTGTGGACCCTTTTTAGTAATATATGTTGTCAATCTGTCTATGTTAACATTATCTCTAAAAAACCCTATAAAGAAATGTTTCGTTCTACGTCTACGATATTCTCGGAAATCTGAATCGTTATCGGAGTCGTATCCTCTATGCGACCCCTCCAAGTCGTTACTATCCGATTGTTCTGAATCATCCGATATAACGATTGGTTCATATGCCGACTGCAACACGTGATTATCGACACGTGTTTGTGTGTCACATGTGGGAATGTCTACCGTACACATGCTCCGCGTGTCGATCTGCACGTGTTTCAGGGACCTGTTCCGTTGATGTGGCTGAAGTGCTATTGCAAGGCACCCCACGCAGAAAGTTTGAAAGTTCATCTATCGTCCCTCCGATATTGGTTTCACATGTCTTCGATGGCAAACGTAAATTGCCGAATGAATCCGATTGTTCATTTTGGACGTCCAAATTTGGACGAGCCTGCGTATGAGGCTGTAACCAATCATTCGGGAAATTCAGATACTGTGGTTGTACTCGAGTGCTTTGTCGTGGTGGTGGCGCGACCACAACCGTACTCTGCTGTGGAGCAATCTGAACTACATGTATATTTTCACTGTCTATGAAACTTTCAAGATCTGAGACTCGCTTTGCAATGCATTTTAGATTAAATCCAAGAGCCCCATTACACGTTACTATCTCAAGTGTCGAGCATTTCACAGAACTAATGCTATCGCCGATTACGCCTTTCATTTCATTGAGATTTAATAAATTTCACTGACTCCGACATTAATTTATTCTCATCGGATCGCAGTTTCTCATTGACGTGAAATGACTGTTTAAGCATAAGCATATCGGCCTGCAATGACGCCACTTGATCTCTTAACAGTTTTACTTCACTCTGGAACTGACAATTTGTGTTACTGTTTCTTTTGATAATGGGATTTGTAAGCGGGGTCATATCTTGTACCGGGGGAACCACATTAACCGACACCGACGGTGTCGTCAGCAGAGCTGACGCTCGACGTTTCCGGGCACTTATCATGTCCTTTATAGGATTCATCCCCTCACCTTCAAGAACCGAAACGAGCGTGTATATGTCAGCAGCAAGTTTCTCGGATACAGGTTCCCCGCCTCGTTTACACATACGTCTTTTAAGTTCAGCTGTTTCTCCAAACGGAAAATCGTCATGCATCTTAATTTTATCAAATAACTGTATCCGAGTATCCTCTAAATCAGGTTCACTTGAGGCATAGTCCAGTAAGACCCTAGAGACAAACATGCTTGAGGGCCTGTCTCTGTATAATTTAATAAGATTATCGTAATCTCGGGGGAATACATGTACATCTGTCCTTGTTCCATGAGTTACGGGTAGGATGCGACGGTCATCCGTATTTCGAGGTGTTACAGGTACTTTGCGTTCAGTATTGTCAACATTTTGAACGGGTTCGTATTCGCTTAAATTACAGTCAGCCATTAGTAGATTGTGTATTTATCGTGTAAATAGATTAACGGTTGTATCCAACAACCAGCATACAGCAGACGATCAACAGGTTAAAGTCTACCTTTCTCCTTCTCCCGAGGCTATATCCACACAGTCCATACAATCGAATGATAAGCCAACAAAATATCACCACTGCACTGTCGTGAGCGAATTTCACTGTATCTATTGTTTCGATCAAAATTCCATATAACTTTTTAATTACTGAAATAATTCCAATTCCAAGTTCAAAATCACATTCTTCACATGTTCATAAG
>CM026394.1:16078149-16093577 GCA_014843695.1 Archivesica marissinica | reverse complement strand
GTACATTTTTGAATTTCTAACTGTATGAATAGTGAGAAGAAGTTAGGAATAGGTGACTTCTTCCCAAGATGTCAGCCAAGCTTAATCACTGACTGCCTGATCCAAACAACCATCAATTAATTACATATTTAAATTATGGAGAAATATTTCCCAACCACTTGACCTGTTTACTCCTAAAGATTGGCGGTAGTTTCTATGGAAAACAAGTGGAAATTACGCACAATGTTCAAAATCCATTTTCGATCATTAGTTTATTTCCGTTAATAACCTTTTTTCCATATTTAAAGCGGATATCACAATATAGCATCCCCTTATGTAGTTTATAGATGCGTAAATCCTGAAATTATTTAGCAAGTGTTGAAGAAACTACATATATGGTTACCACCCGTCCGACGTCGTCACAATGAACATGTTCAAGTGTCTTCTCCTCAGCAACCATAGGGTCTATAGTCACCATTTATGATTTAGTATTTACTTGTCATCATGGTACAAATTCTTCCATCTCAAAATATTACAAATTCTTCGGAAAATCTATCGCCGACATTTAGTAAGATTGATCAATGTACAATACAATGATATTCATAGTTGTTGCATGACACCCTTGTGTGAACAATGGAGTCAGTCAGGTGAGCTATATAGGGCCATCGTGGTCCACTTTATTGTAAATAAAACATCATAAATATTTGCTCAAGATGCTAGAAATATATAATTTCTTATGCAATTGCATGTATATATGTATTTAGACTGCATGTATATAAATTATGTTCATCAATGTTTTATGATTTGCATCATTTTGAATATCTGTGTAGAAACATTGCTGTCATGTACTGTGATGATATGTGTAGTATTTTACTTGAATTAAATATGTTTATTTCTTAATCTTGTTATTAAGTGATTCCCTGACGCAAATCCCCAGCCCAGGTCACAGAAATTCCTTGTTTTTTTCCACCAGACTGTAGGCCTACATGTATTTATAAACAAGGACAAAATGACTTGGTAGCGACATTTTGTCAATATATATATTTTTTATGTCTTAATGTATATATTTTACCTACCCGGTAACCACTGCTTCCCAATTTTTAATTTCCATTAACTGCTACTTTCTTGTCTAACCTTTTCATCCCTATTTACAGGTCGAATATACAAATGTAGGTTTCCCCTACCACCCTTCACCACTTATGCAAGTGACCTAGCATTAAGATTTAAAGGCATTCTTTAGCTAAATAAGTCAGTGCAACAACCCTTTCCTAAAACACTGTCGACATGTTTGCTATATTGTCGTTTCTCGTGTTTAACAGTAAACCATGCATAGTTATTCTTAGTATAAATAGTGTGTGTTTTACGTTTATTTATCGTCGTTACCGGTTGCCCATATGAGCGACGCCTCCTGAAGAGATTAGTCATTTTAGATTTTGGAGGATAGTGCAATGATACAGACAGAGACCCATTCCAGAGTCTCCTCTGGTTCTTTTACGTGCACAGTGTACACTTGACAACTCTTATAAGTGTGCATCTTTGATTTCCGTATAACATTTTTATTTATCAATATTTTTGCACGAAATTTTGAGTACTGGCTATTGACTACATTTCGAGTATTATCCCGTGCTCCATGTGTTCAGTTTAATCGATACGGCGCGTTAAACCACGCAACGTCAAAATCAACACAATGCACGAGAAAATGGTGCGCTGGCACAACATAAAACTGCATTTGGTCGTTGTGGACTTGATTACTATCCACACATCAGAAAAACATGATATGGGCAGGCTGACTATAGCTGAACGAGGAATAGCCGTCGGCTTCATCAACGCCGGTATACACAAAACAGAGGTACGTCTCAAAGTTAATTCAATGTCACTAATTAATTAAGTTTCTTTGTGTTATAAAAATTGAAAGTCACTAACATTCAGTTTTTTATCGAAAATATCCATAAAAAATAAATTATATATTTTAATTACTAATTTCATGTTATCCGTATCATTTGCAGGTTGCGCGACGCATGGGTGTACACCGCAACACCATCAGAAAGCTGGTGCTTAAGTACAGAGCGACTGGTAACGTTGGTAACCTCCCTCGCAGACCACGTGGGCGTTGTACAACAGCTGCACAAGATAATCACATCGTACATGTACATCGTCAGCAGAGAACACGTACAGCTGTCAAGACGGCCGGAGAAACGCGCGGGACGCATGGACGCCATATCTGAACGCCGCCCGGTACCAACATGACGTGCTTCAAACTGAGGTAATACCCATGTTTAGGAACAATAGAGGATTGCGGTTGCTGCAGGATGGCGCATCATGAATGCTAACCACATCAATATGATGGACATACCACCAAAGTCTTAAACATTATAGAAACTATATGGGATGAATTGAATCGCCGCGTAAGAAGGACCGGCGCAGTGCCACAGACCATCGCCCAGCTCCGTGCGAAGATTGGGCAAGAGTGGGCAAATCTACCCCAGAACTATGTACGACTTTATGTCCCTTCCATGCGACGACGTTGCCAAGCTGTGATCCGCAGGCAGGGTGGGCATACGCGATATTAGAATAATTAATTCTCATCGGCCTGAGTTTTATCATTGACATTATCATTTTGCAACATTGACTTTTTACGCACCATCACATTAATTAGTCATGTGTGTTAAATTTGTGTTTGTTATGAAATAAAATAAATGGACTATCATGAAATATATCTCAACTGTATTTGCTGAAAATTTCATCATTATTGGGCCAATAGTGACGGAGATATGAGACCATTTATACATGCACACTTATAAGAGTTGTTAAATGTAAAGCACCGACACGAGACCTCGGTTTAACGTCCCATCTGAAAGACTGTTAATTTTATTAGGGTCAGACGGGGGATTGAACCTGTGATACCTGGATTACCAGTCCAGCGTGTTACCACTGGACTACAGATCCACCTAAATAGTGTCCACACGTTGGTTGTTTTATATGTCTGTTGTATAGCAACGAGGCGAGTCTCTCGTTTATAGTCCCATCTGAAAGATTTGATATTGAGAGGGTCAGGCTCATCACTGTTAGATGGTATTTATTTTAAACGTTTTAGAAAACTTAGTCGCCCAAATGCATTTATGCGATGGCGACTTTTAAATATGGGGGGTTGAGATGTTTTGCTAATACATACATCCATTCTCTAACCCATACATCATTAATTATAGCAGATGAGTATTGCTATGACAACAATTGTTGTCATAGCAGTTCTTGTTAAAGATACAGTAGTACACTGCATTCAGTACATCTCGTCAACAAAATAGGTTAGAAATCCCTATTAATAGTACACTGCATTCAGTACAATGTGAATAACTCAGTGTGTTCACAGGCGGACGTAGTCCTATAAATAAGACCTCTCCATATTGTTTTGGTTTCTGCTATTTCGACAAAAAATGCCTGGATAGTAAAATGTCACATTGTTCAAGTCTAAATATTTGGACTAACAGTACTTTTGCCACAGCCGCTTGGGGTCTGGACAAATGTTTGCGGGTTCAAAACCACAAAACTAAGAAACATGTTTTTGTTTTTAAGAACAATATGATGTATTATATTTCGGGTTTTACGCCTGCATCAGCACCATTTCGGGCTATATCGCCGGTGGGCAGTTTACTTAACAACACCTTTCCTGGGCAGGCTCCGGCGGTTAACCAGTACTTGGGTGCACCAACCTCTGTAAGAAACTTATTCATATAAAAGCGGGGCTCGAACCCGTGACCTTCAGTGATGATAGGTTACAGTGGTGTAGTACAAGTCAGCGACCTTAACCACTCGACCACGGAGGCGGACAATATGATACACTATATGCTAAAGCTATACGTTTCTGTGGCTTTTGCAGTATAATTAGGGCTGAACAGTAAAACTATTAAAAATGTTTATAATATTCATATAATCATATAAATTATACTGTACATTATGTTTTCTATATAAATGTGGGTGAAGTTAGCAGTGAGCAGTGAGCAGTGTACTGCTGTACTGCTAGCAGTGAGCAGTGAGTAGTGTAATCCAGCAGTGAGTTATGTATTCTAGTAGTGAATGATGTGCAAATGTAAATTTTTGAATAAAATAATAAAAATAATAAAAATATTTTTTATATCTTTTTCTGCTTTTCTGGCAGTGAGCAGTGGGGAATGTACGAGTAGTGTATTCCAGCAGTGGGTAGTGTAATACAGCAGTGAGTGGTGTATTCTAGTAGTGTATGATGTGCAAATGTAAATTTTTGAATAAAATAATAAAAATAATAAAAATATTTTTTATCTTTTTCCGTACTTGCTGCGTTTCTAGCAGTGAGCAGTGGGGAATGTACGAGTAGTGTATTCCAGCAGTGGGTAGTGTAATCCAGCAGTGAGTGGTGTATTCTAGTAGTGTATGATGTGCAAATGTAAATTTTGAATAAAATAATAAAAATAATAAAAATATTTGTTATATCTTTTTCTGCTTTTCTGGCAGTGAGCAGTGGGGAATGTACGAGTAGTGTTTTCCAGCAGTGGGTAGTGTAATCCAGCAGTGAGTGGTGTATTGTAGTAGTGTATAATGTGCAAATGTAAATTTTTGAATAAAATAATAAAAATATGTTTTATATCTTTTTCTGCTTTTCTGGCAGTGAGCAGTGGGGAATGTACGAGTAGTGTATTCCAGCAGTGGGTAGTGTAATCCAGCAGTGAGTGGTGTATTCTAGTAGTGCATGATGTGCAAAAGTATAACTATCTCAGTACCAGTGCAGACCTAAAGTATAACTATCTCAGTACCATTGCATACCTAAAGTATAACTATCTCACTACCATTGCAGACCTAAAGTATAACTATCTCAGTACCATTGCATACCTAAAGTATAACGATCTCAGTACCATTGTGGCACCAGTGTATTCCAGCAGTGGGGAATCGTAAACCGACTGTAATTATCATAACTAGATGTTTATGGGGCTATGAGGGCTGTTGTAATCTCAATGTGTGTTGGGTTTTCATATCTCCGACTGTCGCTCACACAATAACTCTATGTTTACCATTTCTACTACGGTTATGTGACGAGAATACCTTGATACACGTGCAATGTCGCATTACACTATATTACTGTGATCGACATACCACAATACAATAAAGTATTGTGTACCCATATACATCCAGCATCCGACTGTAGACATTAACATTACAAAGGTATGTACTAAAATACGTTTAGTTAAGACTATTAAGTTTAAAATATGTTTACATAACTAAATGTGTACATAACTGATCTAAAGGCAACTATTCCACTATTACCAGAACATTGCTGCATTAAATTAGTATCCAAGGTGGTTCTAGTGACTTACACTCATGAGTATCTAAAGTGCATACTCGTCTAAAGAGATACATACGTAATAGTTAACTACTATTGACTCAATAGTTGAATATATTGCTGGGACAGGGTCTCAAGCCACACAAGGCCGCCGGTCCGGACAACATCTCTACAAGACTCCTGAATCTTGCGGCTGCTGAACCTACGCCAGGACTCACAAAGTTTTTCCAACTATCCGTTGACAAGGGCCAAATACCATCCGACTGGAAACTGCCTTAGTCTCTCCTATCTTTAAGAAGGGCAACAGATCTACACCCTCTAACTACCGTCCTATCTCCTTAACCTCAGTTACCTGCAAACTTCTAGAACATGTCATCTTCAGCCGCATCATGTCCCACTTCGACTCCCTCAATGACTACCAGCATGGATTTCGATAAAAACGACCATGTGACACTCAACTTATACTCACCATCAATGATTTAGCTAAAGGCCTAAGCAGTAACCAGCAGATTGACGACATCCTTCTGAACTTCAGTAAAGCCTTTGATAAAGTTAGCCACAGCCGTCTGCTACAGAAGCTCGACCACTACGGAGTTAGTGCAGTATCCACTCCTGGATAACAGATTTCCTACAATGTCGCACATAACAAGACAGTAGTTCTCGATGGTGCCAACTCCGACATCTCCCCCGTCACGTCTGGTGTCCCGCAGGGCAGCGTCCTTGTGCCCCTCCTCTTTCTTACGTACATCAACGACCTACCATCTAGAGTCAAGTCAACTGTGTCCGCCTCTTCGCCGACGACTTTCTGATGTACAAAAAAATTACATGCCAGGAAGACGCCAGGCAGCTACAAGATGACCGTGGCCACCTTCAAGAATGGGATGGGAGTGGCAAATGGCATTTAACCCTGACAAATGCGAAGTAATCCATGTAACTAACAAACGGGAACCAGTCATCTCTACTTACAACATCCACAACACACCATTAAAACCTACTGACGCAGCCATATACCTCCATCACACCCGATCTCTCCTGGAAATCGCACATTGACAATATCACTAAGAAACCAAATGCCACCATGTCCTTTATCCGCAGAAACATCGGTGTTCAAGCCCACCTAATGCCAAAGCGACAGCTTACAAGACATATATCCGACCCCTCGTATAGTACGCCTCAACTGTTTGGTCCCCCTACACCGAGACCCAAATCTACAAGCTGGAGATGATACAACGTAGAGCAACCAGATTCGTCAAACATGACTATCAGCGAACAAGCTCCGTCACTACCATGCTCAAAGACCTCCAGTGGAACACTCTACAGCACAGACGAAACGTAGCCAGGGCCACTATGCTACATAAAATCAAGCATGAGCTCATCGACATCAACCCTGAACCACCACTCCGACAATCTAGATATTCCAGGTATCACAATCAACAGTACACACATACATGTACCTCCTGTGCTAAGTCTACTTATCATCGCAGCTTCTTTCCTGCCACCGTCACCATCTGGAACCGATTGCCTCAACATGCCGTTAACCAGTCCACCCCAGAGGGCTTCAAGACCACCATGGCTGGCATACATAACCTGTAAATGGTACACTCGTTTTTAACCTGTTTTTAAAAATTATACATAGACATACTTTTAAATGTACAAATCCACCTCAGCTGCGCATGCTTTTAATTTCTATCGCGAGTATACTCTAGCCAGTGATGCGATTACTAACAGAGTTGTTATATGCTGTTGTCTGAAATGGGTGTCATGTACGCTCAAAATGCAGGAGCGGGGTAATAGGAACACTTTCGATCGAGTCTGTATATGTTTAGACCGTGAAGGTCATGTGTGGTTTTCAGTCTGTATATGTTTAGACCGTGAAGGCCATGAGTGGTTCTCAGTCTGTGTATGGTTAGACCGTATGAGGTCATGAGTGGTTCTCAGTCTGTGTATAGTTGGACCATATGAGGTCATGAGTGGTTCTCAGTCTGTGTATAGTTAGACCATATGAGGTCATGAGTGGTTCTATGTCTGTGTATAGTTAATCATACGAGGTCATGATTGGTACTGAGTCGTGGCATAGTTAGACCATATGAGGTCATGATTGATACTGAGTCGTTGTATATTTAGACCATGAAGACCACCATGTGTACCGACGTCATATGGAAAGATAGACGTGTGTGTATATATTATACAAGGATAAGGGTAACTCTTGTCCTGTTTGTGGTACAACAATAGTATGATACAAGTTTATAATACGGGCTGATTTGGGTCTCTAGTACATGTAGGCCACAATGCATATAGCTCCTAAGAAGCGCTGTGCGTTCGGCAAACACGCATAGC
Source organism: Archivesica marissinica (assembly GCA_014843695.1). Taxonomy (NCBI): domain Eukaryota; kingdom Metazoa; phylum Mollusca; class Bivalvia; order Venerida; family Vesicomyidae; genus Archivesica; species Archivesica marissinica. Next base: position 16,085,953 of record CM026394.1, on the reverse strand, counting down.
TCCCGAGAGCCCTATCGGTCGAAGGTACACATCAACTTTAAAATGTGTCTTTCAACCTGACGCATAGAGCTCCCCACTTCCGATAATTAAGATGTTGAGATGACTTGTACGTGCACTTGTAGATACAAATGCACGTACGCGTTGTAGGAATTAACACCTAACACCTATTCACACCTACATGCCCTCGCATGGCGTTAGTATCACGACCGAGAAAAGTGAATAAAACGTGGTGGTAACGCCGAGTACTTGATACGGACGCAAACGAACTTCCTTGAACGCCAAGCCGCCACGTTTGTCTTGGACTATTCAAACCAAACGTCGCGCTTCCGCGTTCTGACCAGAACGGGATACGAACTAGTTCTGAACTCCGCACGAACTTTACTGGAAATACCTTCACGTAGTAACAACTGCAAGAACGTGAATGCATGAGGATTGCTCGTCTCCCATTACTGCGTCTGCCTCCGAGTTGTCTGTACGGCAATGCCGTTCGAGTACATGGCTGGAACATGGGTTCTGCACGTCATCTCGATGGGGTGAACATTTGAACTAAGGTTCGTGAAAATCCTTCAAGAGGTTTAGGAGATATGGACCGGGCACGATGGGATGGGCGGACGGAATGACGGATGGACATCGACCAATCCTATTGTCCCCATTACCGGGTCTTCGACCAGTAGGGGCCTAACAAGCCTTTAATAAAGTGAAAATGGGACATAATTCAGTAAGTACAAAACAGAGAGTTATGGTTCTTGCGCTCAACACTCCGCCTCATTGCCCTCTCTCACTGCTTCAAGTTTCTTTTTATTACCTTCAATACTTTTCGAGTTATGCTCCGGACAAGCACATACTAAGGTAGGTGAAAAGGGGAGATAATTCAGTAGGTACATCACAGCGATTTATTGTTCTCGCGCTCTATACACCGCCTCATTTTCCTCTATCACCGTTTCAAGTTTCATTAGATTTCATTCAATACTTTACGAGTTATGCTACAGCAAGCATTTAATAAAGTGAAAAGGGAGATAATTCATCAATGACAACACAGAGAATTATGGTTCTTGCGCTATGCTCTCCATCTCATTGCCATCCATCACAGATTCAAGTTTCATTTGATTTCCTTCTATGCTTTTCGAGTTATGCTCCGGACAAGAAGTACCCGGACGAACGAACGGACGGACGAACGAACAAACGAACGGACGGACAGACAGACAAAGTGGCAACTATATGCTCTCCCTTTGGGGAGCATAAAAATAGTCAGTAGTTTAATATGTTTTAGTAGTTGACAACAGAGGAGCTCAATGCGGGACGATAGGGCATATTGACGCATTGAAGCTCTATCGGACAGGAGCTCTTATGCGGTTCATTAACGACGCATAGAGCTCTATGGGTTAGGAGCTCTATGCGGCGTAACACTGCTGGAATACACTACTCGTACATTCCCCACTGCTCACTGCCAGAAAGGCAAGTACGGAAAAAGATAGAATTTTTTTTTTCCCCGAACATTTTCATTTGCACACTACTAGAATACACCACTCACTGCTGGATTACACTACCCACTGCTGGAATACACTACTCGTACATTCCCCACTGCTCACTGCCAGAAAAGCAGAAAAAGATATACAAACTATTTTTATTATTTTTATTATTTTATACAAACATTTACATTTGCACATCATACACTACTAGAATACACCACTCACTGCTGGATTACACTACCCACTGCTGGAATACACTACTCGTACATTCCCCACTGCCAGAAAAGCAGAAAAAGATAAAAATATTTTTATTATTTTTATTATTTTATTCAAAAATTTACATTTGCACATCATACACTACTAGAATACACCACTCACTGCTGGATTACACTACCCACTGCTGGAATACACTACTCGTACATTCCCCACTGCTCACTGCCAGAAAAGCAGAAAAAGATAAAAATATTTTTATTATTTTTATTATTTTATTCAAAAATTTACATTTGCACATCATACACTACTAGAATACACCACTCACTGCTGGATTACACTACCCACTGCTGGAATACACTACTCGTACATTCCCCACTGCTCACTGCCAGAAAAGCAGAAAAAGATATAAAAAATATTTTTATTATTTTTATTATTTTATTCAAAAATTTACATTTGCACATCATTCACTACTAGAATACATAACTCACTGCTGGATTACACTACTCACTGCTCACTGCTAGCAGTACAGCAGTACACTGCTCACTGCTAACTTCACTCACATTCTATATAAACGTATTCTGTTTACTTTTTTAACAGTAAAATATGTCCTCCATTAAAGTTTTACTTTTACATCCCCAATTAAACTACGACCGCCTGTCATGACTTTTTCGTTTACGTTCATTTATCGTCACTACCGGTGGCCCATATGAGCGACGCCTCTTTGAAGAGATTAGTCATTTTAGATGTTTGGAGGATAGTGTAATGATACATGTCATTTATATGAAAAAGTTGGCAGTTTCTTACGGAGGTTGGTGCACCCAAGTACTGGTTAACCGCTGGAGCCTGCCCAGGAAAGGTGTTGTTAGGTAAACTGCCCGCCGGCGATATAGCCCAAAATGGTGCTGATGCAGGCGTAAAACCCGAATCATAAACATGTCCAAAATAATTAATAAATGTTAATTGGTCCAGAATAATAAATAGAGACTAATAAAATGCTATCTGAAATGGAGCCAAATTATAAATATTATTACGTGACCCGCTGTTTCCACAGACGCTTGTGGTCTGGGCAAATTCTTCTGGGCTGTTTCTATGTTTATGTTATGATGTGTGTAGTTATTATCTATTGGCTATGCATCTAATTACATTTCACCATTATGGCAGCGATATTACTATTGCAACAATATACTTAAAATCACATTGAAAATATTAAAAAAGACATTACCCCTATCCCTAATCTCCTTGCTGTGTAGTGGCGTAGCTTGATCCGACTTGTTATCCATGAATGAGAGCAACCCAATAAGCTTTCAGCTTTCATTTCAATCCACGTGTATTTATTGTGTACATAATTATTTGTAAAAATAAATAAATTATGTTATATAATGTCGAATACATATGCTTAAACCAATTGTTTAACTAACGGTATTGAAGCTGGGATAATACCACGCCCCCAAAACTGAAAATATTAATAAACGATTTACCTGCTGTGCAGTGGCGTAGCTGACCATGAATTGATGTGCACGCCAAATATTGAGTTGACATCACAACAGCTCTCTCTCTTCTCCATACCTCCCTTCCCTATCGCCCTCCCTCCCCTCTCTCCCTCCCTCTCCCTCCCCATCTATCTCCCTCCCCTTTACATATCAAAAGTCTAAATGATCAAGTTGATCATGATTACCTCAGAAACACATTCATTTTCAACTCAAATATCCAAACCTGTCCGTCCATTGAGATCATCTACCCTGGCACTACTATCTAGAATGCATTACCATCTACCCTGGCACTACTATCTAGAATGCATTACCATCTACCCTGGCACTACTATCTAGAATGCATTACCATCTACCCTGGCACTACTATCTAGAATGCATTACCATCTACCCTGGCACTACTATCTAGAATGCATACCATCATACCCTGCATACTATCTAGAATGCATTACCATCTACCCTGGCACTACTATCTAGAATGCATTACCATCTACCCTGGCACTACTATCTAGAATGCATTACCATCTACCCTGGCACTACTATCTAGAATGCATTACCATCTACCCTGGCACTACTATCTAGAATGCATTACCATCTACCCTGGCACTACTATCTAGAATGCATTACCATCTACCCTGGCACTACTATCTAGAATGCATTACCATAATTATACTATTAAAAGTAGCCCCATCAGTCAGTCAATTTACGTCTTTTTACTTAATTTGGAGCAGGTCACAATTATAATGTATTATAGTACTACATTATATATTTACGTGCAGCTCTCTAACTCTTTTATGTCTAAACGTTCAATGGTATCATGTAGTGTGTTTAATTGTATGTACATATATATAAACATGCTGTATATCTTACATATATACAGACGGATATATAATCCAGTGGTAACACGCTGGACTGGTAATCCAGGGATCGCAGGTTCGACCCCCCGTCTGACCCTAATAAAATTAACAGTCTTTCAGGTGGGACGTTAAACCGAGGTCTCGTGTCGGTGCTTTACACCGTGCACGTAAAAGAACAAGAGAAGACTCTGGAATGGGTCTCTTTCTGTATCATTGCACTATCCTCCAAAAATCTAAAATGACTAATCTCTTCAGGAGGCGTCGCTCATATGGGCAACCGGTAGCGACGATAAATAAACGTAAAACACACACTTACATATATGTACATAACTGTTTTTGTTTTGAGGACCTTATGGAAGATTGACCTTGTCCAACAAGTGTCCTCGTTAAATAAAGTCTATATTATTATTATTATTATTATTATTATAATAAACGACAATAGATTCCTCCCCCTTACCTCCCCCCATCAACTATTATAATGAATCTCAATATATATGGAAATATGTAGGCAAAATGGGTCAACATATTTAGTAACATATGTGATCAATGTTTCTAAACTTTCTATATATATACATTTTGGTTCCTATAGTTATTATAATCGTACCAGGAAATGCTATATAGCATGTAACCATGGCAACATAAACATAATTTATACAAACGCATGTAGGAATTAAAAATGTTCTATTTATGTTTGCTTGCAGAACGTTGTGTATGTAGAAATTGACAATGTTTTTGTTTGCCGAATGCATAAGACATGTTTGACTGTAGTCAACAATGACTCAACATGATGGTGGTTATATGCTCAGACATATAGCAGAGATACGGGCAGCATGCCTTCCCCCATACCCCCAATATGCTACCAGCGCCGTAGCCACGGCCTCACGTGGCCAGGGTCATTTGTTTCACGATAGTTTTACCTAATACACATTTTAATTCACATGTTGTATAGAACGTCCCGCACCCCCTATCACCCCACCCCCAATAGTTGAGATGTTGGACTGTTGGATTTCATATTCCCAAAAAGGAAAATATAAGTCATAGTGTGTGTTCAAACTTTACTGAGAATGCTGGAAATGACGTATCATATGACTTAGTTCGGGGGCATGCCCCTGGACCCCCTTAGCAAACTCAGATCCTTCGGGCCCTCGGCAATCTACCAGCACCCTTCAAGAATTTTCCGATTGGCCTCGGTCATTTTGAACCTCTGGTTACGGCACTGGATAACAATTTACATGTACAACATATCAATGCACCGTCCATTCTCTATCTACAGCGACAGTCATCGATATACCGTCAAACCTGTGTTAGTGGTCACCTCCATTAAGCAGCCAACCTGTATTAAGCAGCCAGTTTGCAGATTCCCAATTGGTTGCTTTATTATATATTTGACCTCTATTAAGCAGCCACCTGTCCTAAGTAGCCACTTTCTCTGACTCCCTTGGCTGGCTGCTTAAGATAGGTTTGACTGTACTTAAATAAAACATGTTATCAGTAAACCAGATTTGTGCGATATGGCCTACAGACCTTCAAGCGTGAATGTATGATTTTCCGAAAACATTATCACGACCCGGAAGTGACACTTCAAATGGTTATTACTCAATCCTGCCATCGTCGCTCATAGTAACGATAGAGCGACGATAAATAAACGTAAAACGCGCACAAGTCGTATCGGTATTAGTTTAATTATTCAGACCATGTGGCATATTGAATGACATCCAACTGTCGATTTATGCCTTTATCTTTATTCCTTTATCTTTATTACCTCCAATACTGGAGAGCAGAACAAGAAGTTTTCATATATAAATTACATAGAAATCAATACAAACAGAATGTAAAATTGCATAGAAGATTACAAATAGAAATGTGGCAAGTCGGTGTAAGATCTCCATCGGTCAGACATGACAGTAGATCACCAATCCCTCATATATAAGCGATAAACATCTTCCACCGAGTCACTCTACATGTAATCCAAGATGTGTACATTATAATGAACACGTTGATAAATAATATTCAGGAGAATTCATAATGAGTTAGAAAATTAAGTCACATGCACTTATCATCAAATTAAGTACCCTTGTCGAAACGAAATACAAGGAGGACAATGTGACTTCTAAATGGAATACAATTAAGACAGTAACATGAATAAATGTGCTATTATCAATTTCATAATAGCATCATCATTATCATTTACATTGTAGTTGTATAAACCAGACAATAGGTTACAAAATTGCAAACAAGCACTACCTGTAACGAAATTGGAAAAGGCTTGGTCTCCCAGTATATGTAATGTGTCTCGCCATAGGCTATCCCTTATTATATTGTTGCTTATACAGTGATTTAAGAGATGTAATACTTTCTTCTCAACAGTACAGACGGATATGTAGTCCAGTGGTAACACGCTGGACTGGTAATCCAGGGATCGCAGGTTCCATTCCCCGTCTGACCCTAATAAAATTAACAGTCTTTCAGATGGGACGTTAAACCGAGGTCTCGTGTCGGTGCTTTACACCGTGCACGTAAAAGAACCAGAGGAGATTCTGGAATGGGTCTCTCTCAGTATCATGCACTATCCTCCAACATCTAAAATAACTAATCTCTTCAGGAGGCGTCGCTCATATGGGCAACCGGTAGCGACGATAAATAAACGTAAAACACACACACACTTCTCAACAATAAGTCCACATTTATGACAACTTTCAGTTCTATTAAACGAGAATATGTTCCCAAATTACAGTTTCGCATTTAAGTTTTATAAGTGGGTACTTCTGGCTTAATTTCCATATGCGACAGGGACCCCTGTGACTGAATATACTAGTGTGAAGTTCTCTATACATTAAAAGATCAAAACGCTCATTGCGTTCAAAGTTTTGGAAACCATACACTGTTCGTTTAACTGATGAGTTCCATGAGTATTTAGTAGGAAAAGAGCCACTTTGAATGAAACTTGGTATAATGGTAAATAGGTTGTATTTCTTTAACAGTCTGTATATGTCCGGAATGAAACCTTGAACTTGAGTATCGTCGTTAAGCGATCTTATGAGCCTGTGTATAAACAATTGCTTTGAGAGATATTTATTCGGCAAGTTGCACAATTGACCAAAGAATTGTAATTTTTTAATATCAATCTCTGTTTCTATCGAGAATAAACCCAAAGCCCGGAGAGAAATGTCAGTTGATGTGGGTAATGGTAAGTGCTGCATAGATTTAGCACACAGGCGATGAGATCGTTCCAGTTGCATAAGGGAGGATTGGGATGCAAAGTTCCATAATTCGCAACCTTACAGGGCCTTTGGAATAACAACCGAGTTATATATTGTTGTATGAGTGAAGGGGGTCACATTTCCATGCCAATAGAATAATGACCCTCCTGTATATTAACTATATGAGTGAGGGGGGGTCACTTTTCCATGCCATAGAATAATGACCCCCCTGTATATTAACTATATGAGTCAAGGAGGGGGTCACTTTTCCATGCCATAGAATAATGACCCCCCTGTATATTAACTATATGAGTAAAGGGGGGTCACTTTTCCATGCCATAGAATAATGACCCCCTGTATATTAACTATATGAGTGAAGGGGGTCACTTTTCCATGCCATAGAATAATGACCCCCTGTATATTAACTATATGAGTAAAGGGGGTCACTTTTCCATGCCATAGAATAATGACCCCCTGTATATTAACTATATGAGTAAAGGGGGTCACTTTTCCATGCCATAGAATAATGACACCCCCTGTATATTAACTATTTGAGTGAAGGTGGGTCACTTTTCCAT
>CM026394.1:16008437-16077149 GCA_014843695.1 Archivesica marissinica | reverse complement strand
AAGTTATTAATTCTTTCAAACAGTGTCTCCTTTTTGAAAAGAATGACGCTTTCTGTGAGTACTGTCATAGATAATATCATTGCTTCCTTTTTCAATTCTGGAGCATCTTCAATTAGCTTGCTGGAGAGTAAATCAAAATCATATTTTTCTGGTCCATAACTATCGATTAAATAGACCGTAGGTCTCCTATTTTTAAGAGAAATGTTTTGAAGATTTCTAGCGCTGTCCTTCCTAATTTTATCTAACATGCCGTTATCGGTATGAGTTTTCGGGTGACTCCTCTTGTTATTAGCTATGTCTTGACCAACTTTACTGCGGACAAAGTAAAAGTGTCTGCCCTTTGCATTCAATTCTGTTGCAAGCCACATATCGTCGTCCCGAAATCTATCAGCTGTTATAATTACGAAGTAATCGTACGTATTGACTTTGACTTGATCGAAGTAATGTTCCCGATTGTAAGTTGGTGTTCCTAAACCAGGCAGATCCCACAGAACAAATTGTGAATTCGACGGATGTTGGTAATGTGTAATGTCCTTTGTTGTCTCCGTCACGCCTACCTCTGCTGCACCTTCATCGTCAGCTGTCAAGCCAAGAATGGCATTAATGAAGCTCGATTTTCCTGTCCCAGAATTGCCAATGATAGCTATGTTGATTTTAACATTCTTCCAATCGTTCAGTTCTTTGTCAACAAAAAATTGCACTGCCGTTATGCCACCTTTTTCAAATAGATCCGTGATGTATTCAAAATGGTAACCGTCTTTCCCAGCATGTGTCATAGCTGCAAAGAAGAAATTTAGCGTGGTTTTAACCAAAGTATAACCAAATTATATAAATAAATAGCACTCGGTAACTCGGTTGTATATGTGTGTACATTAAATCCCTCTAAACCGGTCTGGATTAGAGGGGGTCCTGATTAGAGGGGGTCCGGATTAGAGGGGGGTGTCAGATAAGAGGGGGTCCAGATAAGAAGGGAGGTTCAGATTAGAGGGGGTTCTGATTAGTTAGAGGGGTGTCCAGATTAGAGGGGGTTTAACTGTATTTCTTACAATTACATCATGTAATCTATGGTGTTGCAACTGATCAAGATATGACAAGAAAAATAATACATTTGATTAAACTTCTGTTGATTTGGTTTGATGGGCGGGGGGGGGGCAACATTAGTCATAACACTCGGAGGAAGTCACAGACCCTTTTAATTGCCTCTTGTTCATAATAGGTAACACGATACAACACATTATTTTTACTGCGAACACTGCTGATACATTGAAACACGAAACACAATTGGAATAACTGTAACTGGCATTCAACTATTTCAATATTATATATTAAATGTTCGCAGTAAAGATGTTTCTAGATCTACCTAAGACACAATTTTAATAAACCAAAACATAACTTTTATGTTTTGGCATACCAGTGGGAACTGACCGACCAACCGACTGATGCATCATGATATAGCAACACACTGTAACACAGCAACAACACACTGTAACACAGCAACAACACAGTGTAACACAGCAACAACACACTGTAACACAGCAACAACACGTGTAACACAGCAACAACACACTGTAACACAGCAACAACACACTGTAACACAGCAACAACACACTGTAACACAGCAACAACACACTGTAACACAGCAACAACACACTGTAACACAGCAACAACACACTGTAACACAGCAACAACACACTGTAACACAGCAACAACACACTGTAACAGCAACAACACACTGTAACACAGCAACAACACACTGTAACACAGCAACAACACACTGTAACACAGCAACAACACACTGTAACACAGCAACAACACAGTGTAACACAGCAACAACACAGTGTAACACAGCAACAACACAGTGTAACACAGCAACAACACACTGTAACACAGCAACAACACACTGTAACACAGCAACAACACAGTGTAACACAGCAACAACACACTGTAACACAGCAACAACACACTGTAACACAGCAACAACACACTGTAACACAGCAACAACACAGTGTAACACAGCAACAACACACTGTAACACACAACAACACACTGTAACACAGCAACAACACAGTGTAACACAGCAACAACACACTGTAACACAGCAACAACACACTGTAACACAGCAACAGCACACTGTAACACAGCAACAACACAGTGTAACACAGCAACAACACACTGTAACACAGCAACAACACAGTGTAACACAGCAACAACACAGTGTAACACAGCAACAACACAGTGTAACACAGCAACAACACACTGTAACACAGCAACAACACACTGTAACACAGCAACAACACACTGTAACACAGCAACAACACACTGTAACACAGCAACAACACACTGAACATAACACAGCAACAACACACTGTAACACAACAACAACACAGTGTAACACAGCAACAACACACTGTAACACAGAAACAACACACTGTAACACAGCAACAACACACTGTAACACAGCAACAACACACTGTAACACAGCAATACAGAAGTATTGCTTTGTATAGCACATTTTAGAAGACAATCCCTACAAATTGGCAAATGCCAAAGAAAGTGTTAAAAGTGTAAATGAAGCATGTACATGTCATTGTTTCGCAATGGAGCTACAATTAGTTTGTATAATCCAAAATAAACTATATAATACTTACACACACACGTCAGCTGAGCCTGTAAGACGAACAGTGTAAATGAAAGCAGCAGTTTCGTTCTTGGTCGTAAGACAAGTGCCATCTCGCAGTCACAATGATTTCTCGCTCACTAAACGATTTATATAGCACGTGATGTGAAATCTAGAAATCCACCTACTTTCGGTTTCGCCTGATTTTTTTAAACAGGAAGCAATGCAAGGGAGACAACACTGTGGAAGATGTACCTACTTTCGGTTTCGCCAGATTACAGGAAGCAATGCAAGGGAGATCACACTGTGTACTTCAAGGTGGAAGATGTACACATGTTTCCATTTCTGTTCGTCTATGCAATACAATAAAGTTACCAGGCGCTCAGTTGCCTTTACGCCACAACGCCCGGAATTGCACATTATTTTCAGGATTATTTGCTGGATATAGATCTAAAATAGTAGATGAAAAAGTGAACTTTTCCTATGTGTTTGTTAGTGTATAAATGTCCCCTAAAAGGTGCCAGAGTGCGCCATTGGATGTCTTAGGTTTCAAATAATAGGAAGAAGACCCCAAACACTTTCGGATCTTGGTGTATAAAATTATTACATTTTAGTAGTGTAGCCTAGTCTAGTAGTGCGGCAGATCCTTAAGTTATATATCTTATATTCCAGTCCGCCTATGTGGTCGAGTGGTTAAGGTCGCTGACTTGTGTACCACTGTAACCTATCATCACTGGTGGTCACGGGTTCTAGCCCTGCTCAGACCGTGTCTCATTTATATGAAAAGGTTGGCAGTTTCTTACGGAGGTTGGTGTACCCAAGTACTGGTTAACCGCTGGAGCCTGTCCAGGAAAGGTGTTGTTAGGTAAACTGCCCGCCGGCGATATAGCCCGAAATGGTGCTAATGCAGGCGTAAAACCCGAAATATAACATACCATAATCTTAGATTCCAGATTAATTACGTCCCATGACTAATACACTGCACGTGATCACTAACAAATGAAAACCATCTTTGTTAATATTCATTTAGATTACCACAAGTAAAAATTGCTTGAAAAATCGGACATTTTACTATCCAGGCATTTTTCAAAATAACATCTATCAAAAATATTTTATGTAGAGGTGTTATTTATAGGACTACGGTAAATCATGAATCGATACTGATGAAGGGTATTGCATTGTTTGCTATATATCTGTTATCGCTCGTTTCGGTGTTAAATCTGTATGTATTGTATATGTGTAATAAGAATGTGTGTACATGTATGATGACGTATGTCATTACAGGGTCACTATGCCGTCCACACGTGTCTTGGAAACCACAGATAGTGTTATATATATATGTATAACCAGGTGCGGCTGAGCCGGTTGGCGACATTAACAATAGTTATTTGGTTTTAAGCCCGTTTGTGTGTGTATTACGTTTATTTATCGTCGCTACGGTTGCCCATATAATCGTCGCCTCCTGAAGAGATTTTAGAGTTTGGAGGATAGTGCAATGATACAGAAAGATACCCATTCCAGATTCTCCTCTGGTTATTTTACGTGCACGGTATAAAGCACCGACACCTCGGTTTAAAATCCCAAACTCGAACACTTAATTTTATTAGGGTCAGATGGGGGATCGCCTCTGCGATCCCTGGATTCCCTTGAACCCGACACCATTTGTCCAGACCACAAGCGGCAGTTTGTTTTGGTGCTGTAAGTCATCCAGAACCTTGTACCTCTATCCTAGGACCCCACTCTAGTATAAGTCATCCAGAACCGTGTACCTCTATCCTAGGACCTCTCCCAACTTCTAGTATAAGGCACTAACAACCCCTCTGGTATAAGGCAACAACCCTGGTCATCTATCATAGGACCCCACACTAGTATAAGTCACCAACAACCCTGGTCATCTATCCTAGGACTCCACTCTAGTATAAGGCACTAACAAACCTGTACCTCTATCCTAGGACCCCCTCCTCTAGTATAAGTCACCACCAACCCTGGTCCTCTATCCTAGGACCCCCTCCTCTAGTATAAGTCACCAACAACCCTGGTCCTCTATCCTAGGACCCAACTCTAGTATAAGGCACCAACAACCCTGTACCTCTATCCTAGGACCTCCACCTCTAGCATATGGCACCAACAACCCTGTACCTCTATCCTAGGACCCTTCCCCACCTCTAGTATAAGGCACCAACAACTCTGTACCTCTATCCTAGGACCCCACTCTAGGATAAGGCACCAACAACTCTGTACCTCTATCCAAGGACTCCCTCCTCTAGTATAAGGCACTAACAACACTGTACCTCTATCCTAGGACCCCCTCCTCTAGTATAAGTCACCAACAACCCTGGTCCTCTATCCTAGGACCCCCTCCTCTAGAATAAGTCACCAACAACCCTGGTCCTCTATCCTAGGACCCCCTCCTCTAGTATAGGTCACCAACAACCCTGGTCCTCTATCCTAGGACCCAACTCTAGTATAAGGCACCAACAACCCTGTACCTCTATCCTAGGACACCCACCTCTAGCATAAGGCACCAACAACCCTGTACCTCTATCCTAGGACCCTTCCCCCACCTCTAGTATAAGGCACCAACAACCCTGTACCTCTATCCTAGGATCCCCTCCCCTAGTATAAGGCACTAACAACCATGTACCTCTATCCTAGGACACCCTCCTCTAGTATACGTCACCAACAACCCTGGTCCTCTATCCTAGGACCCAACTCTAGTATATGGCACCAACAACCCTGTACCTCTATCCTAGGACCCCCACCTCTAGCATAAGGCACCAACAACCCGGTCCTCTATCCTAGGACCCCACTCTAGTATAAGGCACCAACAACCCTGTACCTCTATCCTAGGACCACCTCCTCTAGTATAAGGCACCAACAACCCTGTACCTCTATCCTAGGACCACCTCCTCTAGTATAAGGCACCAACAACCCTGTACCTCTATCCAAGGACCCACTCTAGTATAAGGCACCAACAACCCTGTACCTCTATCCAAGGACCCCACTCTAGTATAAGGCACCAATAACCCTGTACCTCTATCCTAGGACCCCTCCTCTAGTATAATGCACCAACAACCCTGTACCTCTATCCAAGGACCCCACTCTAGTATAAGGCACCAACAACCCTGTACCTCTATCCTAGGACCCCACTCTAGTATAAGGGGTCCTACACAGGTTTGTGGTGCCGTATGCATGGTTTGTGGTGCCGTATACATGGATTGTGGTACCTTAGACATGGTTCGTGGTACCTTATACATGGTTTGTGGTGCCGTATACATGGTTTGTGGTACCTTATACATGGATTGTGGTACCTTATACATGGTTTGTGGTACCTTATACATGGTTTGTGGTGCCTTATGCATGGTTTGTGGTACCTTATACATGGTTTGTGGTACCTTATACATGGTTAGTGGTGCCGTATACATGGTTTTTGGTGCCGTATACATGGTTTGTGGTACCTTATACATGGATTGTGGTACCTTATACATGGTTTGTGGTACCTTATACATGGTTTGTGGTACCTTATTCGTGGTGTGTGGTACCTTATACATGGTTTGTGGTACCTTATACATGGTTTGTGGTACCCTATATATGGTGTGTGGTACCTTATACATGGCTTGTGGTACCTTATACATAGTTTGTGGTGCCTTATACGTGGTTTGTGGTACCTTATGCATGGTTTGTGGTACCTTATACATGGCTGGTGGTACCTTATACGTGGTTTGTGGTACCTTATGCATGGTTTGTGGTACCTTATACATGGCTTGTGGTACACTATGAATGGTTTGTGGTACCTTATACATGGTTTGTTGTGTTATATACATGGAGTGTGGTACCTTATACATGGCTTGTGGTACCTTATGCATGGTTTGTGGTACCTTATACATGGTCTGTGGTGTTATATGGATAAACTCCTGTAATTTACGATATTAGTTTTATATTGTATAATATAATATGCGAAATGGTAACAACCTGCTATCTAAGTTTAATGTGTTGTGTTCTTACTACTGTAGGCTGCTTAGAGAAGAAAGTGTGTTATATGAAACCAACCAGCTTTACACTATATGAAACCAACCAGCTTTACGCTATATGAAACCAACCAGCTTTACACTATGTGAAACCAACCAGCTTTACACTATATGAAACCAACAAGTTTTACACTATATGAAACCAACCAGCTTTACACAATACAAAACCAACAAGCTTTACACTATATGAAACCAATCAGCTTTACGTTATATGAAACCAACCAGCTTTACGCTATATGAAACCAATCAGCTTTACACTATATGAAACCAACCAGCTTTACACTATATGAAACCATCCAGCTTTACACTATATGAAACCAATAAGCTTTACACTATATGAAACCAACCAGCTTTACACTATATGAAACCAATAAGCTTTACACTATATGAAACCAACCAGCTTTACACTATATGAAACCAATCAGCTTTACACTATATGAAACCAATCAGCTTTACACTATATGAAACCAACCAGCTTTACACTATATGAAACCAACCAGCTTTACACTATATGAAACCAACCAGCTTTACACTATATGAAACCAACAAGCTTTACACTATATGAAACCAACCAGCTTTACACTATATGAAACCAACCAGCTTTACACTATATGAAACCAACAAGCTTTCACTATATGAAACCAACAAGCTTTACACTATATGAAACCAACCAGCTTTACACTATATGAAACCAACCAGCTTTACACTATATGAAACCAACAAGCTTTACACTATATGAAACCAACCAGCTTTACACTATATGAAACCAACCAGCTTTACACTATATGAAACCAACCAGCTTTACACTATATGAAACCAACCAGCTTTACACTATATGAAACCAACCAGCTTTACACTATATGAAACCAACCAGCTTTACACTATATGAAACCAATAAGCTTTACACTATATGAAACCAACCAGCTTTACACTATATGAAACCAACAAGCTTTACACTATATGAAACCAACCAGCTTTACACTATATGAAACCAACCAGCTTTACACTATATGAAACCAACCAGCTTTACACTATATGAAACCAACCAGCTTTACACTATATGAAACCAACCAGCTTTACACTATATGAAACCAACCAGCTTTACACTATATGAAACCAACCAGCTTTACGCTATATGAAACCAATCAGCTTTACTCTATATGAAACCAACAAACTTTACACTATATGAAACCAACCAGCTTTAAACTATATGAAACCAACCAGCTTTACACTATATGAAACCAACCAGCTTTACGCTATATAAAACCAACAAGCTTTACACTATATGAAACCAACAAGCGTTACACTATATGAAACCAACAAGCTTTGCACTATATGAAACCAATAAGCTTTACACTATATGAAACCAACAAGCTTTACACTATAGGAAATCAACACGCTTTGCACTATATGAAACCAATAAGCTTTACACTATATGAAACCAACAAGCTTTACACTATAAGAAACCAACACGCTTTGCACTATAAGAAACCAACCAGCCTTACACTATATGAAACCAACCAGCTTTACACTATATGAAACCAACAAGCTTACCAACAAGCCTTACACTATAAGAAACCAACAAGTTTTATACTATACGAAACCAACAAATTTGCCCTATACGAAACCAACCAGCTTTACACTATATGAAACCAACCAGCTTTACACTATAAGAAAACAACCAGCTTTACACTATATGAAACCAACAAGCTTTACACTATGTGAAACCAACCAGCTTTACGCTATATGAAACCAACCAGCTTTACACTATATGAAACCAACCAGCTTTACACTATAAGAAAACAACCAGCTTTACACTATATGAAACCAACAAGCTTTACACTATGTGAAACCAACCAGCTTTACGCTATATGAAACCAACCAGCTTTACACTATGTGAAACCAACCAGCTTTACACTATATGAAACCAACCAGCTTTACACTATATGAAACCAACCAGCTTTACACAATACAAAACCAACAAGCTTTACACTATATGAAACCAACAAGCTTTACACTATATGAAACCAACAAGCTTTACACTATATGAAACCAACCAGCTTTACACTATATGAAACCAACAAGCTTTACACTATATGAAACCAACAAGCTTTACACTATATGAAACCAACCAGCTTTACACTATATGAAACCAACCAGCTTTACACTATATGAAACCAACAAGCTTTACACTATATAGTAGGGTTCTTTTATGAAAATAAAGGAATTAATTCCTACAAAAGCGATTTTTGGTATATGCAATATATAGGGTGTCTTAACTAACATAGTAAAAGTCCACCACAGTCTTCTGATGCTAAATGCCTCTTTTTGGGGTAAAACGTTGAAAATATAAACAAAACTGCGAAATTCTGGAATCCGCCTATAACTCCATCTTTATTTGTCTTAGGAAGTTAAAATTGGCCGTGGAAGTATAAATATAAATTGCGCATAGATTAAAGCCATTACCGTTTTCAAAAACAATCCGATATGGTGGCAAAAATCCAAAATGGCCGCCGATAATTCGTTTTTCAAGATATATCAATATTTTTACATATACAAAATAATGGTGTCCTACATAAACAATTGTATGGTGTATTTATTGTATATAATGTGAAATACAACATGTGAAAAGGTCATGAGAGTCCATTGCTGCTGGTCAATTTAGAATATCCAATATGGCGTCAAAACACAGAACTATGCAAATTAGCATCAATGAATATTACGCGTATACATTATTGTAATAATCTGGATTTGACAATGTGGTCGCAGAAAACAAACATAGGAAATGTTAAAACTGGTACTGGTTCTCAATTAGTGTACTATCAAATTCACATTCCAAGATGATTACAAATATATTTTATGTGCAGACATTTATGCACACTGTAAACTACTAGTAGTCAGGTTCAAAGTTTGGATGTACTGAATTTTCACAACTAAATCCTTTGCAGGAACTACATGCAGAACTACATTCAAGGCCAACCTTTTTTCAGCTGCATGCCTTTGTTTTACAGCCACTAGAACAAGTACAACGCACAACCTTTAATATAGTCTATTACTAGTTCCTAGCCCCAGTCCGTTGGATTCAATGCATCATCACATTTCCAGTCCTGTACTTGTAGGTAAACTCGCAAGCTGTGGAATTCTGCAGCATCAGAGGTTGGGGGTGGGTGTTGTTTCGGATCAACAAACATGGTACTGTTGGCTACCTTTTCGACAAACTTGCTCACACGTAAGCTGTCCAATGTTTCTCCACGACTGCCTTTGTATAGATACACGAGAGCTTGTTCCCCACTGCTGACAATATTCTCTTGTGTCACCTCTGTTGGTGGTGTATGAAACACTGATGCAACATGACGGAATACTTCACTCTTTTCAAATGCTTTCAGAGCAGTCCTTTTTCCTAAGCCATATACTTTTGACGTCGTATCACACCCCAACACAGCATGTAAGAACAATATGTTCCTACAAACATCGTCGCCAAGGTACGCTTGTAGTTTGTGTATATCCCAACATATACTACGGTTGAATTTGGGCCTAGGCTGTAGATATACAGGGTGCGAGTCATGTGGTGTGTGATAACACAATAACACCAATAGGTCAGTGTCATCTCCGACCAATATGGTTGGTTTTGACTGTGAACGGTGTACAGCTGTTAATACGATGAGTAAATCGGCATCGGCAACGGCGTGTGATGTTTCTATGCCCTCACTGTTCATTTTCCCTGACAACATGTTTATGAAGAGCTGTTTGTTTTTTGGGTTAGCTAGAAATGTTTTCTTTTTCCCTCTAAATGTGCTGGATTGGATAAATCTTACTTCTGTACCAACCATTCCTGCAGTTCTACGACCATGCGTGCTGTCTTTAGTAGTTGGCCCATTGTCATAACCATCAAAGGCAACAATGCAATTGGTGTACCTAGACTGCACAAACTGGACGTATGTAGAACAAATTTCTTCAAAAATCTGACCACTTTCCCAAGGAATCCACTGCAGCAACATACCACCATCAACAACATGATAACTATCACCAGGATCATGTGTTCTCGGACTAGGATTGTCGGCTGACTTCATAGCATTCGCTAATACAGGTTTGTCTGCTACTCTCATTTGCCTGGATGATTCAAATAATGCCGGTGGGTGTGTGCATAACTCATATGTAAGTGGAAGATCGGGTTCATTAGTCATTCTGTTAGCCGCACTAACTAATCTCTGGAATAACAATTTTGAAACGCAGATTTATCATTCATAGGCACGACTGCATCTTTCCTCTTGAACGAGAACTCGTTTACTTTTTGGCCAGCCATCTTTGTCACAATATTCTCTCTAATCTGCTTTGCCTGATCAGCAGTACTGTCATACGACACTACCCACTTGTTATGCTTTTGAGCATGCACTGCGACATGTGGATTCCACAGTGTGCACCCACAGGTCGCACGTCGCATTGTGTGTTAGTATAAATACGAGGCAGAATGTCATTCTTGTCCTCCAACACTCCGGAATAGCCAGAAATCCTTGCCTGTCCGTATATCATAGCAGATGACAGTTTGTAATATTGTATATTGTATAGTGATCGTTAATAGTCACACATATGAGTATCAGTTGCGCTAGAGTAAAGGAAGATAGAAAGAGCATAAGATCGTTGTCGTCATTTAGCCAATTGTCCGCTGTGTTCAGCCCACGTCCGTCCTCCCGTCTGTCCACTGGATTGACCCCGGTTGGCGCTTAACAATATTGACAGCATATTATAATATACCATTACTTATACATAATATCTACAGCATATTATAATATACCATTAATTGTACATAATATATACAGCATATTATAATATACCATTAATTATACATAATATCTACAGCATATTATAATATACCATTAATTATACATAATATCTACAGCATATTATAATATACCATTAATTATATATAATATCTACAACATATTATAATATACCATTAATTATACATACTATATACAGCATATTATAATATACCATTAATTATACATAATATATACAGAATATTATAATATACCATTAATTATATATAATATATACAGCATATTATAATATACCATTAATTAAGATAATATATACAGCATATTATAATATACCATTAATTATATATAATATCTACAACATATTATAATATACCATTAATTGTACATAATATCTACAGCATATTATAATATACCATTAATTATACATAATATCTACAGCATATTATAATATACCATTAATTATACATAATATCTACAGCATATTATAATATACCATTAATTATACATAATATCTACAGCATATTATAATATACCATTAATTATACATAATATCTACAGCATATTATAATATACCATTAATTATACATAATATCTACAGCATATTATAATATACCATTAATTATACATAATATCTACAGCATATTATAATATACCATTAATTATACATAATATCTACAGCATATTATAATATACCATTAATTATACATAATATCTACAGCATATAATATACCATTAATTATACATAATATCTACAGCATATTATAATATACCATTAATTATACATAATATCTACAGCATATAATATACCATTAATTGTAACATTTCCGACAATAGTGTCTCCCAATCAACGTGAACATAGTCGTACCTGGCATGCACGAGCGTATAAGACGGGTTGATAAAATAGACACAAGACACAAATAAGTTTGACAGTGCAAGTTGAAGAAATGTTCAGTGTCAGAGTGCTTTATTTAGAAATGTTCAGTGTCAGAGTGCTTTATTTAGAAATGTTCAGTGTCAGAGTGCTTTATTTAGAAATGTTCAGTGTCAGAGTGCTTTATTTAGAAATGTTCAGTGTCAGAGTGCTTTATTTAGAAATGTTCAGTGTCAGAGTGCTTTATTTAGAAATGTTCAGTGTCAGAGTGCTTTATTCTAAATGTATTTATGAATACCATTTAGGACATTTAAAAAAAAAATGTTTGGTTGTAAATGTATTTGGTTTTCGTTTAGCACTCACTTTAAGACTTATAAGACGACTTTGAGTTCATAATCTGGTGGTAAAAAACTCCGTCTTATAGGCGAGTATAGATGGTAGACGTAAATCCTACGTTATGGTGTAAGGGAAACGTATAGGTTTCACAGTCGTGAACATGTGCATTACGTGCTGTGCCACGCCTTATTTTAGAACTTGTTGTTATGGCAACAAACGTTGTATACATTGTTTGTTTATTGGTTGAAATTATTCGAGAAAAGTGATACAATATGATATAAAAATGAAATTTTGTAGAAATATTCGTCTTTCACTGATTTAGTATCGCTCGGGAAATTATACCCAATAGGAAGAGGAACAACAAGATTGTACGTGGTGATATGGTAACAAACACACTCGGACGGATCTGTAGTCCAGTGGTAATCCAGGGATCGCAGGTTCGATCCCCTGTCTGACCCTAATACAATTAACAGTCTTTCAGATGGGACATTAAACCGAGGTCTCGTGTCGGTGCTTTACACCGTGCACGTAAAAGAACCAGAGGAGACTCTGGAATGGGTCACTGTATCATTGCACTATCCTCCAAAAATCTAAAATGACTTATCTCTTCATATGGGCAACCGGTAGCGACGATAAATAAACGCAAAACACACACACACTCAATAGAGTTACTATTTTAAAATGTTAATAAAATTACGAAACATTTGAAGAAAATCGGAGACTATGTTTGCCACGGATCCGTCTTCAAATCTGTTGTCGTAAAGTGTTAGAAGCAACATCATACATTAAACTGCTTCGTTCTACAACACCTGTTGTGTCAAACAATCATTTTATGCTCGTTTATCTTGATGGCATCCTCCGCCATCACATCCAGTAAATCATGAAGGCACCAAGATGTGAGAGTGTAAGATGCTCCCCCGCTAACGACAGATCCAAGTATTGGCAGTAGATATTTAACATACTTTGCGCTTGTTAATGTTGCTGCTTTTGTTATCCCCTTCTTACCGAAATACGACAGTAGACCTTTCGCTGACAATGTAATTATGCGGCTCTTCAAGTTAAGAGAAATTTCTAACTGCTCCATCGACTTATTGGACCGCTTTGCATACGCGGCAAGCAACTCATCCTCTAAGCCGAACTGTTTGCGGTAAAACCTGGCCTCTTCAAGAACTATTCCTATATCGATGGCACTGTCTAACAATGGCACGGGTATAGCTCCAGCGATTGCTGAAACCAGAGACAAGTTATGAATTCTTTCAAACAGTGTCTCCTTCTTGAAAAGAATAACGCTTTCTGTGAGTACTGTCATAGATAATATCATTGCTTCCTTTTTCAATTCTGGAGCATCTTCAATTAGCTTGCGGGAGAGTAAATCAAAATCATATTTTTCTGGTTCATAACTATCGATTAAATAGACCGTAGGTCTCCTATTTTTAAGAGCAATGTTTTGAAGATTTATAGCACAGTCCTTCCTAATTTTATTTAACATGCCGTAATCGGTATGAGTTTTCGGGTGACTCCTCTTGTTATTAGCTATGTCTTGACCAACTTTACTGCGGACAAAGTAAAAGTGTCTGCTCTTTGCATTCAATTCTGTTGCAAGCCACTTATCGTCATCCCGAAATATATCAGCTGTTATAATTACGAAGTAATCGTACGTATTGACCTTGACTTGATCGAAGTAATGTTCCCGATTGTAAGTTGGTGTTCCTAAACCAGGCAGATCCCACAGAACAAGTTGTGAATTCGACGGATGTTGGTAATGTGTAATGTCCTTTGTTGTCTCCGTCACACCTACCTCTGCTCCACCTTCATCGTCAGCTGCCAAGCCAAGATTGGCATTAATGAAGCTCGATTTACCTGTCCCAGAATTGCCAATGATAGCTATGTTGATTTCAACATTCTTCCACTCGTTCAGTTCTTTGTCAACATCAAATTTCACTGCCGTTATGCCACCTTTTTCAAATAGATCCGTGATGTATTCAAAATGGTAACCGTCTTTCCCAGCATGCGTCATCGCAACCGAACTGGACAAAAAGACCGGTTTAGAAGGTCTGGATAATAGGGGGGTCTGGATTAGAGAGGGTCTGGATTAGGGGGGTCTGGATTAGAGGGGGTCCTGATTAGAGGGGGTCCGGATTAGAGGGGAAAGTGTCAGATAAGAGGCGGTCCGGATAAGAAGTGTCCAGATTAGAGGGGGTTCTGATTAGTTAGAGGGGTGTCCAGATTAGAGGGGGTTTAACTGTATTTCTTACAATTACATCATGTAATCTATGGTGTTGCAACTGATCCAAGATATGACAAGAAAAATAATACATTTGATTAAACTTCTGTTGATGTGGTCTGAGATATATGGGGTGATGGGGGGGCAACATCAGTCATAACACTCGAGGAAGTCACAGACCCTTTTAATTGCCTCTTGTTCACAATATGTAACACGATGCAACAAATTATTTTTACTGTGAACACTGCTGATACATTGAAATACGAAACACAATTGGAATAATGTTAACTGGCATTCAACTATTTCAATATTATATGTTCACAGTAACGATGTTTCCCTTATTAGATCTACCTAAGACTCTGGTATTAAGACACAATTTTAATAAACCAAAACATAACTTTTATGTTTTGGCATACCAGTGGGAACTGACCGATCAACCGACTGATGCATCATGCAACAAAGCAACACTACGCTGTAGCACAGCAACCACACAGTGTAACATAGCAAAAACACACTGTAACACAGCAACAACACACTGTAAAACAGCAACAACACAGTGTAACACAGCAACAGCACAGTGTAACATAGCAACAGCACACTGTAACACAGTAACAACACACTGTAACACAGCAACAACATACTGTAACACAGCAACAACACACTGTAACACAGCAGCAACACAGTGTAACACAGCAGCAACACAGTGTAACACAGCAACAACCCACTGTAACACAGCAACAACACACTGTAACACAGCAACAACACACTGTAACATAGCAACAACACACTGTAACACAGCAACAACACGCTGTAACACTGCAACAACACACTGTATCACAGCAACAACACACTGTAACACAGCAACCACACACTGCAACACACCAACAACACACTGTATCACAGCAACAACACAGTGTAACACAGCAACAACACACTGTAACACAGCAACAACACACTGTAACACGCCAACAGCACACTGTAACACAACAGCAACACAGTGTAACACAGCAACAACACACTGTATCACAGCAACAACACACTGTAACACAGCAACAACACACTGTAACACAGCAACAATACACTGTAACACAGCAACAACACACTGTAACACAGCAGCAACACAGTGTAACATAGCAACAACACACTGTAACACAGCAACAACACAGTGTAACCCAGCAACAACACAGTGTAACACAGCAACAACACAGTGTATCACAGCAACAACACACTGTAATACAGCAACAACACACTGTAACACAGCAACATCACAGTGTAACACAGCAACAACACACTGTGACACAGCAACAACATGCTGTAACACAGCAACAACACAGTGTAACACAGCAACAACACACTGTAACACAGCAGCAACCCACTGTAACACAGCAACAACACAGTGTAACACAGCAACAACCCAGTGTAACACAACAGCAACACACTGTAACACAGCAACAACATAGTGTAACATAGCAGCAACACACTGTAACACAGCAACAACACAGTGTAACACAGCAACAATACACTGTAACACAGCAACAACGCAGTGTAACACAGCAACAACACAATGTAATACAGCAACAACACAGTGTAACACAGCAACAACACACTGTAACACAGCAACAACACACTGTAATACAGCGACAACACACTGTAATACAGCGACAACACACTGTAACACAGCAATACAGAAGTATTGCTTTGTATAGCACATTTTAGAAGACAATCCTTGCAAATTGGCAAATGTCAAAGAAAGTGTTAAAAGTGTAAATGAAGCATTTACATGTCATTGTTTCGCAATGGAGCTAAAATTAGTTTGTATAATCCAAAATAAACTATATAATACTTACACACACATGTCAGCTGAGCCTGTAAGACGAACAGTGTAAATGAAAGCAGCAGTTTCGATCTTGGTCGTAAGACAAGTGCCATCTCGCAGTCACAATGGTTCCTCGCTCACTAAACTATTTATATAACACGTGATGTGAAATCTGGAAATCCACCTACTTTCGCCAGATTACAGGAAACAATGCAAGGGAGATCACACTGTGTACTTCAAGGTGGAAGATGTACACATGTTTCCATTTCTCTTCGTTTATACAATACAATAAAGTTACCAGGCGCGTAGTTGACGCCCGGAATTGCACATTATTTTCAGGATTATTATATATACAATAGATCTAAAATAGTAGATGAAAAAGTGAACTTTTCCTATGTGTTTGTTAGTGTATAAATGTCCCCAAACACTTTCGGTCTATACAATTATTACATTTTAGTAGTGTAGTCTAGAAGTGCGGCAGATCCTTAAGTTAATGCAGACTTATATTCCAGTCCGCCTATGTGGTCGAGTGGTTAAGGTCGCTGACTTGTATACCACTGTAAGCTATCATCACTGGTGGTCATGGATTCGAGGCCCGCTTAGGCCGTGTCTCATTTATATGAGGTTGGTGCACCCAAGTACTGGTTAACCGCTGGAGCCTGCCCAGGAAAGGTGTTGTTAAGTAAACTGCCCGCCGGCGATATAGCCCAAAATGGTGCTGATGCAGGCGTAAAACCCGAAATATAACATAACATAATATAGATTTCAGTGAAGTCATATACAGTCAAGTGTATCTGTATATACATAATATAGATAACATAGATAACATAACTTCTTGTTCATTTTGTTTAGGACACACATTTCAAAAATCTAGTGTGTGTCCTTGTTATCTTCTACACTGGTTTGAATGCTACTTAGAAACAAATATTTGCACGGTTTTATCTCACCAAGGACATACGGTATAAATCGGCTATAGAACAAACTAACAAACAATTTACTAACCAACCTGTGTCTTAATCTTCTTAGACGTAGTAATTACACCGGGTAATTTCTTCACCCGGTCTACCTCCGACCCCGTTGGTACACAATCGTGTGCGAGCGGGGGTGGGAGATATGAAAACCGAACACACTCTGAGATTAATGCAACCCACTTAGCCCTCTAAACATCATAGCATTGTAATTTTAATAGTTTATTAACTATGTTTAGACCTCTTTAATCACCTTAGATAATTTAGTCGCCCAAATGCATTTATGCGGTGGCGACTTTAAATAAACTTATATAGCTAGCTAGATAACATAATCTTATATTCCAGATTAATTGACCTTTCTGTCGATTTTGATTGACAGCTGGCGTTAGCCAATCGCATCGCACCATTCGCGCACACCCCCGGCAACGGTTTATCGCCGCCATCGTGTTAGACAAACAATGCACATTAGACAAACTAGTAACGAGTAGACAAATTTGAAAAGGCGTGAATTTGATCGAAAATACGGGTTTAAAATTGTTTTAATGATGTTGAAAATGTGTAGCTTTGGTATGTGGGTTAGTTATAGTAGGCTACTAAATTAGTCGATATCCTGGTGATCGACGTTAAATACAACCCATTTCAAAATCCTTGGACAAATCTAAAAGTGTGTATATGAACCACAAGATACCAGACAGCTGCTTTAAAAACATTGCATTTATAAAAACACCGACTGACCCCATACAGTCATTCTTTTCTCGCAAACACAGCAATCAAATTTAAGCGTGTCACACTGTTTATTGGGAGTAATCAACAACTTACCGACTACCGGTACATCACAGAGACCGCCGACTTATAATATCCCGATACTGCTATTATCAAGATCAAAGTATTGCACATCGGAATTTAGCACTGATTGTGCTAATTGGTCAATTATAAAATGTGTGCACATAATTATAGTATTAGGCTTTCATCTTCAACCTATATTTAGGAATGGGACATGATAATCTGCTCTAATAGCCTACTATGTCATAAAGACTCCAACTTTTGTACATTATATACATCTTTATTTTTACTATTTTACTGTGTACACTGAACCCTTGTAAATATATAAATGGAGCACATTGTATCCTGGGTTCAGTGAAAGTGTCTGAAGTGCTTATATTTGTTTGCAAAGTATCTTCAGACCACATATTAGGCTGTTGAGAAACATCAGCAGACAGATCATCGGGGCACACATATTTAAAATTCTAACATAGAATTATAGAACCACAACATTATATATCTACAGAATGTTATGGTTATATATAGCCTCTTGAACTGATATGAAATATACAAGTGTAGATAACTATAAGCTAGACGTAATGTTTTCATTTAAACATTGTATATTTTAACCATAAAGTATGTAATTATTTTAGTCATAGTCACAGTTTGTATTATTAACATGAGTACAGGTTCTTGCAGTCACAAATTTGCTCTTACAGACTGATAAATATAGCCATGTGGCTTCCTTTTCGGTTTTGCAGGAGTAAGCTCGATACTATAACATTATTTCTATCACCTGTGAAAGGTCTAATAAAGTACACTTACTATCTATATAGAATAGCAGTCAAAATCATAATGATACATACCCAGGGATGAAGCTATCATAATATCATAATCTTTCTAGTTTGTATTAGTAGGATATGTGTCCATGATAACATGGGAGTGCAAGGACTACTCTCCCAGGTTGAGCATGACACAATATATACCTGAATATGTGCATGGTAAATTTAACTTTTACTAGACTAATGCAGAAGGAGGATCTTGTGAAATATACAGGGCACATTATGAGCCATCAATTCTCTGATGGACACGTGCCCATGGAAATACTTCTTCCTTCTATCTACAAATTTAAATCTGTCTTTCTAACTTATGCTATCCCACTATAAGTCACTTACTCTAAATACATTTTAGTGACAGGGATAGCTGATATATCTATATGATTCAAGATCCTCATCAAAAATTCTTAAAAGACTAAGCGATACCTGTAATAAGTCCACACATCTAGTAGTGGACAGTAAAATATCAATTCTTATCTTTTACAATAAATGTGGCCTAAACCCATGCACATGGTCAGCTTAGTAAACTATAAGCCTTTTAGTACCAACAAATGCATGATTTGTATAAAACCTTCATGGCAATGTTTTAAATGTACATATATAGCTCCCTGGGTATAACAACAAGTAATCAGGTGGTAGAAGCTAAACATGTCACTAAGCAGTATGTCCAATTGCACACTGACCTACAAATTAGATTTCTGCGTGCGTTGCTGGCTCGGACACCAATTTGATCTCTCCTAGGCTGTTCACCATCGTACATGATGCGACGTCAATTAAATAAATATCAGGAAATACGAAAACAACCAGTATATGCTCTAATAGCCTAATATGTCATAAAGACTCCATCCTGTTGTACATTATATACATCTTTATTTTTACTATTTTACTGTGTACACTGAACCCTTGTAAATATATAAATGGAGCATATTGTATCCTGGGTTCAGTGAAAGTGTCTGAAGTGCTTATATTTGTTCGCAAAGTATCTTCAGACCACATATTAGGCTGTTGAGAAACATCAGCAGACAAATCATCGGGGCACAAACATTTAAAATTCTAACATAGAATTATAGAACCACAACATTATATATCTACAGAATGTTATGGTTATATATAGCCTCTTGAATTGATATGAAATATTCAAGTGTAGATAACAATAAGCTAGACGTAATGTTTTCATTAAAACATTGTGATGATGATGATGATTCCGTTTATTTACCCTCGCCACCGGTAAACCATATCGTTGTCCACCCCATTGACGCATCCGGGGTCGAGGTCGCATCCCTCCGTCCCCAACGGCCTTCATTGGTAGAAGAGTTCGAGGCGACGGGTGTGCCATCCAATCGAAACGATTACCGTCCTCTCCTGTCCGGTCACCCGTCGCCTCTTCAGCGCCCCAGTACTAGCTGTCGCTGATCTAGGTAAGTGTTGACACTCTGAAGAGTCGATGCGGGTCCTCGTCTGTATGCGTCAGCGGCGTGGATTGGTCACTTCGGAACGGTGACACAATCTCCCGATGTGAGCTCAGGATGACATCCTCAGGAGGTTCCTTCATTCCGTGGCAGGGTGACAATGCCTGGTCTTTCTGTACTCGGTCCCTTGTAGGGCCACCCTCCTCACTGTTGGTCACCCCGCAGCAGCATTTATACGCATCTCACCATTAAACATCTGGTCGTAGATTGTCGTAAACGCATTGCATACGCATCAACCCATTCGCAAGATCGACGACCACAATATCTCAGAATCCTACGCTACTGCTGCGGAATGTGCCCCGGTCACGACGTGCACGTCGTGAGGAGATCGACCGGGCCATTGTATATTTTAACCATAAAGTATGTAATTATTTAATCATAATCACAGTTTGCAATATAAACATGAGTACAGGTTCTTGCAGTCACAAATGTGCTCTAAGCTAGGCTTCAAAATCAACCAATCAGTAAACAGTTCGAGCTAGGACCAAAAAAACGGATAGTTTTTCTACCAATGAAAAATATCCTTACAAATACTGGATCCAGCCGAAAACATTCAAACGTTAAATTGTTTCTGATGTCCGTTTTTGAAGATTTGTGACTGTTTGAACCATAAAAAAGAACATATAAACGGCGAGAAACATAATAAATTGGGTCGACAATTGGTCGCGCGTCGCGTGCGAGGACAGAGATTAGCGAACATGGAAAAGATATATAATTACAAGAGATACGAGGACAGTTTAGAGTGACTCCTAAACAGACCCTATGTATTTTGATGCTTGTAGTCTAAGTCAAGGTCGGGCTGAGTTATCAAATAACATTACTCATCTAATTCACACATTATAGAATTAAGATGCGTGTTAGTACAGCGTGACTCCTGTACCGACTCTATATATGTTGGTGCTTGTAGCCTAATCTATGGCCGGGCTGAGCATGCAAATAATATTATACATCAAACATATTCATACATTTACGAATATGAGATGTGAGACAGTATAGAGTGACTCCTGTACTGACCCTATACATTTTGGTGCTTGTAGCCTAATCTATGGCCGGCTGAGCATGCACATACTATTATACATCAAACATATTCATACATCTACGAATCTGAGATGTGAGACAGTATAGAGTGACTCCTGTACTGACCCTATATTGTTAGTGCTTGTAGCCTAATCTATGGCTGGGCTGAGCATGCAAATAATATTATACATCAAACATATTCATACATTTACGAATATGAGATGTGAGACAGTATAGCGTGACCCCTGTACTGACCCTATACATGTGGGTGCTTGTAGCCTAATCTATGGCCGGGCTGAGCATGCAAATAATATTATTAACACACACAACTTAATCAACTTAGTTTATAAGTTATGAGTGTTCACTAAACTTCTTAGTAAGCTCGTCCATATGGTTCGCCGGAGGCGAGGGTAAATAAACCCAATCATCATCATCATCATAGTATTGATTACTACACCTAGTCATTGTGTTATCGTTATGTCAGACAAACGAGTTATTTAGTAAAATTTTAATCAAATCTGATAACGAGTGGTCGTGATCTGAAATTATTTTTTGAAAAATAATTACAAATTAATTAATGCTGTCTGTCATTGACAGACAGACGGATCTATAGCTCAGTGGTAAAACGCTGGACTGGTAATCCACTGTAATAAAATTAACAGTCTTTCAGATGGGACGTTTAACCAAGGTCTCGTGTCGGTGCTTTACACCGTGCACGTAAAAGAACCAGAGGAGACTCTGGAATGGGTCTCTCTCTGTATCTTTGCACTATCCGCCAAAATCTAAAATGACTAATATCTTCAGGTTCGCTCATATGGGCAACCGGTAGCGACGATAAATAAACCTAAAAAAAACAAAATGGTGAAAAGATGTAGTTACGGGCTGTGTGACAGTGATAGTAGATATCCAGATCGATTGATAAGTGACGTTAAATTCGTGTCATTTTCAAAACCTAAGACAAATCTTGAAAAATGTCTAAGGTGGATCAAGTTGTGTGGACGACCAGCTGAATACATCCAAAATTAATGCAAACAGATATATTTGCACAAAAGTAAGTTGAAATTAATTTATTTATACATAATAAAATATTTCCAAAAATATATTCTGCATTTATAGATCTACTGTTCACAAGAGATATGTGAGTATAATGGTGATTAAAATTATACACGTGGTTCATACATATTGTCGTGGATGGTGAACTAGGGACCAGATAGTAGTAATAGTACCCATGCACGTGCAGAGCTGTGGGATTCCCATATTAGCTCAGTGGACGTACTGGTGTTCAGTTTCTGGGCCTAATGTTCGAGTCTTCTATGAGGCATAGGGTCGAGTCTCTCAATACGGTGGCATATTTAATTTCTTTTGATGTCAAAGTTGACACGATGTGGTTGTTCACTCTTCCGTTGACTGCGAAAGCATTTTCCACGAATACTTAACACGCCCTCATCCGTTAAATATATCTGTACTTTAGAGAAATAACCTTCACTGAAGAACCTAAACCCTTGCTGTCTTGCTTTCAACGAGATATTCTTATCTGGGTGAAATAAAACTGAGAAATTCGACGGAATTTTATCTAGATCAACTCGATGTAGGTCTGCGTTAGACGCCATTTTGTTAGATAGCTTGTCGCGCGTGGTTACAGCGAGCACCTGTAACTATGGGGGTGGTGGCTAAGTAGCGTTTGCAGAAAGGTCAATTACGTCCCATGACTACTACACTGCACGTGATCACTAACAAATGACACGGTAAATCGAGATTGGCCATTTATCTGCTCAACTAAATGAAACCATCTTTGTTAATATTCATTTAGATTACCACAAGTAAATCTAGTACAAATATGTAGGCTTGAAAATCGGACATTTTAATATCCAGGCATTTTTCAAAATAACATCTAACGAAACTATTTTATGTAGAGGTGTTATTTATAGGACTACGGTAAATCATGAATCGATACTGATGAAGGGTATTGCATTGTTTGCTATATATCTGTTATCGCTCGTTTCGGTGTTAAATCTGTATGTATTGTATATGTGTAATAAGAAGGTGTGTACATGTATGATGACGTATGTCATTACAGGATCACTATGCCGTCCACACGTGTCTTGGAAACCAACAGATAATTATATATATATATATATATATAATATATATATATATATAATAATTATATATATATATATATATATACATTAACAATAGTTATTTGGTTTTGAACCCGTTTGTGTGTGTATTACGTTTATTTATCGTCGCTACCGGTTGCCCATATGAGCGTTGCCCCTGAAGAGATTAGTAATTTTAGAATGTTGGAGGATAGTGCAATGATACAGACAGAGACCCATTCCAGAGTCTCCTCTGGTTCTTTTACGTGCACGGTGTAAAGCACCGACACGGGACCTCGGTTTAACGTCCCATCTGAAAGACTGTTAATTTTATTAGGGTCAGACTGGGGATCGAACCTGTGATCCCTGGATTACCAATCCAGCGTGTTACCACTGAACTACATATCCGTCTGTTCTACCTCTATCCTGGGACCCCCTCTAGTATAAGGCACCCAAATCCTCATACCTCTATCCATCCTAGGATACTCCCTGTAGTATATGGCACCACACACCCTGTATCTCTATCATAGGATACTCACTGTAGTATAGGGCACCACACACACTGTACCTCTATCTTAGGACACTCCCCGTAGTATAAGGCACCACACACTCTGTACCTCTATCCTAGAACACTCCCTGTAGTATAAGGCACCACACACCCTGTATCTCTATCCTAGGACACTTTCTGTAGTATATGGCACCATACACCATGTACCTCTATCCTAGGACATTCCCCGTAGTATAAGGCACCACACACCCTGTATCTCTATCCTAGGACATTCCCTGTAGTATAAGGCACCACACAACCTGTACCTCTATCCTAGGACACTCCCCGTAGTATAAGGCACCACGCACCCTGTATCTCTATCCTAGGACATTCCCTGTAGTATAAGGCACCACACACCCTGTACCTATATCCTAGGACACTCCCTGTAGTATAAGGCACCACATACCCTGTACCTCTATCCTTGGACACGCCCTGTAGTATAAGGCACCACACACCCTGTATCTATATCCTAGGACACTCATTGTAGTATAAGGCACCATACACCCTGTATCTCTATCCTAGGACACTCATTGTAGTATAAGGCACCACACACCCTGTACCTCTATCCTAGAACACTCCCTGTACCTCTATCCTAGGAAACTCCCTGTAGTATAAGGCACCACACACCCTGTACCTATATCCTAGGACACTCCCTGTAATGTAAGGCACCACACACCCTGTACCTCTATCCTAGGACACTCCCTGTAGTATAAGGCACCACACACCCTGTATCTCTATCCTAGAACACACACTTGTGACTCCATCCTAGGACCCCCACCCCCTTTGGTACCTTATACATGGTTTGTGGTACCTTATACATGGCATGTGGTACCTTATACATGGTTTGTGGTACCATATGCATGGTTTGTGGTATCTTATACATGGTGTGTGGTACCTTATACATGGTTTGTGGTACCTTATACATGGTTTGTTGTACCTTGTACATGGTTGGTTTGTGGTACCTTATACATGGTTTGTGGTACCGTATACATGGTTTGTGGTACCTTATATATGGGTTGTGGTAACTTATACATGGTTTGTGGTACCTTATACATGGTTTGTGGTGCCTTATGCGTGGTTTCTGGTACCTTATACATGGTTTGTGTTGCTTTATACGTGGTTTGTGGTACCTTATACATTGTTTGTGGTACCTTGTACATGGTTGGTTTGTGGTACCTTATACATGGGTTGTGGTGACTTATACATGGTTTGTGGTACCTTATACATGACTTGTGGTACCTTATACATGGCATGTGGTACATTATACATGGTTTGTGGTGCCTTATGCGTAGTTTCTGGAACGTAATACATGGTTTGTGTTGCCTTATACGTGGTTTGTGGTACCTTATACATGGTTTGTGGTACCTTGTACATGGTTGGTTTGTGGTACCTTATACATGGCTTGTGGTACCTTATACATGGTTTGTGGTGCCTTATACGTGGTTTCTGGTACCTTATACATGGTTTGTGGTACCTTATACATGGTTTATGGTACCTTATACATGGTTTGTGGTACCTTATACATGGTGTGTGGTACCTTATACATGGTTTGTGTTGCCTTATACATGTTTGTGGTACCTTATACATGGTTTGTGGTGTTATATGGATAAACTCCTGTAATTTACGATATTAGTTTTATATTGTATAATATAATATGCGAAATGGTAACAACCTGCTATCTAAGTTTAATGTGTTGTGTTCTTACTACTGTAGGCTGCTTAGAGAAGAAAGTGTGTTATATGAAACCAACCAGCTTTACACTATATGAAACCAACCAGCTTTACGCTATATGAAACCAACCAGCTTTACGCTATATGAAACCAACCAGCTTTACACTATATGAAACCAACCAGCTTTACACTATATGAAACCAACCAGCTTTACACTATATGAAACCAACCAGCTTTACACTATATGAAACCAACCAGCTTTACACTATATGAAACCAACCAGCTTTACGCTATATGAAACCAACCAGCTTTACACTATATGAAACCAACCAGCTTTACACTATATGAAACCAACCAGCTTTACACTATATGAAACCAACCAGCTTTACACTATATGAAACCAACCAGCTTTACACTATATGAAACCAACCAGCTTTACACTATATGAAACCAACCAGCTTTACACTATATGAAACCAACCAGCTTTACACTATATGAAACCAACCAGCTTTACACTATATGAAACCAACCAGCTTTACACTATATGAAACCAACCAGCTTTACACTATATGAAACCAACCAGCTTTACACTATATGAAACCAACCAGCTTTACACTATATGAAACCAACCAGCTTTACACTATATGAAACCAACCAGCTTTACACTATATGAAACCAATAAGCTTTACACTATATGAAACCAACAAGCTTTACACTATATGAAACCAACCAGCTTTGCACTATATGAAACCAACCAGCTTTGCACTATACAAACCCAACCAGCTTTACACTATATCAAACCAACAAGCTTTACACTATATGAAACCAACAAACTTTGCACTATACGAAAGCAACAAGCTTTGCACAATACGAAACCAACAAGATTTGCACTATATGAAACTAACAAGCTTTGCACTATAAGAAACCAACAAACTTAGCACAATACGAAACCAACAAGCTTTGCACAATAACAAACCAACAAGCGTTGCACTATATGAAACTAACAAGCTTTGCACTATAAGAAACCAACAAACTTTGCACTATATGACACAAACAAGCTTTGCACTATATGAAACCAACAAGCTTTGCACTATATAAACCAACAAGCTTTACACTATACGACATCAACAAGCTTTACACAATACATAACTAACAAACTTTGCACTATATGAAACCAACAAGCTTTGCACTATACGAAACCAACAAGCTTTACACAATACAAAACCAACCAGCTTTACACAATATGAAACCAACAAGCTTTACATAATACAAAACCAACAAGCTATGCACAATACGAAACAAACAAGCTTTGCACAATACGAAACCAACAAGCTTTACACAATACAAAACCAACAAGCTTTGCACAATACAAAACCAACAAGCTATGCACAATACGAAACAAACAAGCTTTGCACAATACGAAACCAACAAGCTTTACACAATACAAAACCAACAAGCTTTGCACAATACAAAATCAACAAGCTTTACACAATACAAAACCAGCCAGCTTTGCACAATACAAAACCAACAAGCTTTGCACTATACGAAACCAACAAGCTTTGCACAATACGAAACCAACAAGCTTTGCACTATATGAAACTAACAAGCTTTGCACTATAAGAAACCAACAAACTTTGCACTATATGACACCAACAAGCTTTGCACTATATGAAACCAACCAGCTTTGCACTATATGAAACCAATCAGCTTTGCACTATATGAAACCAACAAGCTTTACACTATACGAAACCAACCAGCTTTACACAATATGAAACCAACAAGCTTTACACAATACAAAACCAACAAGCTTTACACAATACAAAACCAACAAGCTTTGCACAATACGAAACCAACAAGCTTTGCACAATACGAAACCAACAAGCTTTACACAATACAAAACCAACAAGCTTTACACAATACAAAACCAACAAGCTTTACACAATATAAAACCAACAAGCTTTGCACAATACGAAACCAACAAAGCTTTGCACAATACGAAACCAACAAGCTTTGCACTATATGAAACCAACAAGCTTTACACTATATGAAACCAACAAGCTTTACACTATATGAAACCAACCAGCTTTACACTATATGAAACCAACAAGCTTTACACTACATGAAACCAACAAGCTTTGCACTATATGAAACCAACCAGCTTTACACTATATGAAACCAACAAGCTTTACACTACATGAAACCAACAAGCTTTGCACTATATGAAACAACCAGCTTTACACTATATGAAACCAACAAGCATTGCACTATATGAAACCAACCAGCTTTGCACTATAAGAAACCAACAAGCTTTGCACTATACGAAACCAACAAGCTTTGCACAATACGAAACCAACAAGTTTGCACATTACGAAACTAACAAGCTTTGCACTATATGAAACTAACAAGCTTTGCACTATAAGAAACCAACAAACTTTGCACTATATAACACCAACATGACACCAACAAGCTTTGCACTATGTGAAACCAACCAGCTGTGCACTATACGAAACCTGAACAAGCTTTACACAATATGAAACCAACAATGTTTACACAATACTCTCGTTAAATAAAGTCTTTATTATTGTTATTATTATTATACAAAACCAACAAGCTTTGCACAATACGAAACCAACAAGCTTTGCACAATACCAAATCAACAAGCTTTACACAATACAAAACCAACAAGCTTTACACAATACAAAACCAACAAGATTTACACAATACAAAACCTACCAGCTTTACACAATATAAAACCAACAAGCTTTGCACAATATGAAACCAACAAGCTTTGCACTATATGAAACTAACAAGCTTTGCACACTATATGAAACCAACAAAGTTTGCACTATATGACACCAACAAGCTTTGCACTATATGAAACCAACCAGCTTTGCACACTATATGAAACCAACAATCTTTACACAATACGAAACCAACAAGCTTTGCACAATACGAAACCATCAAGCTTTGCACAATACGAAACCAACAAGCTTTGCACAATACGAAACCAACAAGCTTTGCACAATACGAAACCAACAAGCTTTGCACAATACGAAACCATCAAGCTTTGCACACTATATGAAACCAATAAGCTTTGCACTATACGACACCAACCAGCTTTACACTATATGACACCAACAAGCTTTGTGGTACCTTATACATGGTTTGTGGTACCGTATACATGGCTTGTGGTACCCTATATATGGGTTGTGGTAACTTATACATGGTTTGTGGTGCCTTATGCGTGGTTTCTGGTACCTTATACATGGTTTGTGTTGCCTTATACGTGGTTTGTGGTACCTTATACATTGTTTGTGGTACCTTGTACATGGTTGGTTTGTGGTACCTTATACATGGGTTGTGGTGACTTATACATGGTTTGTGGTACCTTATACATGACTTGTGGTACCTTATACATGGCATGTGGTACATTATACATGGTTTGTGGTGCCTTATGCGTAGTTTCTGGAACGTAATACATGGTTTGTGTTGCCTTATACGTGGTTTGTGGTACCTTATACATGGTTTGTGGTACCTTGTACATGGTTGGTTTGTGGTACCTTATACATGGCTTGTGGTACCTTATACATGGTTTGTGGTGCCTTATACGTGGTTTCTGGTACCTTATACATGGTTTGTGGTACCTTATACATGGTTTATGGTACCTTATACATGGTTTGTGGTACCTTATACATGGTGTGTGGTACCTTATACATGGTTTGTGTTGCCTTATACATGTTTGTGGTACCTTATACATGGTTTGTGGTGTTATATGGATAAACTCCTGTAATTTACGATATTAGTTTTATATTGTATAATATAATATGCGAAATGGTAACAACCTGCTATCTAAGTTTAATGTGTTGTGTTCTTACTACTGTAGGCTGCTTAGAGAAGAAAGTGTGTTATATGAAACCAACCAGCTTTACACTATATGAAACCAACCAGCTTTACGCTATATGAAACCAACCAGCTTTACGCTATATGAAACCAACCAGCTTTACGCTATATGAAACCAACCAGCTTTACACTATATGAAACCAACCAGCTTTACACTATATGAAACCAACCAGCTTTACACTATATGAAACCAACCAGCTTTACACTATATGAAACCAATCAGCTTTACACTATATGAAACCAACCAGCTTTACACTATATGAAACCAACCAGCTTTACACTATATGAAACCAACCAGCTTTACACTATATGAAACCAATAAGCTTTACACTATATGAAACCAACCAGCTTTACACTATATGAAACCAATCAGCTTTACACTATATGAAACCAACCAGCTTTACACTATATGAAACCAACCAGCTTTACACTATATGAAACCAACCAGCTTTACACTATATGAAACCAATAAGCTTTACACTATATGAAACCAACCAGCTTTACACTATATGAAACCAATCAGCTTTACACTATATGAAACCAACCAGCTTTACACTATATGAAACCAACCAGCTTTACACTATATGAAACCAACCAGCTTTACACTATATGAAACCAATAAGCTTTACACTATATGAAACCAACCAGCTTTACACTATATGAAACCAATCAGCTTTACACTATATGAAACCAACCAGCTTTACACTATATGAAACCAATAAGCTTTACACTATATGAAACCAACCAGCTTTACACTATATGAAACCAATAA
Source organism: Archivesica marissinica (assembly GCA_014843695.1). NCBI lineage: Eukaryota > Metazoa > Mollusca > Bivalvia > Venerida > Vesicomyidae > Archivesica > Archivesica marissinica. The sequence continues at coordinate 16,046,439 of CM026394.1, read as the reverse complement.
GCTTTACACTATATGAAACCAACCAGCTTTACACTATATGAAACCAATCAGCTTTACACTATATGAAACCAACCAGCTTTACACTATATGAAACCAACCAGCTTTACGCTATATGAAACCAACCAGCTTTACACTATATGAAACCAACCAGCTTTACGCTATATGAAACCAATCAGCTTTACACTATATGAAACCAACCAGCTTTACACTATATGAAACCAACCAGCTTTACACTATATGAAACCAACCAGCTTTACACTATATGAAACCAACCAGCTTTACACTATATGAAACCAACCAGCTTTACACTATATGAAACCAACCAGCTTTACACTATATGAAACCAACCAGTTTTACACTATATGAAACCAATAAGCTTTACACTATATGAAACCAACAAGCTTTACACTATATGAAACCAACCAGCTTTGCACTATATGAAACCAACCAGCTTTGCACTATACAAACCCAACCAGCTTTACACTATATCAAACCAACAAGCTTTACACTATATGAAACCAACAAACTTTGCACTATACGAAAGCAACAAGCTTTGCACAATACGAAACCAACAAGATTTGCACTATATGAAACTAACAAGCTTTGCACTATAAGAAACCAACAAACTTAGCACAATACGAAACCAACAAGCTTTGCACAATAACAAACCAACAAGCGTTGCACTATATGAAACTAACAAGCTTTGCACTATAAGAAACCAACAAACTTTGCACTATATGACACAAACAAGCTTTGCACTATATGAAACCAACAAGCTTTGCACTATATAAACCAACAAGCTTTACACTATACGACATCAACAAGCTTTACACAATACATAACTAACAAACTTTGCACTATATGAAACCAACAAGCTTTGCACTATACGAAACCAACAAGCTTTACACAATACAAAACCAACCAGCTTTACACAATATGAAACCAACAAGCTTTACATAATACAAAACCAACAAGCTATGCACAATACGAAACAAACAAGCTTTGCACAATACGAAACCAACAAGCTTTACACAATACAAAACCAACAAGCTTTGCACAATACAAAACCAACAAGCTATGCACAATACGAAACAAACAAGCTTTGCACAATACGAAACCAACAAGCTTTACACAATACAAAACCAACAAGCTTTGCACAATACAAAATCAACAGGCTTTACACAATACAAAACCAGCCAGCTTTGCACAATACAAAACCAACAAGCTTTGCACTATACGAAACCAACAAGCTTTGCACAATACGAAACCAACAAGCTTTGCACTATATGAAACTAACAAGCTTTGCACTATAGGAAACCAACAAACTTTGCACTATATGACACCAACAAGCTTTGCACTATATGAAACCAACCAGCTTTGCACTATATGAAACCAATCAGCTTTGCACTATATGAAACCAACAAGCTTTACACTATACGAAACCAACCAGCTTTACACAATATGAAACCAACAAGCTTTACACAATACAAAACCAACAAGCTTTACACAATACAAAACCAACAAGCTTTGCACAATACGAAACCAACAAGCGTTGCACAATACGAAACCAACAAGCTTTACACAATACAAAACCAACAAGCTTTACACAATACAAAACCAACAAGCTTTACACAATATAAAACCAACAAGCTTTGCACAATACGAAACCAACAAAGCTTTGCACAATACGAAACCAACAAGCTTTGCACTATATGAAACCAACAAGCTTTACACTATATGAAACCAACAAGCTTTACACTATATGAAACCAACCAGCTTTACACTATATGAAACCAACAAGCTTTACACTACATGAAACCAACAAGCTTTGCACTATATGAAACCAACCAGCTTTACAACTATATGAAACCAACAAGCTTTACACTACATGAAACCAACAAGCTTTGCACTATATGAAACCAACCAGCTTTACACTATATGAAACCAACAAGCATTGCACTATATGAAACCAACCAGCTTTGCACTATAAGAAACCAACAAGCTTTGCACTATACGAAACCAACAAGCTTTGCACAATACGAAACCAACAAGTTTGCACATTACGAAACTAACAAGCTTTGCACTATATGAAACTAACAAGCTTTGCACTATAAGAAACCAACAAACTTTGCACTATATAACACCAACATGACACCAACAAGCTTTGCACTATGTGAAACCAACCAGCTGTGCACTATACGAAACCTGAACAAGCTTTACACAATATGAAACCAACAATGTTTACACAATACTCTCGTTAAATAAAGTCTTTATTATTGTTATTATTATTATACAAAACCAACAAGCTTTGCACAATACGAAACCAACAAGCTTTGCACAATACCAAATCAACAAGCTTTACACAATACAAAACCAACAAGCTTTACACAATACAAAACCAACAAGATTTACACAATACAAAACCTACCAGCTTTACACAATATAAAACCAACAAGCTTTGCACAATATGAAACCAACAAGCTTTGCACTATATGAAACTAACAAGCTTTGCACACTATATGAAACCAACAAAGTTTGCACTATATGACACCAACAAGCTTTGCACTATATGAAACCAACCAGCTTTGCACACTATATGAAACCAACAATCTTTACACAATACGAAACCAACAAGCTTTGCACAATACGAAACCATCAAGCTTTGCACAATACGAAACCAACAAGCTTTGCACAATACGAAACCAACAAGCTTTGCACAATACGAAACCAACAAACTTTGCACAATACGAAACCATCAAGCTTTGCACAATACGAAACCATCAAGCTTTGCACACTATATGAAACCAATAAGCTTTGCACTATACGACACCAACCAGCTTTACACTATATGACACCAACAAGCTTTGCACTATATGAAACCAACCAGCTTTGCACTATATGAAACCAACAATCTTTGCACAATACGAAACCATCAAGCTTTACACAATACGAAACCAACAAGCGTTGCACAATACGAAACCATCAAGCTTTGCACAATACGAAACCATCAAGCTTTGCACAATACGAAACCAACAAGCTTTGCACAATACGAAACCAACAAGCTTTGCACAATATGAAACCATCAAGCTTTGCACTATATGAAACCAACAAGCTTTGCACTATATGAAACCATCAAGCTTTGCACTATATGAAACCAACAGGCTTTGCACACTATATGAAACAACAAGCTTTGCACACTATATGAAACCAACAAGCTTTGCACACTATATGAAACCAACAAGCTTTGCACACTATATGAAACCATCAAGCTTTGCACACTATATGAAACCATCAAGCTTTGCACTATAAGAAACCAACAAGCTTTGCACACTATATGAAACCAACAAGCTTTGCACACTATATGAAACCAGAAAGCTTTGCACTATATGAAACCATCAAGCTTTGCACACTATATGAAACCATCAAGCTTTGCACACTATATGAAACCAGAAAGCTTTGCACTATATGAAACCATCAAGCTTTGCACTATATGAAACCAGAAAGCTTTGCACTATAGGAAACCATCAAGCTGTGCACACTATATGAAACCAGAAAGCTTTGCACACTATATGAAACCAGAAAGCTTTGCACACTATATGAAACCAGAAAGCTTTGCACACTATATGAAACCAGAAAGCTTTGCACTATATGAAACCATCAAGCTTTGCACACTATATGAAACCAGAAAGCTTTGCACTATAAGAAACCTGCACTATAAGAAACCAACAAACTTTGCACAGTTTCAATTAAAAAGTATTACCCCATTAAGTGAACCCTTAAGAGATATATGTCTTTGTGTACATGTTCCCTTTATATGAAGACCATATTTTGCTCATAATGAAATCCAACAGAAACCTAGACCTCCCCTCTCTCCCTGGATTAGTCCATCTCAGGGAGTCTGTATCATCAGGTCTCCCTGGAGAGCTCTACACTACCGGACCCTAGGGGTGTCTGTCCCTACCTTACTCTTGTGCAGATTGTCTCTCTGAGTCTCCATATTGAAGGTCAGATAGTAACACAATATAGAGAACCAGATTAGGTTAACTAAATCACAATAGCATACGAACAATTGTGAATACAAGTTTTTTATTTTGCAAAAATATTTCCTTTTTACAAATAATTGGACAATTTATACACAGTCATGTTAGTTACTGCTCAATAATACTCTGTAAAAGTATGTAGGTCCTCTTTAAGTATTTTCATTTACTTTTTCTTATCTTATAATTATTAGTATCTTCACAGATACCCTACAGTATAATATATACTGAGTCAAAAAAGAAACGATACCTGGTGTTTGTGTGTCTATAATTTCAACATTTATTAAGAAAATTCTTTGAAAATTCATAAGATGATAGTCCAACATGTTTGAAAGAGGAACACATAAAACCTCCGAAACTGTCTGCTGCGTGATGACGTAATTTGTCGGACAGGGGTCTAATGGAGTTTTCAAACAGACGTCAATACCGAGTATGGGCACCATTTGCGTCTCTCACTGCAATGCACCGCCGTCGCATCGAACGGAAGAGTGTCTGAATCTCTTGCTGGTCCACTCCCGACGCAAAACATCCCTCAGTTGGTTTAACGTTACCGGCTGACGTCGTCGGACGCGGCGGTCTAACGTATCCCACAAATGTTCTATGGGTGACAAGTCTGGTGACAAAGCAGGCCACGGCAGGGTTTCAATATTGTTCTGCTCCAATGTGGTGGAAATCCGAGCAGTATAACACCTGGCGTTGTCCTGTTGGAACAGTGTGACGTTTCTGTTGGCGTTAAAGAACGGCACAACAACTGGCGCAAGGATCTCATCACAGTACCGCTGGGCGTTTAGGTTCCCGTCTACCACTAACAGTTCAGTGCGACTGCCGAAGGTGATACGGCCCCACGCCATAACGCTTCCGCCCCCGAACAGATCGACCTGACGTACACATGCGTCGGCGTAACGTTCACCGCGTCTGCGATATACCCGCTCTCTGCCATCCGCTCGACGCAAATAGAACCGCGATTCATCGCTAAACATCACCGAATTCCACTGTAACCGAGTCCAGCGAGCACGTTCCGTCGTCCATTCCCGCCGTACGTCACGGTGACGTCGTGTCAGGATGGGTCCAACGTATGGCCGATAGGCACGAATGCCACATTCACCGAGCCGGTTCCTGACTGTTTGTGCACTGATGCGATTGTTGGTCATCCCAGGAGTAACGGCAGCTGTGTGCGTAGCAGGTAGGAACCGGTCACGTAAATGTGACGTTCCTGTTCATGCGTCGTCACACGTGGTCGACCAGATCTTGGACGGTCGTCCACCGATCCACGTGTTCGATAACGTCGAAGTAGACGTGTTATCGTGATCCGCGTAACCCCCCCCCCCCGAGTCGATTTGCGACGTCACCGGTTTTCCGATTTGTACATGTGCAGGAAGTTGTCTTTGTTGAGGAGCACGTGCAAATCGGAAATTCGTCGTTCCAGGAATATCGGGTGTTTATTTACCCGTGTTTATGGTTGGCTGACGTTGCAATAAGATACCCGGTACTGATACGTAATAATATATTAAACCTTTCTATGGTTTTATCCGTTTTACGTCATTTTTAGTTTGGTATCGTTTCTTTTTTGACTCGGTATATTATTAGCCAATGGGTAATTATCATCACCAATCATTTCCTAGCTTTCCATTGTGGCTGTGTCAATGGTCAGGGATTCAAGATGACTTATCTCCATTCACTTAGAAAACCATTATAGCAAGGGACACTCGCGCACAGTACACATGCGCATGGTACACTCACACACATCGCATGGTACACTCACACACATCGCATGGTACACTCACACACAGCGCATGGTACACTCACACACACAGCACATGGTACACTCACACACAGCGCATGGTACACTCACACACAGCGCATGGTACACTCACAAACAGCGCATGGTACACTCACACACATTGCATGGTACACTCACACACAGCGCATGGTACACTCACACACAGCGCATGGTACACTCACAAACAGCGCATGGTACACTCACACACATTGCATGGTACACTCACACACAGCGCATGGTACACTCACACAACAGTGCATGGTACACTCGCACATGGTACACTCACACACAGTGCATGGTACACTCGCACATGGTACACTCACACACAGTGCATGGTACACTCACACACAGTGCATGGTACACTCACACACAGTGCATGGTACACTCGCACATGGTACACTCACACACAGTGCATGGTACACTCGCACATGGTACACTCACACACAGTGCATGGTACACTCACACACAGTGCATGGTACACTCATACATGGTACACTCACACACAGTGCATGGTACACTCACACACAGTGCATGGTACACTCGCACATGGTACACTCACACACAGTGCATGGTACACTCGCACATGGTACACTCACACACAGTGCATGGTACACTCACACACAGTGCATGGTACACTCACACACAGTGCATGGTACACTCATACATGGTACACTCACACACAGTGCATGGTACACTCATACATGGTACACTCACACACAGTGCATGGTACACTCATACATGGTACACTCACACACAGTGCATGGTACACTCGCACATGGCACAATCACGCATGTTACACTCGCACACAGTGCACAGGACCGATATACCTCTGGAGGCATCCCACGATATACGTCTGGAGGCATCCCCCCAATATACCAGGATATACTTCAGGAGGCGTCACCCCGATATACCAGGATATACTTCTGGAGGTGTCCCCCCGATATATAGGATATACTTCTGGAGGTATCCCCCCGATATATAGGATATACTTCTGGAGGTGTCCCCCCGATATATAGGATATACTTCTGGAGGTGTCCCCCCCGATATATAGGATATACTTCTGAAGGTGTCCCCCCCCCGATATACCAGGATATACTTCTGGAGGTGTCCCCCCGATATACTTCTGGAGGTGTCCCCCCGATATATAGGATATACTTCTGGAGGTGTCCCCCCGATATATAGGATATACTTCTGGAGGTGTCCCCCCGATATATAGGATATACTTCTGGAGGTGTCCCCCCGATATATAGGATATACTTCTGAAGGTGTCCCCCCGATATACCAAGATATACTTCTGAAGGTGTCCCCCCCCGATATACCAGGATATACTTCTGGAGGTGTCCCCCCCGATATATAGGATATACTTCTGAAGGCGTCCCCCCGATATACCAGGATATACTTCTGAAGGCGTCCCCCCCGATATACCAGGATATACTTCTGGAGGTGTCCCCCCCGATATACCAGGATATACTTCTGGAGGCGTCCCCCCGATATACCAGGATATACTTCTGAAGGTGTCCCCCCGATATACCAGGATATACGTCTGAAGGTGTCCCCCCGATATACCAGGATATACGTCTGAAGGTGTCCCCCGATATACCAGGATATACGTCTGAAGGTGTCCCCCCCCGATATACCAGGATATACGTCTGAAGGTGTCCCCCCGATATACCAGGATATACGTCTGAAGGTGTCCCCCGATATACCAGGATATACTTCTGGAGGCATTCCCCCGATATACCAGGATATACTTCTGGAGGTGTCCCCCCGATATACCAGGATATACGTCTGAAGGTGTCCCCCCCCGATATACCAGGATATATGTCTGGAGGTGTCCCCCCGATATACCAGGATATACTTCTGGAGGCATTCCCCCGATATACCAGGATATACTTCTGGAGGCATTCCCCGATATACCAGGATATACTTCTGGAGGCATTCCCCCGATATACCAGGATATACTTCTGGAGGCATTCCCCGATATACCAGGATATACTTCTGGAGGCATTCCCCGATATACCAGGATATACTTCTGGAGGCATTCCCCCGATATACCAGGATATACTTCTGGAAGCATTCCCCCGATATACCAGGATATACTTCTGGAGGCATTCCCCCGATATACCAGGATATACTTCTGGAGGCATTCCCCCCGATATACCAGGATATACTTCTGGAGGCATTCCCCCGATATACCAGGATATACTTCTGGAGGCATTCCCCCGATATACCAGGATATACTTCTGGAAGCATTCCCCCGATATACCAGGATATACTTCTGGAGGCATTCCCCCGATATACCAGGATATACTTCTGGAGGCATTCCCCCGATATACCAGGATATACTTCTGGAGGCATTCCCCCGATATACCAGGATATACTTCTGGAGGCATTCCCCCGATATACCAGGATATACTTCTGAAGGAGTCCCCCCCGATATACTTCTGGAGGCGTCCCCTCAATATACTTCTAAAGGTGTCCCCCCAATATACCAGGATACGATGATAAATAAACATACCCAATGAAAAAAAAAAAAAATTCAATTAATCCAATTAAAACAACAAAGTAATGAAAACAATTTATATCAAAATTAAAACCAGTGTGGTTAAACATTTGAAATATTGCACAAATACATTTTGCATTGTTCATGTTTATAATTAGCAAATGGTCTATATTAAAGCGACTAAAGGATGTATATAAGATAAATGTATATAAAGAATATATTTTCCATGTGTGTACACATTTAAAAATTCCACACAGAAACGGGGGGGGGGGGAAAATGAAATAAAATATAGCACCATGGTTTATCTACAAATGTATGTAAATAATGTCTAATGCACATGTGTGAATCAACAAAGGATGTTGAAACAGCTGTGGCAAACTGATTCAGGAAAGTCGTAGTTTCACTTTCAGTTTGCTATATTACAAATGAAGACACTGTTTATGGAATGAAACTAATAATTCAAATTGTAATGGAATTTCTGCGCGTACCAGATAACCATAATACAGCTTCACTTTAACAAATAAACATTGCTCAACTTCAAAATGAATGCTGTCTATAAAAAATAAAGGTTATAATATTTTTATTCCATGCGATATAGTATCACTTTAACAAAACAAATAAAACATTTCTCAACTTCAAAATTAACACAGTCTGCATTAACAAAACACACACAAATATTTTGACATAGGTGCAAAATAAAACATATTTTTGTGCTGAAGAGAAATGGTTTAACATGACTGGGAAGCTTGATGGATAGCCTGTGAAGAGCATTGTACCGGTAGTTTAATATATTCACCTATTGGCTGTCCGATTAGCACAGTGGTTAGCACACTCGCTTCTCACCAATGAAACCCGGGTTCGATCCTCGGACTGGGAAGTATGTGAGATGGTACTGTGGTCGCCAGATCGGACAGGTGGTTTTTCTCCGGGTACTCCGGTTTCCTACCACATGAATGACCACATTTACACTTGCATCCGCGCCAACGAGAGTGAATAATATAAGTTGTTAGAACTTGCTTCGCAATCGTTTAAATTTTGATTTACATTTAAAGCCCCAGTATGCGTTTACTTAGAATGTACTGCACACCAAGATACTGTAAGGAGCGGATAATTAGATATTGTTTCATATTTTAATTTTCAATAAAAAATTATTACGGTAAAAAGTAAAATTTGGAAAATATGCCCACAAATACTGTATGCTAATTTGAGACAGGATCTAATTATATATAATTATGTGTACAGTCAAACATGTCTTCACTATTTGCACTCTAGTGGCAGATAAAATCACTTTTGCAAACAGCATAGAGACAGATCAGAACATGCACAGAACGTGCCATCTGATTAGGTTCTAAGCTGTTTGCAGTTGCTATTCAGATAGTGGAGCTGAAACATTTGGCTGAATAGCAAACAACATAGATCCTGATCAGAACGCGATCTGGATCTATGTTGTTTGCAAATGTGATTTTATTTACTCGGCTGGTAAATGGGTTAAGCAGTCAGCCAAGGAAATCACCGAAAGTGGCTGCTTAGCACAGGTCGACTGCTTAATAGAGAGGACAAGTGTATTACAAAACAACATATTGGAATATGGAAACTGGCTGCTTAATGGAAGTGACCACTAACACAGGTTTGACTGTATACATATATAACAACAACATCTTCTTGAGTCTGAGTAACAGGTCCACTTTAAGTGTTAGTGTTCGACTTCATAGCATCGAAATCACACGTCCATGACCTAGGTATCACATAGCCGAGAAAATGATCCTGAAACATACATAATTATCATGCAAAATCACATCTAGTGGTAAAACATAGTACAAAATCACATCTAGTGGTAAAACATAGTGCAAAATCACATATAGTGGTAAAACATAGTACAAAATCACATTTAGTGGTAAAACATAGTGCAAAATCACATCTAGTGGTAAAACATAGTGCAAACTCACATCTAGTGGTAAAACATAGTGCAAAATCACATCTAGTGGTAACACATAGTGCAAAATCACATCTAGTGGTAACACATAGTGCAAAATCACATCTAGTGGTAAAACATAGTGCAAAATCACATCTAGTGGTAAAACATAGTGCAAAATCACATCTAGTGGTAACACATAGTGCAAAATCACATCTAGTGGTAAAACATAGCGATCTGGCAGAATATTGTTCTTGATCATGTGATTTCTCTAATGTTTTACCTACTAGCTCAATTGTATCTACTGTTTTACCTACTAGCTCTGTAGTATCTACTGTTGTATCTACTAGCTCAGTAGTATCTACTAGCTCAATTGTATCTACTGTTTTACCTACTAGCTCAATTGTATCTACTGTTTTACCTACTAGCTCAATTGTATCTACTGTTTTACCTACTAGCTCTGTAGTATCTACTGTTGTATCTACTAGCTCAGTAGTATCTACTAGCTCAATTGTATCTACTGTTTTACCTACTAGCTCAATTGTATCTACTGTTTTACCTACTAGCTCTGTAGTATCTACTGTTGTATCTACTAGCTCAGTAGTATCTACTAGCTCAATTGTATCTACTGTTGTATCTACTAGCTCAATTGTATCTACTGTTGTATCTACTAGCGCAGTTGTATCTACTGTTGTATCTACTAGCACAGTTGTATCTACTGTTGTATCTACTGTTGTATCTACTAGCGCAGTTGTATCTACTGTTGTATCTACTATCTCAGTTGTATCTACTGTTGTATCTACTAGCTCAATTGTATCTACTGTTGTATCTACTAGCTCAATTGTATCTACTAGCTCAATTGTATCTACTGTTGTATCTACTAGCGCATTTGTATCTACTGTTGTTTCTACTAGCTCAGTTGTATCTACTGTTGTATCTACTGTTGTATCTACTGTTGTATCTACTAGCTCAGTGGTATCTACTGTTGTATCTACTGTTGTATCTACTGTTGTATCTACTGTTGTATCTACTGTTGTATCTACTAGCTCAATTGTATCTACTGTTGTATCTACTAGCTCAGTAGTATCTACTGTTGTATCTACTAGCGCAGTTGTATCTACTAGCTCAGTTGTATCTACTAGCTCAGTTGTATCTACTAGCTCAGTAGTATCTACTGTTTATCTACTAGCGCAGTTGTATCTACTGTTGTATCTACTGTTGTATCTACTGTTGTATCTACTAGCTCAATTGTATCTACTGTTGTATCTACTGTTGTATCTACTAGCTCAGTGGTATCTACTGTTGTATCTACTGTTGTATCTACTGTTGTATCTACTAGCTCAATTGTATATACTGTTGTATCTACTGTTGTATCTACTAGCTCAGTGGTATCTACTGTTGTATCTACTGTTGTATCTACTGTTGTTTTAGCTCAATTGTATCTACTGTTGTATCTACTAGCTCAGTAGTATCTACTGTTGTATCTACTAGCGCAGTTGTATCTACTAGCTCAGTTGTATCTACTAGCTCAGTAGTATCTACTGTTTATCTACTAGCGCAGTTGTATCTACTGTTGTATCTACTAGCTCAATTGTATCTACTAGCTCAGTAGTATCTACTGTTGTATCTACTAGCGCAGTTGTATCTACTAGCTCAGTTGTATCTACTAGCTCAGTAGTATCTACTGTTTATCTACTAGCGCAGTTGTATCTACTGTTGTATCTACTAGCTCAGTGGTATCTACTGTTGTATCTACTAGCTCAATTGTATCTACTGTTGTATCTACTAGCTCAGTAGTATCTACTGTTGTATCTACTAGCGCAGTTGTATCTACTAGCTCAGTTGTATCTACTAGCTCAGTAGTATCTACTGTTTATCTACTAGCGCAGTTGTATCTACTGTTGTATCTACTAGCTCAGTTGTATCTACTGTTGTATCTACTGTTGTATCTACTAGCTCAATTGTATCTACTGTTGTATCTACTAGTGCAGTAATATCTACTGTTGTATCTACTAGCTCAGTTGTATCTACTGTTGTATCTACTTGCTCAGTTGTATCTACAGATGGATATATAGCCCAGTGGTAACACGCTGGACTGGTAATCCAGGGATCGCAGGTTCGATCCCCCATCTGACCCTAATAAAATTAACAGTCTTTCAGATGGGACGTTAAACCGAGTTCTTGTGTCGGTGCTTTACACCGTGCACGTAAAAGAACCAGAGGAGACTCTGGAATGGGTCTCTCTCTGTATCATTGCACTATCCTCCAAAAATCTAAAATGACTAATCTCTTCAGGAGGCGTCGCTCATATGGGCAACCGGTAGCGACGATAAATAAACGTAAAACACACTCAGTTGTATCTACTGTTGTATCTACTAGTTCAGTTGTATCTACAACATCTACTAGCTCAGTTGTATCAACTGTTGTATCTACTAGCTCAATTGTATCTACTGTTGTATCTACTGTTGTATCTACTGTTGTATCTACTATCTCAGTAGTATCTACTGTTGTATCTACTAGCTCAGTAGTATCTACTAGCTCAGTTGTATCTACTGTTGTATCTACTAGCTCAGTTGTATCTACTGTTGTATCTACTAGCTCAGTAGTATCTACTGTTGTATCTACTAGCTCAGATGTATCTACTGTTGTATCTATTAGCTCAGTTGTATCTACTGTTGTATCTATTAGCTCAGTTGTATCTACTGTTGTAGCTACTAGCCCTGTTGTATCTACTGTTGTATCTACTAGCTCTGTTTTATCTACTGTTGTATCTACTAGCTCAGTTGTATCTACTGTTGTATCTACTATCTCAGTTGTATCTACTGTTGTATCTACTAGCTCAGTAGTATCTACTGTTGTATCTACTAGCTCAGTTGTATCTACTGTTGTATCTACTAGCTCATTAGTATCTACTGTTGTATCTACTAGCTCAGTTGTATCTACTAGCTCTGTTGTACCTACTGTTGTATCTACTAGCTCAGTAGTATCTACTGTTGTATCTACTAGCTCAGTAGTATCTACTGTTGTATCTACTAGCTCTGTTTTATCTACTACTTTTGATGATGATTCACTTGACGAAACGGTTCGGAGAAGTCAGTCAGATTTTCAAATTGGTTACCATGGCAGCCAACACTTGGATTTGTTATCTACTAGTTCATTAAACGTGACCACTCGGTGTCAGAGGAGGTGTGTTATTTGATGCAATTGTGGACAGACAGATGCAGAACACATGATTACCCACCTATGGGCTGTCCGATTACCGAATGCTCCTTTCACACCAATGCAACCCGGGTTCAATCCTCGGACTGGTAAGAATGGTTGCAAAATCAGACAGGTGAGTTTTCTACGGGGACTTTGGTTTCCTTCCAAACGACCACGTATATGTTTTCCTCCGTGACAACAAGAGTGATATTAATAAGTTGTTAAAGCTTGTTTTGCAATCGTCTATACTATACTTTTTTGTTCTCGACAACCCACCTCTCACCCTGAACATAGCTGACATGAGCTAATAAATCTATAATATATATAACCTATACACCTGCTTGAATCACACATACCCCGCAGCCCAACCACATCACATATTATTGTGATAAGTTAACAGTTCCAATACAAATCTCCTGGGTACCACACATTTTGTCTGCGTACATCATTATATATATTCGAGTATTGCAAATTTCGCGTTTATCTGTCCGTATTAATATTCGTGAATCTAACATTTGGGATTATTTAACTTCGAAATGCATTTTTCGCGTACTGCTGTTAACGTGTAGAATTTTACCTTGACACCGGTTCTGGATCAGGATAAAATACGTAGCCGATTTGTACCGTGAAAAAAACTTATACGGTATTAATTTTCACTGTTCTAATTTTGGCGATTGAAGGTGCACGCGAATAAAGTGAAAATTAGATGAGTGCAATAAATCCCAGATATACGATATAATATTTGTAGTTTAGCAAAAACTAATCTGGAAGGATAAATTGTCAAAAACTAATCTGGAAGGATAAATTGTCAAAAACTAACCTAGAAGGATAAATTGTCAAAAACTAACCTGGAAGGATAAATTGTCAAAAACTAATCTGGAAGGATAAATTGTCAAAAACTAATCTGGAAGGATAAATTGTCAAAAACTAATCTGGAAGGATAAATTGTCAAAAACTAATCTGAAAGGATAAATTGTCAAAAACTAATCTGGAAGGATAAATTGTCAAAAACTAATCTGAAAGGATAAAATGTCAAAAACTAATCTGAAAGGATAAAATGTCAAAAACTAATCTGGAAGGATAAATAGTGAATTTGCTGCTGTTCTTACATAATGTTCGGGACAATTCTGTCTGGCAAACCATTCCATATTGTAAGCACACAGGAGTATACCCATCCCCATAAACAGGGAGAGCCACAAGAAGACATTCCAGCTCCGACCGGTTCCCTTCACAAATATGAAACCAACTGAAAGATAAAATTATGAACATGATTTTAGTCATTGTGAAACATACACGGTTAGTTATACAAATTTATTTTAGCTTGTTGGGAAACAATTCTCCCGAGACTGCTGGGAGAGAGAAGAGGTAATGTGGAATTTAAGTGCCTTGCCCAAGAGCACAATCGTAACGGCTACTGCTGGGCACAAACTCTGGGCCTTTTTACAATCGAGGCGAACACGCTATTGATGCACAGTCATGAAACATAAACGGTTCAGAATTGTACAAACATATACCGGTTGTGTGGGTACTGTTGATATTCTCCGTGTGGATATTCTCCGTGTGGATATTCTCCATGTGGATATTCTCCGTGTTGATATTCTCTGTGTGGATATTCTCTTTGTGGATATTCTCTGTGTGGATATTCTCTGTGTGGATATTCTCTGTGTGGATATTCTCCGTGTGGATATTCTCCGTGTTGATATTCTCCGTGTTGATATTCTCCGTGTGGATATTCTCCGTGTGGATATTCTCCGTGTGGATATTCTCCGTGTTGATATTCTCCGTGTGGATATTCTCCGTGTGGATATTCTCTGTGTGGATATTCTCAGTGTGGATATTCTCCGTGTTGATATTCTCCATGTGGATATTCTCTGTGTGGATATTCTCAGTGTGGATATTCTCCGTGTTGATATTCTCCATGTGGATATTCTCCGTGTTCTCTGTGTGGATATTCTCTGTGTGGATATTCTCCATGTGGATTTTCTCCATGTGGATATTCTCCATGTTGATATTCTCTGTGTGGATATTCTCTGTGTGGATATTCTCTGTGTTGATATTCTCCGTGTTGATAGTCTCCATGTTGATATTCTCCGTGTTCTCCGTGTTGATATTCTCCGTGTGGATATTCTCCATGTGGATATTCTCCATGTGGATATTCTCCGTGTTGATATTCTCCGTGTGGATATTCTCCGTGTGGATATTCTCCGTGTGGATATTCTCCGTGTTGATATTCTCCGTGGTCTCCGTGTTGATATTCTCCGTGTGGATATTCTCCGTGTTCTCCGTGTTGATATTCTCTGTGTTGATATTCTCCGTGTTCTCTGTGTGGATATTCTCCGTGTTCTCTGTGTGGATATTCTCCGTGTTGATATTCTCCGTGTGGATATTCTCCATGTGGATATTCTCCGTGTTGATATTCTCCGTGTGGATATTCTCTGTGTGGATATTCTCCGTGTTGATATTCTCCGTGTTGATATTCTCCGTGTTGATATTCTCCGTGTGGATATTCTCCGTGTTCTCTGTGTGGATATTCTCCGTGTTGATATTCTCCGTGTTGATATTCTCCGTGTTGATATTCTCCGTGTTCTCCGTGTGGATATTCTCTGTGTGGATATTCTCCGTGTGGATATTCTCCGTGTTGATATTCTCCGTGTTGATATTCTCCGTGTTGATATTCTCCGTGTTCTCCGTGTGGATATTCTCTGTGTGGATATTCTCCGTGTGGATATTCTCCGTGTTCTCCATGTGGATATTCTCCGTGTTGATATTCTCCATGTTGATAGTCTCCGTGTTGATATTCTCCGTGTTCTCCGTGTGGATATTCTCTGTGTGGATATTCTCTGTGTTGATATTCTCCGTGTTGATAGTCTCCATGTTGATATTCTCCGTGTTCTCCGTGTTGATATTCTCCGTGTGGATATTCTCCATGTGGATATTCTCCATGTGGATATTCTCCGTGTTGATATTCTCCGTGTGGATATTCTCCGTGTGGATATTCTCCGTGTGGATATTCTCCGTGTTGATATTCTCCGTGGTCTCCGTGTTGATATTCTCCGTGTGGATATTCTCCGTGTTCTCCGTGTTGATATTCTCTGTGTTGATATTCTCCGTGTTCTCTGTGTGGATATTCTCCGTGTTCTCTGTGTGGATATTCTCCGTGTTGATATTCTCCGTGTGGATATTCTCCATGTGGATATTCTCCGTGTTGATATTCTCCGTGTGGATATTCTCCATGTTGATAGTCTCCGTGTGGATATTCTCCGTGTTGATATTCTCTGTGTGGATATTCTCCGTGTTGATATTCTCCGTGTTGATATTCTCCGTGTTGATATTCTCCGTGTGGATATTCTCCGTGTTCTCTGTGTGGATATTCTCCGTGTTGATATTCTCCGTGTTGATATTCTCCGTGTTGATATTCTCCGTGTTCTCCGTGTGGATATTCTCTGTGTGGATATTCTCCGTGTGGATATTCTCCGTGTTGATATTCTCCGTGTTGATATTCTCCGTGTTGATATTCTCCGTGTTCTCCGTGTGGATATTCTCTGTGTGGATATTCTCCGTGTGGATATTCTCCGTGTTCTCCATGTGGATATTCTCCGTGTTGATATTCTCCATGTTGATAGTCTCCGTGTTGATATTCTCCGTGTTCTCCGTGTGGATATTCTCCGTGTTCTCCGTGTTGATATTCTCCGTGTGGATATTCTCCGTGTTGATATTCTCCGTGTGGATATTCTCCATGTTCTCCGTGTTGATATTCTCCGTGTGGATATTCTCCGTGTTCTCCGTGTGGATATTCTCCGTGTTGATATTCTCCGTGTTGATATTCTCCGTGTTCTCCGTGTTGATATTCTCCGTGTGGATATTCTCCGTGTTCTCTGTGTGGATATTCTCCGTGTTCTCTGTGTGGATATTCTCCGTGTGGATATTCTCCGTGCCGATATTCTCCGTGGTTATTTGTAAATCAGTTGCCTCTCACTGCTGTAGATTCTCCGTGCCGATATTCTCCGTGGTTATTTGTAAATCAGTTGCCTCTCACTGCTGTAGATTCTCCGTGCCGATAATCTCCGTGGTTATTTGTAAATCAGTTGCCTCTCACTGCTGTAGATTCTCCGTGCGGATATTCTCCGTGGTTATTTGTAAATCAGTTGCCTCTCACTGCTGTAGATTCTCCGTGCGGATATTCTCCGTGGTTATTTGTAAATCAGTTGCCTCTCACTGCTGTAGATTCTCCGTGCGGATATTCTCCGTGGTTATTTGTAAATCAGTTGCCTCTCACTGCTGTAGATTCTCCGTGCCGATATTCTCCGTGGTTATTTGTAAATCAGTTGCCTCTCACTGCTGTAGATTCTCCGTGCGGATATTCTCCGTGGTTATTTGTAAATCAGTTGCCTCTCACTGCTGTAGATTCTCCGTGCGGATATTCTCCGTGGTTATTTGTAAATCAGTTGCCTCTCACTGCTGTAGATTCGAATCCTACTTGTGTAAGGAATCCAGCTATTTGTAGGTCAGTGGTTCTACCTGGTTGCATGCCCGAATATACAGCTTGGAAGGGCACACGGATGCGCCCAAAAAAAAAAAAAAAAAGGTTCTGCCAAATCACAAAATTTAGTTCCAGTATTTGTTATTTTTAGTCGCAATTGGCGACCGACAACAGAGACCCTGCTGATGTGGTTGGTACGTCACCATACAGGAATTCTGCTCGTCATCTCAATGTGGGGGAACACTTGACACAAATCCTTCAAGGGGGTTAGGATATTTTGACACAAATCCTTCAAGGGGGTTAGGATATTTTATGACACAAATCCTTCAAGGGGGTTGGGATATTTTATGACACAAATCCTTCAAGGGGGTTGGGATATTTTATGACACAAATCCTTCAAGGGGGTTGGGATATTTTATGACACAAATCCTTCCAAGGGGGTTGGGATATTTTATATCTCCTTTCTGTTTGTAAAAGCGACTTTTGTATTGTATAGTGTTGTATCATAAATGTGTGGAAGTTGAGTTTCAATGATTAACCACCCATGATCATCAGAGCTATTCTGTCAATCATGCATACAATAATTTAATATTCATAAAGTAATGTGCAGTTTTCAATATAATGAAATCATGCCACATTTCCTACCTCACTGACATTTAAAATAATTTTGTTATCATGGTCTATTATGAAATATCATTTTTTCTGTAGTTTTTAAAGTAAGTTGTTCCTAGTATATATAACATTTGTTATATCTCCCTTCATTCTTGTAATATGGCGTTGAACTCAGTAATGAGACCACTCTGCTAGTAAGACCATTTTCTCAAAGTCCTGTAGATGGTCTTATTATAGGGGATTTACTGTAGTTGGATACAAACTGTTATGGATGGATGTCCGGGTTGTCCGTCCGTGCCTGAAATACTGCTCGAAGAGCACCCAGGGTCTCTCTCCACCAATAGCAATGTCCGGGCTGTCCGTCCGCGCCTGAAATACTGCTCGAAGAGCACCCAGGGTCTCTATCCACCAATAGCAATGTGCGGGTTGTCCGTCCGCGCCTGAAATACTGCTCGGAGAGCACCCAGGGTCTCTATCCACCAATAGCAATGTGCGGGTTGTCCGTCCGCGCCTGAAATACTGCTCGGAGAGCACCCAGGGTCTCTCTCCACCAATAGCAATGTGCGGGTTGTCCGTCCGCGCCTGAAATACTGCTCGGAGAGCACCCAGGGTCTCTATCCACCAATAGCAATGTGCGGGTTGTCCGTCAGGGCCTGAAATACTGCTCGGAGAGCACCCAGGGTCTCTCTCCACCAATAGCAATGTGCGGGTTGTCCGTCCGCGCCTGAAATACTGCTCGGAGAGCACCCAGGGTCTCTCTCCACCAATAGCAATGTCCGGGTTGTCCGTCAGGGCCTGAAATACTGCTCGGAGAGCACCCAGGGTCTCTCTCCACCAATAGCAATGTGCGGGTTGTCCGTCCGCGCCTGAAATACTGCTCGGAGAGCACCCAGGGTCTCTCTCCACCAATAGCAATGTCCGGGTTGTCCGTCAGGGCCTGAAATACTGCTCGGAGAGCACCCAGGGTCTCTCTCCACCAATAGCAATGTGCGGGTTGTCCGTCCGCGCCTGAAATACTGCTCGGAGAGCACCCAGGGTCTCTCTCCACCAATAGCAATGTCCGGGTTGTCCGTCAGGGCCTGAAATACTGCTCGGAGAGCACCCAGGGTCTCTCTCCACCAATAGCAATGTGCGGGTTGTCCGTCCGCGCCTGAAATACTGCTCGGAGAGCACCCAGGGTCTCTCTCCACCAATAGCAATGTGCGGGTTGTCCGTCCGCGCCTGAAATACTGCTCGGAGAGCACCCAGGGTCTCTATCCACCAATAGCAATGTCCGGGTTGTCCGTCAGGGCCTGAAATACTGCCCGGAGAGCACCCAGGGTCTCTATCCACCAATAGCAACTGGAAGTACAATCTAATTGGTTTCATTAACCAATAGTGGCTGATATTAACTTGGGAAAACATTGTACTTACACCCGGCTCCCATGAACATAACGAAGAGTACGGGATAGAAGAAGCCGAGAGCCATCACCATCACATACTCATGGACCACGGCTGAGACCAGGAACACAAATGCCATCGAGATAGGCCTATACTTTGGTCCTAGAAGCTGAGATAAATATATTTTATTTTTTAAAATACAGAAATGATTTACAATAGACATTGGTTAGATAAATAATACAGCTTTCTACTTGTTTATTTGGAATATCAAAGCACAGTGGTTTCTATTATACTTGAAATCTGTATAAAAGTGCCGTTCTCTGCTACCGATTATATCCAATAATCTCTCCAGATCTGTTTGAACAAGCTGGTGGAAGTATTAACAAGCTAGTGGAAGTATTAATAAGCTGGTGGAAGTATTAACAAGCTGGTGGAAGTATTAACAAGCTGGTGGAAGTATTAATAAGCTGGTGGAAGTTAGTGGAAGTATTAGCAAGCTGGTGGAAGTTAGTGGAAGTATTAATAAGCTGGTGGAAGTTAGTGGAGGTATAACAAGCTGGTGGAAGTATTAACAAGCTGGTGGAAGTATTAACAAGCTGGTGGAAGTATTAACAAGCTGGTGGAATTAGTGGAGGTATTAACAAGCTGGTGGAAGTTAGTGGAGGTATTAACAAGCTGGTGGAAGTTAGTGGCAGTATTAACAAGCTGGTGGAAGTTAGTGGAGGTATTAACAAGCTGGTGGAAGTTAGTGGAGGTATTAACAAGCTGGTGGAAGTTAGTGGAAGTATTAACACGCTGGTGGAAGTTAGTAGAGGTATTAACACGCTGGTGGAAGTTAGTGGAAGAATTAACAAGCTGGTGGAAGTTAGTGGAGGTATTAACAAGCTGGTGGAAGTTAGTAGAGGTATTAACACGCTGGTGGAAGTTAGTGGAAGTATTAACACGCTGGTGGAAGTTAGTGGAAGAATTAACAAGCTGGTGGAAGTTAGTGGAAGTATTAACAAGCTGGTGGAAGTTAGTGGAGATATTAACAAGCTGGTGGAAGTATTAACAAGCTGGTGCAAGTTAGTGGAGGTATTAACAAGCTGGTGGAAGTTAGTGGAGGTATTAACAGGCTGGTGGCAGTTAGGTGAAGTATTAACAGGCTGATGGAAGTTAGGTGAAGTATTAACAGGCTGGTGGAAGTATTAACAGGCTGGTGGAAGTTAGGTGAAGTATTAACAGGCTGGTGGAAGTATTAACAGGCTGGTGGAAGTTAGTTGAAGTATTAACAGGCTGGTGTGGATCTAAGTATCTTACATAGGTAGTGTGGATCTAAGTATCTTACATAGGCAGTGTGGATCTAAGTATCTTACATAGGCAGTGTGGATCTAAGTATCTTACATAGGCAGTGTGGATATAAGTATCTTACATAGGTAGTGTGGATCTAAGTATCTTACATAGACAGTGTGGATCTATCTTACATAGACAGTGTGGATCTAAGTATCTTACATAGGTAGTGTGGATCTAAGTATCTTACATAGGCAGTGTGGATCTGAGTATCTTACATAGGCAGTGTGGATATAAGTATCTTACATAGGCAGTGTGGATATAAGTATCTTACATAGGCAGTGTGGATCTAAGTATCTTACATAGGTAGTGTGGATCTAAGTATCTTACATAGGCAGTGTGGATCTAAGTATCTTACATAGGCAGTGTGGATCTAAGTATCTTACATAGACAGTGTGGATCTAAGTATCTTACATAGGTAGTGTGGATCTAAGTATCTTACATAGGTAGTGTGGATCTAAGTATCTTACATAGACAGTGTGGATCTAAGTATCTTACATCTATATAGACAGTGTGGATCTAAGTATCTTACATAGGTAGTGTGGATCTAAGTATCTTACATAGGCAGTGTGGATCTAAGTATCTTACATAGGCTGTACTCACCCTAGCCCTGTACGATGTACTCACCCTAGACATGTACGACGTACTCACCCTAGCCCTGTACGACGTACTCACCCTAGCCCTGTACGACGTACTCACCCTAGCCCTGTACGACGTACTCACCCTAGCCCAGTACGACGTACTCACCCTAGCCCTGTACGACGTACTCACCCTAGACATGTACAACATACTCACCCTAGCACAGTACGACGTACTCACCCTAGCCCTGTACGACATACTCACCCTAGCACTGTACGACGTACTCACCCTAGCCCTGTACGACGTACTCACCCTAGCCCTGTACGACGTACTCACCCGAGCCCTGTACAACGTACTCACCCTAGCCATGTACGACGTACTCACCCTAGCCCTGTATGACGTACTCACCCGAGCCCTGTATGACGTACTCATCCTAGCCCTGTACGATGTACTCACCCGAGCCCTGTACAACGTATTCACCCTAGCCCTGTACGACGTATTCACCCTAGCCCTGTACGATGTACTCACCCGAGCCCTGTACAACGTACTCACCCTACACAGATCTTTATAGAGGTATGTATACAGCCAATCATGTACCACAATATTCCATGTCCGATAGTAACTGGAGAACGATGTCGTATTCCACCAATCCTGAATCGAAAAGAAAATAATCTTTTTAGCTTTAAATATCTTGTTTAAGTCTGGGTTTTATAGTCGCATCGATAGCTTACGTTGTGTAGCGATGCTCCAGCTATTATTGGTGGAGGAAGAACCCAGGTGCCAATCCAGCGTCCTTGCCTGAAATACTGCTCGGTGGGCTCCCGGGTTGGTGGGCTTCTGCGTTGCTCCCGGGTGAGTGGGGAACCTGGTTGGGCACCCGTGTTGCTCCCAGGTTGGTGGGAACCCACATTGCTCCCAAGTTGGTGGGCCCCGGCGTTGGTGGGCCCCCCGCATTGCTCCCGCATTGGTGGCCCCTGCGTTGCTCCCGGGTTGGTGGACTCCATCGTTGCTCCCGGATTGGTGGGCCCCGCATTGCTCCCGGGTTGGTGGACTCCATCGTTGCTCTCGGATTGGTGGGCCCCCGCGTTGCATTTACGTCGTAGTATAAGAAGCATAAAACATATCAATATCCGGCCGTAATCGACATATACGACACTTTATAGTTTTACAATTATAATAGTGTTTTATAACAGTTAGTCAATTCATACATTTTTCTTACTACTACACACAACAATGTCTATACTGGTAATGTGCGAATAAAATCCATAAAGGGAGGTAATTAACAAAATCCTGTTCATTTGTCCAGATCTTCAAATTTTACATAAAAAATGAATACTTATTAACAGTATGAAAAAATGAGACAGTAACCACAAATTCTAATCATCTGCTTCGTAGTGTGCAACATTCTTCGTAAGCTTTACCATGACCTCATCCGTTTAGCGCAGTGGTTAGCGCGCTCACCAATGGAACCCATAATCGATCCTCTGACCGTGAAGTATGGTACGGTGGTCGCCAGATCAGACAGATGGGTTTTCTCTGGGTACTTCGGTTTCCTCCCACATAAATGACCACATTTACGATTTCATCCACGCCAACGAGAGTGATTAATATAAGTTGTTAATATTCAATATTTCCAATTTTCTCAAGGCATTACCTTATAAAACATTCTATCAGCAAACCTCATCATCTCTGCGAAGGCATTCATCCAGGAATGCAAAATGGCAAAAAAACCTGAAAGGTGAGAAATGTACGTTTATTTGTATGTTTTTTTTGTGCATTTTAACCCATTTATTCTGGATACCGTTCAAACAGTATTTGCAAACAACATAGAGCCAGATCAACCGCCATGGAACGTGCTGTCTGATCAGGCTCTATGCTGTATGATCTTGCTAAGACACTTGGCTATGTAGCAAACAACATAGATCCTGATCAGCATGCAGCGTCATGCTGCGGCTGATCTGGATCTATGTTGTTTGCAAAAGTCTTTAAATGTATCCAGAATGAAATGGGTTAATATAAAATCATTCGCAAACGCATGTCTTTTCCATTTATCCATGGACCTTGTTTTTACGCTCATCAGATAATTTATGTCTTGTTCTATGGTGTTTATTGGAGTGTAGACGATACCTAACAATGCACACATTGAATAAACATCTTAAATATAATACTGGCAACATAAAAACTTACATAACAACAGAGTCAATGTCACTGGATACAGTATACTTACATACAACAGAGTCAATGTCACTGGATACAGTATACTTACATACAACAGTGTCAATGTCACTGGATACAGTATACTTACATACAACAGTGTCAATGTCACTGGATACAGTATACTTACATACAACAGAGTCAATGTCACTGGATACAGTATACTTACATACAACAGTGTCAATGTCACTGGATACAGTATACTTACATACAACAGTGTCAATGTCACTGGATACAGTATACTTACATACAACAGTGTCAATGTCACTGGATACAGTATACTTACATACAACAGAGTCAATGTCACTGGATACAGTATACTTACATACAACAGTGTCAATGTCACTGGATACAGTATACTTACATACAACAGTGTCAATGTCACTGGATACAGTATACTTACATACAACAGTGTCAATGTCACTGGATACAGTATACTTACATACAACAGTGTCAATGTCACTGGATACAGTATACTTACATACAACAGAGTCAATGTCACTGGATACAGTATACTTACATACAACAGAGTCAATGTCACTGGATACAGTATACTTACATACAACAGAGTCAATGTCACTGGATACAGTATACTTACATACAACAGAGTCAATGTCACTGGATACAGTATACTTACATACAACAGTGTCAATATCACTGGATACAGTATACTTACATACAACAGTGTCAATGTCACTGGATACAGTATACTTACATACAACAGTGTCAATGTCACTGGATACAGTATACTTACATACAACAGTGTCAATGTCACTGGATACAGTATACTTACATACAACAGTGTCAATGTCACTGGATACAGTATACTTACATACAACAGAGTCAATGTCACTGGATACAGTATACTTACATACAACAGAGTCAATGTCACTGGATACAGTATACTTACATACAACAGAGTCAATGTCACTGGATACAGTATACTTACATACAACAGAGTCAATGTCACTGGATACAGTATACTTACATACAACAGTGTCAATATCCACAGAAACACAAGACTTACCTAGCAACAATATCGATATACACATATACACAAGACTTACATAGCAACATAGTCAATGTCCATAGAAACACAAAACTTACCTAGTAACAGTGTCAATGTCACTGGATACAGTATACTTACATACAACAGTGTCAATAACCACAGAAACACTTAACTAGCAACAGTGTCAATATCCACAGAAACACAAGACTTACCTAGCAACAATATCGATATACACAGAAACACAATACTTACCTAGCAACAGTGTCAATATCCACAGAAACATAAGACTTGCCTAGCAACAGTGTCAATATCCACAGAAACACAAGACTTACCTAGCAACAGTGTCAATATCCACAGAAACACAAGACTTACCTAGCAACAGTGTCAATATCCACAGAAACATAAGACTTGCCTAGCAACAGTGTCAATATCCACAGAAACACAAGACTTACCTAGCAACAGTGTCAATATCCACAGAAACACAAGACTTACCTAGCAACAGTGTCAATATCCACAGAAACATAAGACTTGCCTAGCAACAGTGTCAATATCCACAGAAACACAAGACTTACCTAGCAACAGTGTCAATATCCACAGAAACACAAGACTTACCTAGCAACAGTGTCAATATCCACAGAAACATAAGACTTGCCTAGCAACAGTGTCAATATCCACAGAAACACAAGACTTACCTAGCAACAGTGTCAATATCCACAGAAACACAAGACTTACCTAGCAACAGTGTCAATATCCACAGAAACATAAGACTTGCCTAGCAACAGTGTCAATATCCACAGAAACACAAGACTTACCTAGCAACAGTGTCAATATCCACAGAAACACAAGACTTACCTAGCAACAGTGTCAATATCCACAGAAACATAAGACTTGCCTAGCAACAGTGTCAATATCCACAGAAACACAAGACTTACCTAGCAACAGTGTCAATATCCACAGAAACACAAGACTTACCTAGCAACAGTGTCAATATCCACAGAAACATAAGACTTGCCTAGCAACAGTGTCAATATCCACAGAAACACAAGACTTACCTAGCAACAGTGTCAATATCCACAGAAACACAAGACTTACCTAGCAACAGTGTCAATATCCACAGAAACACAAGACTTACATAGCAACAGTGTCAATATCCACAGAAACACAAGACTTACATAGCAACAATGTCAATATCCACAGAAACACAAGACTTACATAGCAACAGTGTCAATATCCACAGAAACACAAGACTTACATAGCAACAGTGTCAATATCCACAGAAACACAAGACTTACATAGCAACAGTGTCAATATCCACAGAAACACAAGACTTACATAGCAACAATGTCAATGTCTCTGGCAACATAAGACATAGTCAATGTCCGTGGAACCATAATACTTACATGGCAACAGTGTCAATATCCCTGACAACATACTACTTACCTAGCAACAGAATCAATGTCCCTGGTAACATACAGCTAAACATTGATGTGATAAACAGCTTGGCCGTAACATGATCCCTGTTGAAGTTTCTGAAGACGGGTACGCAGAACCTCTCGAAGATGTAGTAAGTATAGAGCGTACAGGCAACAACCTGGGTAAAGTTGCTCACAACATAACCCCAACATATTCTAGACGTTCTGGAATACACAGCGTATATATAAATACAGTGAAACCTGTAGGGCTCATCCTAGGTCACAATGTTTGGCAGAAATGAGAACCGATTGATTGGAACACCGAGCTATTGCGCCACTGCGCGATTGAGCCACTGCGGGATCGAGCCACCACGCTAGTGCGCAATCGCGCGATTGAGCCTGCAATGTACGATTGAGCCACCGCACGTTTGCGCCACTGAGTCATCGCATGATTGAGCCACCCCGGGATGAATCGAGCCACTGCGATTGCACCCGTAAATGGTTTTCATTTTTTTAAAATTTTGCAAAATAGTGTTAAAATACACAATATGACCATAATTAACAGGAAGTACCTGTAGATATGTACATTACCTCGGATCTCTATATACTAGTGTAGGGGCAAACAGGAAGTATAGATATGTACATTACCTCGGATTTGTTTTTTGTGTGCTCTATATACTAGTGTAGGGGCAAACAGGAAGTATAGATATGTACATTACCTCGGATAATTGTCTCTATATACTAGTGTAGGAGCAAACAGGAAGTACAAGTATTTGGAGAAATCTGGACAAATATCGGCTTTCTTGTGGTCTTTATTATCTGAAAATATATCATTTTTTTCTGCATGACATTTCTTGTTAATCAGAACAAAACCTAGTGTGCAACACATTCTAAAGTCTGTCTCGCATTCTAAAATCTGTCTCACATTCTAAAGTCTGTCTCGCATTCTAAAGTCTGTCTCACATTCTAAAGTCTGTCTCACATTCTAAAGTCTGTCTCACATTCTAAAGTCTGTCTAAAGTCTGTCTCACATTCTAAAGCCTGTATTGCATTCTAAAGCCTATCTCGCCTCGCATTCTAAAGCCTATCTCGCATTATAAAGCTTGTCTTACATTTTAACTCTTGCTTAATGTTCTACAGCCTGCCTCATGTTCTAAAGTCTCCTAGTATTATAATGCCAGCATCATGTTCTAAAACCTGACTCATGTTATAAAGCATGCCTCATGTTCTAACGTATGCTACATGATGGGTATGTATAATGCCCTCAGGTATGAAAGTGACTGGGTATGTATAATGCCTTCAAGTATGATAGTGACTGGGTATGTATAATGCCCTCAGGTATGATAGTGACTGGGTATGTATATCACCCTCAGGTATGAATGTGATTGGGTATGTATAATGCCCTCAGGTATGATAGTGACTGGGTATGTATAATGCCCTCAGGTATGATAGTGACTGGGTATGTATAATGCCCTCAGGTATGATAGTGACTGGGAATGTATAATGCCCTCAGGTATGAAAGTGACTGGGTATGTATATCACCCTCGGGTATGAATGTGACTGGGTATGTATAATGCCCTCAGGTATGATAGTGACTGGGTATGTATAATGCCCTCGGGTATGATAGTGACTGGGTATGTGTAATGCCCTCAGGTATGATAGTGACTGGGTATGTATAATGCCCTCAGGTATGATAGTGACTGGGTAGTATAATGCCCTCAGGTATGATAGTGACTGGGTAGTATAATGCCCTCAGGTATGATAGTGACTGGGTATGTATAATGCCCTCAGGTATGATAGTGACTGGGTAGTATAATGCCCTCAGGTATGATAGTGACTGGGTATGTATAATGCCCTCAGGTATGATAGTGACTGGGTATGTATAATGCCCTCAAGTATGATAGTGACTGGGTATGTATAATGCCCTCAGGTATGATAGTGACTGGGTAGTATAATGCCCTCAGGTATGAATGTGACTGGGTAGTATAATGCCCTCAGGTATGAAAGTGACTGGGTAGTATAATGCCCTCAGGTATGAATGTGACTGAGTATGTATAATGCCCTCAGATATGATAGTGACTGGGTATGTATAATGCCCTCAGGTATGATAGTGACTGGGTAGTATAATGCCCTCAGGTATGAAAGTGACTGGGTATGTATAATGTCCTCAGGTATGATAGTGACTGGGTATGTATATCACCCTCGGGTATGAATGTGACTGGGTATGTATAATGCCCTCAGGTATGATAGTGACTGGGTATGTATAATGCCCTCAGGTATGATAGTGACTGGGTATGTATAATGCCCTCAGGTATGATAGTGACTGGGTATGTATAATGCCCTCGGGTATGATAGTGACTGGGTATGTATAATGCCCTCAGGTATGATAGTGACTGGGTATGTATAATGACCTCAGGTATGATAGTGACTGGGTAGTATAATGCCCTCAGGTATGAAAGTGACTGGGTATGTATAATGCCCTCAGGTATGAAAGTAACTGGGTATGTATAATGCCTTCAAGTATGATATTGACTGGGTAGTATAATACCCTCAGGTATGATAGTGACTGGGTAGTATAATGCCCTCAGGTATGAAAGTGACTGGGTATGTATAATGCCCTCAGGTATGAAAGTGACTGGGTAGTATAATGCCCTCGGGTATGAATGTGACTGGGTATGTATAATGCCATCGGGTATGAATGTGACTGAGTATGTATAATGCCCTCGGGTATGAAAGTGACTGGGTATGTATAATGATCTCGGGTACATATTTGACTGGGTATGTATAACCCTCGGGTTGAATGTGACGTTTTGAATAACACCCTCGGATACAAATGTAACTGGGATAACGTCCAAATGTATGAAAGTGACTGGATATGAATAATGCACCCGGGTATGAAAGAAAGTGACTGGATATGAATAATGAAGGTGACTGGATATGAATAATGCACCCGGGTATGAAGGTGACTGGATATGAATAATGCACCCGGGTATGAAAGTGACTGGATATGAATAATGAAGGTGACTGGATATGAATAATGAAGGTGACTGGATATGAATAATGAAGGTGACTGGATATGAATAATGCACTCGGGTATGAAAGTGACTGGATATGAATAATGCACCCGGGTATGAAGGTGACTGGATATGAATAATGCACCCGGGTATGAAAGTGACTGGATATGAATAATGAAGGCGACTGGATATGAATAATGAAGGTGACTGGATATGAATAATGCACTCGGGTATGAAGGTGACTGGATATGAATAATGAAGGTGACTGGGTATGAATAATGCACTCGGGTACGAATTAGACTGTAGTTGGTGTGAATCCTAGCACCTGTTTATTGAACTGAGTAAAAATCTCTATTCCATGTAAAAGATAGTTAAATGTGTTACCACAGTAACGATTATGTTATTATGTTATATTTCGGGTTTTACGCCTACATCAGCACCATTTTGGGCTATATCGCCGGCGGGCAGTTTACCTAACAACACCTTTCCTGGGCAGGCTCCAGCGGTTAACCAGTACTTGGGTGCACCAACCTCAGTAAGAAACTGCCAACTTTTTCATATAAATGAGACACGGTCTGAGCGGCGCTCGAACCTGTGACCATCAGTGATGATAGGTTACAGTGGTATACAAGTCAGCGACCTTAACCACTCGACCACATAGGCGGACCCACAATAACGAGTCGCATATAATATAACAGAGGTTTACACTTGCAGTCAAAGTAGAATTCTGTGATAATGTCATTGTTTTGTCACTGTACTACGAATTGGAAATATTTTAAATAATCTTACCTTTGCTGGTATAAGCTAATACTTTGGGGAAGTTTTCTCTTACAAATGCATGGGATTTCATCACAAATCTCAACTGAAAACATGCGTACATATTATAGTTTATACAAATTTATTTTAGCTTGATTGAGAAACAAGTTGTTACAACTATTAATCACACTAGAGACCTCATTCTGGAATCCACCACCACTAGGGAGAGAGAAGAGACAATGTGGAATTTAAATGCCTTGTCTATGGGTACAATTATAACAGCGACAGCTGGGCGCGAACTCGCTCGAACTTGGGGCCTTTTGAACCTGAAGGGAATGAACTACCACTGCGCTATCACGACTTCCAACACATATTATAGTTAGTGAATGCGACGATGCTTCAGAAAACAGGGTGCAACCAATAGTCCACCCGACATATACCCGACATGCGAGTGTACCTGACCAGATGCCAAGAATTACCGCAAGTCCGAGATTTTTTCCCAGTGTCAAAAATGCAAATAAATGAAATGCATGCTTTGATTTGTCGATAAAAGTCTTGTCTGTGACACAAAATACACCTTACCTACATGATTGTGATCCGAAATGTGACCAGAGCCAGCAATGTATAGTGAAGAATGACCTATTAAGTGTAATGTCCTGGAAGAATGACCGTGATTAAGTGTAATGTCCTGGAAGAATGACCGTGATTAAGTGTAATGTCCTGGAAGAATGACCGTGATTAAGTGTAATGTCCTGGAAGAATGACCGTGATTAAGTGTAATGTCCTGGAAGAATGACCGTGATTAAGTGTAATGTCCTGGATGAATGACCTATTAAGTGTAATGTCCGGATAGGAAGCTTAACACTTACTGTACTAGAAACAAGTATAATCATTTTTTTGCCAACAGCACCTAGCCAGATTAGATGGCACAGAACGTGTACAGAACTTTCCATCTGATCAGGCTCTATGCTGTTTGCCATTCGGAGAGTGTAGCTAAGACATTTGGCTGAATAGCAAACAACACAGGTCCTGATCAGGTGCGGCATACCCTTTCATTTGTATCAAATCCTGCACAAAGACCATATACACCCTTTCATTTGTACCAAATCCTGCACGAAAGACCATATAATTCTCATATACTCACTTTCTCAACCCAAGCACTCTCACTACCATACACACATTCATACAGCATACGCACATATCAGCAGGTACAGAAGCAATCTCACTACCATACACACTATCATACAGCATACACACATATCAGCAGGTACAGAAGCACTCTCACTACCATACACACTATCATACAGCATACACACATATCAGCAGGTACAGAAGCACTCTCACAACCATACACACAACACTATCATACAGCATACCACTATCAGCAGGTACAGAAGCACTCTCACTACCATACACACTATCATACAGCATACACACATATCAGCAGGTACAGAAGCACTCTCACAACCATACACACATTCATTCAGCATACGCACGTATCAGCAGGTACAGAAGCACTCTCACAACCATACACACAATCATACAGCATACGTACGTATCAGCAAGTACAGAAGCACTCTCACTACCATATACACATTCATACAGCATACGCACGTATCAGCAGGTACAGAAGCACTCTCACTACCATACACACATTCATACAGCATACGCACATATCAGCAGGTACACAAGCACTCTCACAACCATACACACATTCATACAGCATACGCATGTATCAGCAGGTACAGAAACACTTCCACAACCATACACACAATCATACAGCATACGCACGTATCAGCAGGTACAGAAGCACTCTCACAACCATACACACATTCATACAGCATACGCACGTAACAATATTAAATTATAATACACATATTCCTGTTCAAACTGATCTGACGCTATTCAAAAAGGTTACTATGATACCATTGTATTTTAATGAAATCCATAATTTTTAACATATTTCATGTAGGCCTACCGGGTAATTGAACGATTGTGAAACATGCTGTAACAATTTATATTAATAATTCTCATTGGCGCGGAAGACAGCGTATTTGTGTTCATTCGCATGGGAGGAAACCGGAATACCCGGAGAAAACCCACCTGTCCGATCTGGCGACTACTGTACCATCTCGCATACTTCCCAGTCCGAGGATCGAACCTGGGTTGCATTGGAAAAGAAGCGAGCGTGCTAACCACTGAGCTAATCAGACAGCCAATTACGTGTTTGATCACGACTTTAATAAGAAATAATCCGGTATCGGGCACTTACCTGTTCACAGGCGATAATGACTGCAGAGGCTGGTGGTAAATGGTTCTCAAATGTAAACAGAACTGGTAACACCATAAACAGACTCTGATATATAACGTACAGACACAGTCCCAACTTGTCAAATGTACCTGAAAGATGGTCACAAAGTAGTAGTCCCAAGTAGTCAAATATACCTGAAAGATGGTCACAAAGTAGTAGTCCCAAGTAGTCAAATATACCTGAAAGATGGTCACAAAGTAGTAGTCCCAAGTAGTCAAATGTACCTGAAAGATGGTCACAAAGCAGTAGTCCCAAGTAGTCAAATGTACCTGAAAGATGGTCACAAAGTAGCAGTCCCAAGTAGTCAAATGTACATGAAAGATGGTCACAAAGGTAAGTAACAGTGACAAGTGTATTTCGAGTCTACTGCAGAGTGCCATGTAAATTTAACCGTAACCACTGGGTAAGTCACGGAACCCTCTAGGTGACAGTGGGCTTCAAATCTACTACAGAGAGCCATGTTATGTTATATTTTGAGTTTTACGCCTGCATCAGCACCATTTTGGGCTATATCGCCAGCGGGCAGTTTACCTAACAACACATTTCCTGGGCAGGCTCCAGCGGTTAACCAGTACTTGGGTGCACCAACCTCTGTAAGGAACTGCCAACTTTTTCATATAAATGAGACACGGCCCGAGTGGGGCTCGAACCTGTGACCATCAGTGATGATAGGTTACAGTGGTATACAAGTCAGCGACCATGACCACGGAGGCGGACTAAGAGCCATGTAAATTGAACCGTAACCACTGGGCCACAGAAACCTCTAGTTGCTACACACTATAGACGATACAATTTGCTCAGAAATCACTACTTATTCCAAGTACATATTTAAAGAGATTATGTTTTGTCTCTGTTTATTTGTTTATCTGTTAGCGGGATTACGTAAACAGTTGCAAAAGGATTTTCATAAAATTTACGGAAATATTTTCAGAAAATTTGGTGGATGGGTGGGCCTCGGGTCAAGGACAAAAAGCATTAGATTTTGAAGTTGATCCAGAACTGTCTGTTCCTTATGTATGTTTTGCATGAACTGTGTAAAGCAAAATTATAAAGGGAGATAATATGTAAAGCAAAATTATAAAGGGAGATAATAAAAGAACAATATGTTCCTTTCTGATAAAAATTTACTGAATATCCATGATCTGAAGTTTATCATACATGTAGAAGGATCGGTGAACATATGACATCATACACGCAGCGTTATGACATCATACATGCAGCATTACGACGTCATACACGCAGCATTATGACATCGTACATGCAGCTTTACGACGTCATACACGCAGCATAATGACATCGTACACGCAGCGTTATGATGTCGTATATGCAGCGCTATGATGTCATACATGCAGTATTATGACATACATGCAGCGTTATGATGTCATACATGCAGCGTTATGACGTCATACATGCAGCATTATGATGTCATATATGCAGCGTTATGATGTCATACATGTAGCATTATGACATACATGCAGCATTATGATGTCATACATGCAGCTTTATGACGTCATACACGCAGCATTATGACATCGTATATGCAGCATTATGACCTCATGAAAGGTTTATTAGGCACTGACTAATAAAGCAGATTTT
Source organism: Archivesica marissinica (assembly GCA_014843695.1). Taxonomy (NCBI): domain Eukaryota; kingdom Metazoa; phylum Mollusca; class Bivalvia; order Venerida; family Vesicomyidae; genus Archivesica; species Archivesica marissinica. The sequence continues at coordinate 16,012,314 of CM026394.1, read as the reverse complement.
GACCGTTATTACGCATGGAGGTAGTTCATACAAATTTATTTTAGGTGGATTGCGAAACAAGTTCTTACAACTTATAGTAATCACTCTCGAGACCTCATTCCTGATGGAATCGATCGCAACTAGGGCGAGAGAAGAGGCAATGTGGAATTTAATTGCCTTGCCCAAGGGCACAATCGTAACGGCTCCAGCGGGGCTCGAACTCCGGGCCTTTCGCATCTGAAGCATGCACACTACCATTGCGCTCTCACAAATTCCACTGGAGGTAGGAGAATATGTTTAATGTGCTTTTAGTTTTAAAATATAAACACGGTTTTAAAGAGAATATTTTATTTCGAATTTCTTTCATTTATTAACCAGTTTATATTATTTATACTCAGCGTGGCGGAGGTTTGCTATCTTGGAGTGCTCTGTGTTTTACCTGCTTTCCCTTCGGGCCTGTAGACAGTCCAATAATAGAATCCAGGGTAGACAATTACGATTGTTGTGAACTGCATCCATAACCAAATGGAGACAACTTTAGGGAATTTACCCAAACACCACTGCAGCAATCCAAACTCCAGGCCCAGTCTGCAATATATGATAATCAAATATGCCTCAATGTTAATAATAGCTCGGAGTGCAACTCAAGTTCGGAACAAAGTCCCGTTTCAGACACTATCATTTTACATATAACTGGCTCTATTTATATCGAATTCAGTTATGTCAAAGTATTTTGTTCGGTCCAACGGAATTCGACATAACGGATGCAGACTGTATTACGGTTGGTGGAGCCTGATATTTGCTGTTTAACCAATCAGTATGCTTGTGAGTTGATGCTGCTCAACCAATCAGTATACTTGTGAGTTGATGCTGCTCAACCAATCAGTATGCTTGTGAGTTGATGCTGCTCAACCAATCAGTATGCTTATGAGTTGATGCTGCTCAACCAATCAGTATGCTTGTGAGTTGATGCTGCTCAACCAATCAGTATGCTTGTGAGTTGATGCTGCTCAACCAATCAGTATGCTTGTGAGTTGATGCTGCTCAACCAATCAGTATGCTTGTGAGTTGATGCTGCTCAACCAATCAGTACGCTTGTGAGTTGATGCTGCTCAACCAATCAGTATGCTTGTGAGTTGATGCTGCTCAACCAATCAGTATGCTTGTGAGTAGATGCTGCTCAACCAATCAGTATGCTTGTGAGTTGATGCTGCTTAACCAATCAGTATGCTTGCGAGTTGATGCTGCTCAACCAATCAGTATGCTTGTGAGTTGATGCTGCTCAACCAATCAGTATGCTTGTGAGTTGAGACTGAGTTTGAGATTGGGGAAATGTTTTATAACCTCCAAACTATGAGATTCTTCTACCTACCGATGCACGCAAGTGTTAAAAACTCTCATACACCAATTTGGCAAATATGAGAAATTTAAAATTTAGCATAATTCCCGCCGCCAACGTAAAAAATATCCTGATTGGGTAACCACTTTACATCCTACGCACGTTTCAGCTGGCCCCCGGCTGATGATACAGATGCAATGCCACATTTCAGCTGGCCCCCGGCTGATGTTACAGATGCAATGCCACATTTCAGCTGGCCCCCGGCTGATGTTACAGATGCAATGCCACATTTCAGCTGGCCCCCGGCTGATGTTACAGATGCAATGCCACATTTCAGCTGGCCCCCGGCTGATGTTACAGATGCAATGCCACGTTTCAGCTGGCCCCCGGCTGATGCTACAGATGCAATGCCGCGTTTCAGCTGGCCCCCGGCTGATGCTACAGATGTAATGGAGCAGACCACAAACCAGCACATCTACTTCATTTAATGGAGTCTAGAGATATGTGGATTATCTAAATAATTGAAGAGAAATGTACGTGTCTTAAATTTGTTTGAACTTGGAATCTTGACCATGTGCTTGCCTCGATCAACATTACCTCCACATGCTGATAATATATAAACATTTCATCTCGGTCGATATTATTTTCCTCGGGTTAACATTATCCACTGTCACACTCACCCTTGGTCGACATCATTTTCCTCGGGTTGACATTATTCACCGTCACACTCACACTCGATCGACATCATTTTCCTCGGGTCGACATTATCCACTGTCACACTCACACTCGGTCGACATCATTTTCCTCGGGTCGACATTATCCACTGTCACACTCACACTTGGTAGACATCATTTTCCTCGGGTCGACATTATCCACTGTCACACTCACACTCGGTCGACATCATTTTCCTCGGGTCGACATTATCCACTGTCACACTCACACTCAGTCGACATTATCCACTGTCACACTCACACTTGGTCGACATTATCCACTGTCACACTCACACTCGGTCGTCATTATCCACTGTCATACTCACCCTCGGTCGACATTATCCACTGTCACACTCACCCTCGGTCGACATTATCCATTGTCATACTCACCCTCGGTCGACATTATCCACTGTCACACTCACACTCGGTCGACATTATCCACTGTCACACTCACACTCGGTCGACATTATCCACTGTCACACTCACCCTCGGTCGACATTATCCACTGTCACACCCACCAAGATGAAATATACCGAACAATCGGCTGTTCTGGCTTTATGTTGTTTGGCAATCCTGACATTTTCCAACAAAACATTCTTCGAGACTACATGAAAACAAGATGGCGGCATAACAAATAAAATCACATTGAACTTAAACAGTAAAGTCCGAGTAGCGTGATTTTATTCCGAATGAGGCTATTCAGAGATGAGACATTGCTATGAGATATTGAAAAATGTCACCAGCTCAGGTATGGCAAAGTTTGCATGGGGTAGTCACATGGGGTATAACAATGAAAAATGTCACCTGCTCGGGTATGGCAAAGTTTGCATGGGGTAGTCACATAGGGTATAACAATGAAAAATGTCGCCCGCTCGGGTATGGCAAAGTTTGCATGGGGTAGTCACATGGGGTATAACAATGAAAAATGTTGCCTGCTCGGGTATGGCAAAGTTTGCATGGGGTAGTCACATAGGGTATAACAATGAAAAATGTCGCCCGCTCGGGTATGGCAAAGTTTGCATGGGGTAGTCACATAGGGTATAACAATGAAAAATGTCGCCCGCTCGGGTATGGCAAAGTTTGCATGGGGTAGTCACATGGGGTATAACAATGAAAAATGTCACCTGCTCGGGTATGGCAAAGTTTGCATGGGGTAGTCACATGGGGTATAACAATGAAATGTCGCCCGCTCGGGTATGGCAAAGTTTGCATGGGGTAGTCACATAGGGTATAACAATGAAAATGTCGCCCGCTCGGTATGGCAAAGTTTGCATGGGGTAGTCACATAGGGTATAACAATGAAAAATGTCGCCCGCTCGGGTGGCAAAGTTTGCATGGGGTAGTCACATAGGTATAACAATGAAAATGTCGCCCGCTCGGGTGGCAAAGTTTGCATGGGGTAGTCACATAGGGTATAATGTGTTGTGGTGGGTTGGTTTGTGGGGTTTTGGGTTCAATGTAGATTGTCGCCCGCTCGGGTGGCAAAGTTTGCATGGGGTAGTTACATGGGGTATAACAATAGATTGTCGCCGCTCGGTGGCAAAGTTTGCATGGGGTAGTTACATGGGGTATAACAATGTAGATTGTTGCCCGCTCGGGTGGCAAAGTTTGCATGGGGTAGTCACATGGGGTATAACAATGAAAAATGTCGCCCTGCTCGGGTATGGCAAAGTTTGCATGGGTAGTCACATAGGTATAACAATGTAGAATGTCGCCCGCTCGGGTATGGCAAAGTTTGCATGGGGTAGTTACATAGGGTATAACAATGTAGATTGTCCCCCGCTCGGGTATGGCAAAGTTTGCATGGGGTAGTTACATGGGGTATAACAATGTAGATTGTCCCCCGCTC
>CM026394.1:15972914-16007437 GCA_014843695.1 Archivesica marissinica | reverse complement strand
TGGGGTAGTCACATAGGGTATAACAATGAAAAATGTCGCCCGCTCGGGTATGGCAAAGTTTGCATGGGGTAGTCACATAGGGTATAACAATGAAAAATGTCGCCCGCTCGGGTATGGCAAAGTTTGCATGGGGTAGTCACATGGGGTATAACAATGAAAAATGTCACCTGCTCGGGTATGGCAAAGTTTGCATGGGGTAGTCACATGGGGTATAACAATGTAGAGTGTCACCCTAAACACAAGAAGATATTTGGTTGTTTGTTTCAGTGAATGATCGAATTATATTTCACAGAATGAACATTGAAAGCATTACTTCACGAGTGAAAAATAAATCGATCATTCAGTTAAACAAACAAATTTTCTTTTTATTTTAAAGCGACATTACATCGCAGAAAGCCAAAAATAAAATGCAGTGTTCACGTATAAAATGCATTGCTACTACAAATTCTTCCGAATACATTCGAACACAAATATTGAATCAATAAATAGTGTTTGTGGTCTACAAACTTTCAAAAGTGAATGTAGGATTTCATATAACGGTCATACACGCTCATGAATTGACACTTCTTTGTCATTATAGTCAATACTAAACGCTTGATACTGTCGCTTAGAGATACTAAATTTAACTAAGATTAGTCTACAAATAAATATGCATATGCACAAATGTAACATAACGGTAAATCTGTACTATAAATCTCGTTATTAGGGGTACACAGGTTGTAATACGTATGTATGTCGACCCTGTTTACATTATTTTGTTATACAACGCTTATTTATTAGTTGAACTACTTAATTTTTGAGGCAAATATTTGGAAACAAATTATACCATATAATAGGAAATTACATTCTGTATAAATTCGCATTTTAAGCTTTAAGCTGAAAAAGTGTTATGGTTAGAAAATGATGCAACTGTGCGCTGAATGGTACTAGCACGTCGTGTTTGGACGATGTCATAACTGACGGTATTAGCAGACAACATTTCAACATGCAGCGGAACATCACATTTCTAGTTGGTCAAAATAGAGAATATTATTCTGTACTTACGATCCTTTTTCAATCAAATCCATGAGGATGGTATTTATAGAGAAGATGATGAGGATTGCGACAAATATGTGGTATATACTGAGTATATGGCTGATCTCGAACAGATCTCTGTAAAATATACAACACATCATAAATACCGAGTTACGTCATAGCAACATCATCATGTTGATGGTAAATATTGCAAAATATACAAAACATGATATATTATAGATCTCTATATATATAAAGATACAAACCAGCGAAATATCAAAACAAGTCGTGATAGCGCAGTGGATGCGCGTTCGCTCCAGATGCGAAAGGTCCGGAGTTCTAGCCCCGCTGGAGCCGTTACAATTGTGCCCTTAGGCAAGGCATTTAAATTGCATGTTGCCTCTTCTCTCTCCCTATTGGCGATGGATTCCATCAGGAATGAGGTCTCGAGAGTGATTAATATAAGTTGTATGAACTTGCTTTGTAATCAAACTAAAATTAATTTGTATAAACTAAATATCAAAACAATTAGTTTGTTCTTTGTCAGTAAAAATACCCTGAAATTTTGAAAATATAAAATTACAGTTTTAACAACAGAATAAAAATATACCAGTGCGCGCGTGTGTTTGTGACCAATCACTGAGAGATTAACTGTTCTATTGAATCTGAGTGTCTAGTGAATCTGTGGGCACAGCTTCCTGGTAAAAACAATTTAAGGGTACCGGTATAACATTTAGTGCATTCTGGGAAGGTGCCAGGCACATATTTTCAGGAAAGAGGTTCCGACGCTCCATGTTTATTGGCAATCAGTAGTGCCATGCATCAATCTACTAGTAGTAACAACATTCTATAACCGTAACTTCTGATGCATACTCACGTGAGAATAGATCGCTGAGCCACAAACACCTTGTCCGCAAGTTCTCCTTTCTCTTTCCTTTTTCTAGAATATATTTTGAAAGAAATATTGTATACACGCATGTACGAGGGATGTTCAAAATGTTCGCGGAAAGTGCTTATAAAATCTTTATTTGTCTTCTATATGACTTGAAATTTAACATAGTGAACCCTTTTTATATTCCTAATTGATACCAAGAATTAAGCATAGCATCAGGATCTGCACTGTATGCCAGTAATATTACTATTGAAAAATGAACTGGTCCAAATGTAATATCCTCATTAATGTATTGGTCTAAAATTATCATGGACAAGTCCATGTCAGTTACTTGGTGTTAAATGGGTTATGAACAATGAATGATCTGTCCACAAATGAACTGGGTTTTGTGAAATTGCTTTTTGTAAATTACCTCCCTTTATGGATATTATTTACTATTATTATTATTATATGTTATGACTCGGGTTTTACGCCTGCATCAGCACCGTTTTGGGCTATATCGCCGGCAGGCAGTTTACCTAACAACACCTTTCCTGGGCAGGCTCCAGCGGTTAACCAGTACTTGGGTGCACCAACCTCCGTAAGAAACTGCCAACGTTTTCATATAAATGAGACACGGCCTGAGCGGGGCTCGAACCCGTGACAATCAGTGATGATAGGTTACAGTGGTATACAAGTCAGCGACCTTAACCACTCGACCACTGAGGCGGACTTGATATTATTTACAAAATAACTCATGGTGAACCAAATGGTGGATTACCTACGTAAACAGTGGAATAGAATTATGACTATGAGCGTTAGGTTGCCATTTAAATAAAACAATAACACACTTTTATTTATTTTTAATTATACAAATTTATTTTAACTAGATTGCGAAACAAGTTCATGCAACTTATAATTATATTAATCACGCTCGAGACCTCATTCCTGATGGAATCCATCGCCACGAAGGAGAGAGAAGAGGCAACATGGAATTTAAATGCCTTGCCTAAGGGCACAATCATAATGGCTCCAGTAGGGCTCGAACTCCAGGCCTTTCGCACCTGAAGCGAACTAGCTACCACTGCGCTATCACAACTTCCACAATAACACATAGAGAGATTATATGGTTGGTGGCATGCACAACGGAGCACTCTGAAGAAAATGTTTTTTGTTTTTTTCCAGCTACGAGGAGTAGCCCGTTTATTTTTTTCATGTTGTAATTAACAACTCTGAAGAAAATGTTATAATTAGACTAAAATGACAGATTCCGCCCACCTCTTTGCATTACTCTATAAGTGATTATTAGTAAAAGCTGTTTCCAAGTTTCCAAGCCCATCACTTTGTTAGAAAGAGAATTGTATAATATTTGGTCAACTAAAGTTGTGGACTATAAATGTGAATGATGATGATGTAAACAATAGGAAGTCCGCCTCCGTGGTCGAGTGGTTACTGTCGCTGACTGGTATACCACTGCAACCTATCATCACTGATGGTCACGGGTTTGAGCCCCGCTCTTTATATGAACAAGTTGGCAGTTTGCTTACAGAGGTTGGTGCAGGAAATGTGTTGTTAGGTAAACTGCCCGTCACTCAAATGGGCAACCGGTAGCGACGTTAAATAAAAAAGGAATTTCTTGTCTTATCTACTTATATATTGTGTATGTGCATTTCTTATGTTGATACTAAAAAAATACAGACGTTATAAGCGACCACAATTACAGAATGTTAATGTTAGTGCCACGTTTCAAACGTTCTTTCAACAAACATATATTTATGTGTGGTACAACTTTCTTAATTGGTAACATATCTAGTTGAACATTTCAGGATTTGTATTTCAAGACATTGTGTTATATAGACACGATATATCAAGTTCATTTAACCCATTCAACACCAAGTAACTGACATGGACTGGTCCATGATATTTTAAGACCAATAAATTAATAAGAAAATTACGTAAAAAAAATAGTAATATTACTGGGGAAAAGTGGAGATCCTGATGAGACGGCTCATCATGACCCGGTTCTTCTGGATTTACACTTTTTATACGCCTATTTAGAGGTCTGTGGTGTTGAAAGGGCTAAAATACAATACAAGAAGTTTATTGCATAAAACAGTTACACATGCTTATAGCAATTGCACAGTAGAAACAGGCAGTGACATGGAATTTTATAAAAAAGCAAAATTGTAAGTTATTAGTATTCAAATATGATGTAACAATGTGTTAGTTTCATTGTTTATTTGCAAAATATATAAATATGGAATGATAGGTGTTCAATTTTTTTTATTTGCACAACAAAAGATTTACCGTAATAAATTTCTGTATTGTCAGCCAATTAATGAATTTCGATCTTAAGAGTTGAATAATGTGGGTAGATTAGTATGAAGTGATACTCAATTTCCAAAATGCTAGAGTTACAATAAGTCTTTCGTTTCGTGGTATGTGTTGGTAACGACAACACTCATTAGCTAAATCATGTGATGATGTATTAAATCATGTGTGGGTTTTGTGTGGGTTTTGTGTGGGTTTTGTTAATTAAGTCCGAGTGCACATTTTTGTGTGTCACCGACCGTAGCATATATTTCCATCCACTACCATACATATTTACAAACATGTTAGTATCAAGTAAAATATTCATATTTGATTAAAATGTAATAAACACAATGATGTTAGTAGAGGCACTGCATGGTTCATTCTACAAGTAGGTCAGATCTTTTGGGAGAAGTGAGAAAGCGTGCGATTTCGTCCTTAAATGGGTGTTCTTTAATGAATTTCTGCAAAATAGGGTTAAAATACACATGACCATTAAATACAACATTTGAATAGGAGTGCTTTATAATGGGTCAGTATATCTTACTGGACAAAATCTTGAATAAAAAGTGTAAAAAAAAAAAAAAAACGGAAAAGTGGAGCCACTAGGGGGCAAAGTCAGGGTACCTAGGGTGACTATTTCGCCAAAGTCGCCCTCTAGAATGAGCCCTGGGCAGGGCTTCAGCTAGTGTGCAATAAGAAGATACAGACTCCACGAGTTCCCTCACATCTCCATATTCTTAGCTGAGGGAGAAGATTATTATCCTTTACATGTAGGGATATCGAGTACAATTCATTTCTTTGTTTAGTTTATACAAATTTATTTTAGCTCTATTGCGAAACAAGTTCTTACAACTTATATTAATCACCCTCGAGGCCTCATTCCTGATGGAATCCATCGCCACGAGAGAGAGAGAGGTGATGTGGAATTTAAATGCCTTGCCTAAGGGCACAATCATAACGGCACCAGCGAGGCTCAAACTCTAGACCTTTCACATCTGAAGTGAACACGCTACCACTGCGCTATCACGACTTCCACTGTTTGATTTGGGGGATTAAATTTGCACCAGCAGCTTTGGTAATACGGCTACTCTCCAGTATTGGTGGAGGAAGACCCCGGGTGCCCCTCCGAGCAGTATTACAGACTGGGACGGGCACCCAGGTAGAACCACCGATCTTCTGCAAGCCAGTTGGACAGCTTCCTCACATGAAATAATTTTCCACTCCAGTGGGATTCGAACATACAGCGGTGAGGGGCAAGTGAGTTGAAGTCTAAGTTGAAGTATAAACCCTGAGCAGAGCATTAGGTTTAATTAGTCTAACATGTTAGCACTACACATGTACATACCTGTAGGTAGCATCTTCTTGCCTAGAACACAGAAATATCACGGCGAAATTATCACAGTGCAATATCTCGGTTGGGTTTTCTGCACTACCCAACCAACCAACCTACCAATACAATAACCTCCACATTTCCAACTTAACCCCAAACAGTAATATTCACATTGTCTACCTCACCCACCAATCTACTATCAATACAGTAACATCCACATTTCCAACTTAACCCCAAACAGTAATATTCACATTGTCTACCTCACCCATCAATCTACTATCAATACAGTAACATCCACATGTGTCTACCTTACCCCATCCACCAACCAACAATATTACATCCACATTTGATCCCTTACCCCATCCACCAACCAACAATATTAAATCCACATTTCATCCCTTACCCCATCCACCAACCAACAATATTACATCCACATTTGTTCCCTTACCCCACCCACCAACCAACAATATTACATCCACATTTGATCCCTTACCCCATCCACCAACCAACAATATTAAATCCACATTTCATCCCTTACCCCATCCACCAACCAACAATATTACATCCATATTTGTTCCCTTACCCCATCCAACAATATTACATCCACATTTGTTCCCTTACCCCATCCACCAACCAACACTATTACATCCACACTTGTTCCCTTACCCCATCCACCAACCAACAATATTACATCCACATTTGAGCCCTTACGCCATCCACCAACCAACAATATTACATCCACATTTGTTCCCTTACCCCATCCACCAACCAACAATATTACATCCACATTTGATCCCTTACCCCATCCACCAACCAACAATATTACATCCACATTTGAGCCCTTACCCCATCCACCAACCAACAATATTACATCCACATTTGTTCCCTTACCCCATCCACCAACCAACAATATTACATCCACATTTGTTCCCTTACCCCATCCACCAACCAACAATATTACATCCACATTTGTTCCCTTACCCATCCCCCACCAACAATATACATCCCATTTCATCCCTTACCCCATCCACCAACCAACAATATTACATCCACCTTTGTTCCCTTACCCCATCCACCAACCAACAATATTACATCCATATTTGTTCCCTTACCCCATCCACCAACCAACAATATTACATCCACATTTCATCCCTTACCCCATCCACCAACCAACAATATTACATCCACATTTGTTCCCTTACCCCATCCACCAACCAACAATATTACATCCACATTTGAGCCCTTACTCCATCCACCAACCAACAATATTACATCCACATTTGTTCCCTTACCCCATGTCGTATTGGTAATGGCTTCAAGAGGTGCTTCTATGAGGGAAATGGTTAAATAACATAAATTAGATATTTTTCAACTGGATGAAACACCAAACAACTATCGTGTAACATTTACTATGACACATACTTATTTCTGTTTGTAGAATAGTACAGGTTGGTATTCTCATCGTGCACAGACTGACTAGTCTGTTCAATATCGGTTATGAATGCATCAAAGAACTCCTCAATGTCTAGCTTAACTTTCTCTGTTACCTGCTCACGGAATCTCTAAAACAGAAAATAGTAAGTTAAATAGTTAACAGTAAGAAATGAACACTATTTCTTAGAATTACAGTTCAAACCTGTCCAATTAGCTTCTCAACGATGCTACCCGGGTTCAATCCTCGAACCGGGAAGTATTTGAGATGGTACGTTGGTCGCCAGACCGGACAGGTGGGTTTTCTCCGGGTACGGTTTCCTCCCACATGAATGATCACACTTGGCTGATCCAGGATCCTCAGTAACCATTGAGCCGATGCCTCCAGGACCCTCAGTAACCATTGAGCTGATGCCTCCAGGGCCCCCAGTAACCATTGGGCTGATGCCTCCAGGACCCTCAGTAACCATTGGGCTGATGCCTCCAGGGCCCTCAGTAACCATTGAGTCGATGCCTCCAGGACCCTCATAACCATTGGCGATGCCTCCAGGACCCTCAGTAACCATTGGCTGATGCCTCCAGGGCCCCCGTAACCATTGGGCTGATGCCTCCAGGACCCTCAGTAACCATTGGGCCGATGCCTCCAGGACCCTCAGTAACCATTGGGCGATGCCTCCAGGACCCTCGGTAACCATTGGGCTGATGCCTCCAGGACCCTCAGTAACCATTGGGCCGATGCCTCCAGGACCCTCAGTAACCATTGGGCCGATGCCTCCAGGACCCTCGGTAACCATTGGGTGATGCCTCCAGTACCCTCAGTAACCATTGGGCCGATACCTTCAGGACCCTAGGTAATCATTGGGCTGATGCCTCCAGGCCCTAGGTAACCATTGGGCTGATGCCTCCAGGACCCTCAGTAACCATTGGGCCGATGCCTCCAGGACCCTCAGTAACCATTGGCCGATGCCTTCAGGACCCTCAGTAACCATTGGGCGATGCCTTCAGGACCCTCAGTAACCATTGGGCCGATGCCTCCAGGACCCTCAGTAACCATTGGGCCGATGCCTTCAGGACCCTCAGTAACCATTAACCATAAGCTTTCAGTGTAAGCTTGCAAAAAATAATCTTACTGTAGTGCATGCCATCTACTGCATTCTACATGTACATGAATTTTGAAGTAAAATATTTCTTTACTGTTTGTATTGTTAAACATTATTTGAGGACCATAATATGCATCAGCCATCAACTTAAACCCACTGCAACAATTCCAGGGTGGACCGTATCACCCTTAAATATGTTCAAATTCAGGGCTCATTATAGAGGGCGACATAGGCGAAATGGCCCTAGGGACCCTGACATCGCCCCTTGGGGGCCGCACCATAAAATTATTTTTAATTTTTCATACAAATATTTTGTACAATAAGCTACACTAACAGTTGTAAAGCACTCCTATTCAAATGTTCTTCTTAACCCATTTCATTCTGGATACCGTTTAAACAGTATTTGCAAAGAACATAGAGCCAGATCAGCTGCCACAGACAGTGCCGTCTGATCAGGCTCTATGCTGTTTGCTATTCAGATGATCTTGCTAAGACACTTGGCTATGTAGCAAACAACATAGATCCTGATCAGCATGCAGCATTATGCTGCGGCTGATCTGGATCTATGCTGTTTGCAAAAGCCTTTAAATGTATCCAGAATGAAATGGGTTAATGATCATATCATGTATTTTAATCCTATTTTGTTGAAATTTATTCAATAATACCAATCTAAGGACGCAATCGTGCCCTTTCTCACTTCTCCCAAACATTCTACCTTAGGGTGAGCCCTGATATTGATCTACAATAATCTATCAATGGTGTCATCTAGTAGCAACCATCAACTTCTCTAAAATGTTGCTGTGACCTTGATCTTCAACCTATTGACCCCAAAATCAATAGAGGTCATATATATATATATATTGTATTAAATAATCAACAATCTCTGCACAAATCTCAACTCAACCATGGACATTACATTAATTTTAATTTTCTCTGTGACCTTTGACTTTTACTGATCCAAAATCAACAGGGTCTACCAATCAACATAAACCTGTCTATACAGCTACATGTATCGACAATCTAAACTCAACCATTTAAACTACCGAGCGTACAACTTTTTGAATTACACGTTGTGGTGACCTTGACCTTTGATCACTGGTTTCCAAAATCAGTCTTCTACTGGTGAACACCAACCTCCATACAATGCTACCAGAATCTCGGGGGGGGGGAAACAATTACCTTGTTATGTTAACAAAGTGTTTCCTAAATTCATAGTAAAGGTCACTGTAACATTGATCTTTAAGCTATTAACAATATGAGTCATCTAACTGATACCAGTCACCATAAACCTCCGTACCATGTTTGAGGAATGTGCTAAGCGTTGTCAAGTTATCGAGCAGACAAGAGATTGCCTATTGTCGGACATGTGCAAAGCAATATATCAGGGTTCATTCTAGGTCAGAATTTTTGGGAAAAGTGAGAAAGCGTGTGATCGCTTCCTTAAATGGTGTTCTTTAATATACTTCTGCAAAATAAGGTTAAAATGCACAATACAACCATTAAATACAACATTTGAATAGAACGAGTGCTTTATAATGGGCCAGTGTATCTATCTTATCAAAATTTTGTTTGAAAATCGTAGAGGGTGAAGTCAGGGTCCCTAGGGCGACAATTTCGCTCACATTGCCCTCTAGAATGATCCCTGTATAATACATATACAAATGTTTGCTGTTATTTTCAAAGAGTGGGCCTGGGCATAATACGTATTTGTTATACGTCACGTGACTACCCCAGACAAAATTTGCCATACCCGAGCAGGCGACATTGTTAGATAATTTTATTACATTGGTGCACCTGTATTTCTAATGCTATTAATACCACAGGGATTCGGCACGTTTGGGGGTACTAGTATATATATTTAAGTACAGGGATTCTACTCTGTGGGATGACAGATTTCGCATCGATCAGTAAAATGGCCCTATCTGAAACAATTTTGTACAAAGCTGTCCAAATATAACGCCTATCCCGAGTTTTTATATTGTTCTTCAAATAAAACACAACTTTAAGCTGCATGCATGTATACTTTGCAAACAATTGCCACATACATTGGCCATAGCAGGTCACATTTCCATACTAGGACACGGGTTCTGTCAGCAACAAAAAAATCTTCGACGGGAGAGTTTTAACTGTGAATAACATTATCAATAAAATGTGTTTACACTAACGTGTAGGTTTATTCGGCAAAAATGTACGTCAAAAAGAGATTTCGTAGCATTTTCAATTTGTTTTGAAAATTTCTAAAGCGGCGCAATTCGCGTTGAAACGAGCGTTCTGATTGGATTATGATTATTCTTCCTATATAAAAAAAACATTCTAATAATCCAATCAGAACGCTCGTTTCAACGCTCGTTTCAACGCCGCTATAGAAATTTTCAAAACAAATTGAAAATGCTACGAAATCTCTTTTTGACGTACATTATTGCCGAATAAACCTACACGTTAGTGTAAACACATTTTATTGATAATGTTATTCACAGTTAAAACTCTCCCGTCGAAGATTTTTTTTTGTTGCTGACAGAACCCGTGTCCTAGTATGGAAATGTGACCTGCTATGGCCAATGTATGTGGCAATTGTTTGCAAAGTATACATGCATGCAGCTTAAAGTTGTGTTTTATTTGAAGAACAATATAAAGACTCGGGATAGGCGTTGTATTTGGACAGATTTGTACAAAATTGTTTCAGATAGGGCCATTTTACTGATCGATGCGAAATCTGACATCCCACAGAGTAGAATCCCTGTACATAAATATATATACTAGTACCCCCAAACGTGCCGAATCCCTGTGATTAATACCTGAGCATCGTTTACAAGTCGCTGTAACTTTATCTGTTGCTCAAAACTGCTATCTAACATCGTTGGCTCTGTAAAGAAAGATAGCATACAGGTTTTGTAACAATTATCTTGTATAATAAATATTAATCTTGTAAAATAAATATAGCAACAACTCGTCAATAACAGGGATTTACATGTATTTCACCAAAACCTGGTCTTACACTAGTCTCATGACTGCCGAGGGCTCAGGGCTGTACATTGTAACTAATCATAAATGTTGTCAAAACTTGTGCATGGTTCCCACTGGCAGTCGCCACTGGCTTCAGGTCAAGCCTCGCGTAGTGTAGTAACTTAAGCGCCACAACCATGCCAGGTATTTATCTTGTTTTCCAATCCTTTGTTATCTTCCTGCAACCTGTGTGTTTATATAATTTCGATGCATATATGCTCTTTGTACAAAAGAAGAACAATAAATAAAGTTTAAGCTAACCATGCCTCATTTCATTGCACTACATACGTACAATCTTTAAAGATCCCAGCTCAGTATATGGAAGAAGAAGAGAATATGTGGCTCCCAATGGTAGAGTGTTTCATATGAAATGATTCCGAATTGAGAGGTCCCTGGTTCGATACTCGGTCACATCACGTATGTTATGTTCAGTAGCATGTCTGATCAAGCGCTTCTGGTTCTGGATATATACATTGTACATTGCAGGGCCTTTCAGAGTAAGCGAAATGGGAGCGAGATGGGATGATGACACTAATCCCGATGTTGGAGGGCTGATCTGAAGCCCTGAACTGTCTGTGCACACATGAATGATTCACTTAGATTATTCCACTTGATTATAATTTGTGGAATGAGTTTATATACTGTTCACTTATGCACTGAAATGGCGTAAAACAAAAGTTTATATGAGCTTGTTTAGACACAATGTTGCTACACAATTGTCAAATGCCTTGGGTTTTATAAGGCACTTACAACGGTTTGGGGTCAGAAATGAATGACATGGCATTGCTGGTACCAGCCCCTAGGTCACCTTGTAGAATAACGCATGTCTTGACGTCTTACTTCGATCTTGTAGTGGCGGAAGGTTAAGTTCCTTCAGCATATTTGTGCTGCAGTCTTGGTCACTGGAGGAGTAGTCACCATTGATGAACCTGTTAAACCTCGTTGGACCCTCTCAATGCTGTTGGTGTCCTTTTGTAGGTCGGGGTCCCAGACTATGGAGCTATAATCTAGTGTGGATCTAACGAGTGCTAAGTAGGCTGTTATTCTGCAGGTCTTTGTGCAGTGCTTCAAGTTCCGTTTCAGGAATCCTAGGGTAGAGTTGGCTTTCTTGGTGATGTTGGTTACATGTATACTGGTGGGAGTTGAACTTGAGGTTGTCAGATAAGGTTACAACGAGGTGTTTCGTTGATTTGCTGTAGGATATTGTTGTGTAGTTGGTAAAAGTAGCTTGATGTCTGGTTGTCTTAGTGGTTGATGCTGATGATGTCACACTTGTTGTCGTATAAACGCATACCCCACATTGATGCACAGTGTTCTAGTTGTTTCAAGTTGGATATGGTCCTTTGTAGTCTTGATTCGCCGATACAGCAGACAATCATCTGCGAAGAGTCATACCGTTGATTTCACACAGTCTGGTAGGTCATTGATGTGACATAGGAACCTCAGTGGCCCAAGGCCAGTTCCTTGAGGTATGCCGGAGTCAACTGTGACAGAGTCTGAAGCATTGCCATCCACTACAACCCGCATGGATCTCTTCACCAGGAAGTCTCTAAGCCAGTCGTTGAGGGTTCCGACATTGCCATCCACTACAACCCGCATTGGATCTCTTCACCAGGAAGTCTCTAAGCCAGTCGTTGATGGTTCCGACATTGCCGTCCACTACAACCCGCATTGAACTCTTCACCAGGAAGTCTCTAAGCCAGTCGTTGATGGTTCCGACATTACCGTCCACTACAACCCGCATTGACTCTTCACCAGAAGTCTCTAAGCCAGTCGTTGATGGTTCGGACATTGCCCTCCACTACAACCTGCATGGATCTCTTCACCAGGAAGTCTCAAAGCCAGTCGTTGATGGTTCGGACATTGCCATCCACTACAACCTGCATGGATCTCTTCACCAGGAAGTCTCTAAGCCAGTCGTTGATGGTTCGGACATTGCCGTCCACTACAACACGCATGGATCTCTTCACCAGGAAGTCTCTAAGCCAGTCGTTGATGGTTCGGACATTGCCGTCCACAACAACCCGCATGGATCTCTTCATCAGGAAGTCTCAAGGCCAGTTGTTGATGTTTCCGCCAATACCATACATCTTTAACTTATGCAGGAGGTGTTTGTGGGGTACAATATCGAATGCTTTTGAGAAGTCATGTCTACTTGGGCTCCTACGTCATGATGTCGAACGGTCCCAGGTTCGATACTCGGTCAGGTCACGTATGTAGGTCCCCCGCAAGGGATTTGACATGAATGGAACATACATATACTAAGCATACACAGGAGAACATCTCTGTCACCAAGTTCAGGGTTTCACATAAAAATTAAAATGATAAACCTTATAAATTTATGAAATACAAACTAAATTACTAATAACAACAAAAGCATTTCCGAGTCCGAACTTCATTACTCGAAAACATGTTAAGTTAACAGTAGTCCACAGGCACACAATTTATTTTTGCCTTATGGTGATATAGTAAGTAATGTTTACTTATTATATGACCATAGGGCAAAAAAAAAGATTTGTGCCTGTGCAGTAGTCCTATATAGAAGACCTCTACATAATTTTGTTTCGATCTGTTATTACCAATGTCGTATCGGTATTCGCCTGTCTAAGGCTTTTCGGTGAATGGCTTCTTGTCAGTCTGTTTTACAGCAGGTGAAATAATATTACTAAGTAAAGGAATCATTTTTACATTTAATGCAATTGTCTAAACTGAGATTGCATAACATGCATTATTGCGCATTATGACATTGTCGCATACTCTGTTCAAGGGATTTTTAGGCTACACATAAATGGGATTAAAGAAAACATCAACATTTGCATACTTTCAAATAAAATGTGAACATTTATCTGCTTTACGCGCAGTTTGGTCTTTGATTAGTAATATGTGAAACTTTAAGTACCAAAGCACCTGTTTTGAGAGCAATGACGTCATTCGCGTTCTGGATGTAAACAAAAATCACGTGAATAAACAAAGGCCGAAAACAGGCGCCGGCCGATATCATGATGTTGACGATAAATGATTTTATTATTATGAACTTGCAAAAATGTGACATTTTACTATCCACGCATTATAGGACTAATTATGAACTTGATAGTAAAATGTTACAGTTTTCAAGTCTAAATATTTGGACTAAGTTAACAGCTCCACTATTGAAAGAATCTTTAGAACATTTTGTCATTCATATACCTCGTTTTTGATTATGTCCACTATTTCTGGTTTCTACTGTCATTCTGTTCTTTCAGCCCAACTTTCATGTAGATATACATGTATGTAATTTCGTAATTTACGTATCCGCTTTAGGAAATCGGTAGAAATTAAATAAATATTCACGAGAGTGCAAGGTGCTTTTTAAAGCCACGCCTCCATGTCAAAGTAAAAGCCACTACCGTACTATTGAGTTAAATACTTCAAATTATTATTATGTGTGGGAAATTGGATAACACGTTTGTTCAGCAGACTGCTGTCGTTTTGAGTATGTTCATGCAGTTCTTCTTTGTTGTTGCTGCCGATATATGTCTGTCTGTCTGTCTGTCTGTCTGTCTGTCTGTCTGTCTGTCTGTCTGTCTGTCTGTCTGTCTGTCTGTCTGTCTGTCTGTCTGTCTGTCTGTCTGTCTGTCTGTCTGTCTGTCTGTCTGTCTGTCTGTCTGTCTGTCTGTCTGTCTGTCTGTCTGTCTGTCTGTCTGTCTGTCTGTCTGTCTGTCTGTCTGTCTGTCTGTCTGTCTGTCTGTCTGTCTGTCTGTCTGTCTGTCTGTCTGTCTGTCTGTCTGTCTGTCTGTCTGTCTGTCTGTCTGGTCTGTCTGTCTGTCTGTTTGTCTGTCTGTCTACCTGTCTGTCCTGTCTTCTGTATACTGTCTGTCTGTCTGTCTGTCTGTCTGTCTGTCTTCTGTCTGTCTGTCTGTCTGTCTGTCCTGTCTTCTGTCTGTCTGTCTTGTCCCTGTCTGTCTGCTGTCTGTCCTGTTGGTCTCTTCTGTCTGTCTGTCTGTCCTGTCTGTCTGTCTGTCTGTCTGTCTGTCTGTATGTATTGCGGGGATGTAGACATGTTATGCGTCAAGCCGAAAAGAAGTTCAAACGATGAGTAACTAAAAGCAAAATATAAAAAGTAATGAATAATAAGTTGTGTTAAAACTTAAAAGTTTAAAAGCAAATTTCTACTCAGAACAAGTTATTTTTAACACTCCATGTCTCAATTAATGAGATTTATTTTAACAAATGTCCCTGACAAGCGAGGTGCCTGGAGCCATGTCATACTGAGTGTTGAGTGTAATATGTAGATGAACTAGAGGCTGGCATGATCAGCAAACAGTCGTATTGAATTGCGCTATGGTAGGGAGATGGGCAATGTCCGGGGTGAGATAGTTCCAATGATAAATGGTTCTTGGGAGAAAGGACAACTTGTAATATTCTGTAGTTGTTGTAATTAACGTTTAACTTAAGGAATGGCAGTGACGTGCGGGACGGAATAGGAGAACTAAATAATTCTCAATGGGGATAGCAACCCGATCATTATAAATTGTATTCATAATGAATAACCTATCTCTATACACCGGAGATGCGTAGATTTAGGGAATGGAGCATGTCTGTAACACTAGAGGTACGATAGAAGTCAGACTTTATCCAACGGGCTGCCCTTCGCTGCGCATGTTCAACTTGGTCTATCAGTGTTTGGTCGACCAAATCTCGGAGCCATATTCCAGTTTGGGTCACACTAGAGTCTGGGGAGCCATGGACTTAAGGGTTTGACATGGATGTCTCTACGTAGACACCCTGTTGTTTGGGTAGATTTCTTTGTTGACATATTTATGAGAGCGTCCCATGACAGGTTATTTGAGATATCCACACCCGTGTATTTGGCTGAGGTGACCGACTCAGTAGGATTCCATGGAGCTATATTGCAGATGTATGTGATAGATAAACTACAGTATCATCTGCAAATATACATACTTATCATGTGGAAGTCGTGATAATGCAGTGGTAACGCGTTCGCTTCAGGTGGGAAAGGCCTGGAGTTCGAGCCCCACTGGAGCCGTTACGATTGTGCCCATAGGTAAGGCATTTAAATACCACGTTGCCCTTTCTCTCTCCCTCGTGGCGATGGGTTCCATCAGGAATGAGGTCTCAATGGTGATTAGCATAAGTTGTAAGAACTTGTTTCGCAATCGAACTAAAATAAATTTGTATAAACTATATAGACTTTGGAACTGATGTTTTGTGAGAGGTCGTTTATAAATATAGGCTAGGAATAGCAGGTGTCCAAGTATGGAGCCCTGTGGGACTCCAGAAGACACCGGAATGGCTTCTGAACGTATACAACTAGAGTCTGGCTAGGGGTGTGTAGGGTTTTGATGTATATTTTGATATTGTTTTGCAATAATGTTGACTATGTTGTGCAATGTGATCCTTCATTCTAGAGTCTAGTATCGGGTTTTCTTAACGAAGTGTAAGTTTATTATTCGAGGGTTGCTTCCCTTCAATAGTTGTAATACTGCGACATTTGAAAATGATCGAACATCTTAACAACAAACGTTGCCATCAATGACGATGCGAACTATAATGCTCTCACAAAATATGAAAAGACGTTCAATTGTTTACATTTTCGACAAGGTCTATATCTAGTGTTGCCATCTATGGTCGATGAAAGCCTTGTCATTGTGTAGACAATGATGAACGTCGTTGTACAATCTATATACATGTACTGCTGGCATCTACTAGTATGATCGATGAAGGCCTTGTCGTTGTGTAAAAAAAGATGAGCGTCGTTGTACAATCTATATACATGTATTGCTGACATCTATGATCGATGAAGGCCTCGTCGTTGTGTAGACAAATATGAGTGTCGTTCTTCAATCATTATGAAGGGTGTGAAGGCTTCCTTGGGACCCCACATGGTTCAGCGGAGGCGATGGTAAATAAGCTCAAATCACCTTGGGACCGAGTGTTCGCAGAAAAGTAATATTGCTGTTCATTTGTTTTACCAAAAAAATATCAAACTTATGTCAAATTGGATTTATCCTTTGCGTTCATTAACTGTGTGCATGCTGGATAAAACAAAGGCTATCAATTGTTCAAATAATTGTAGCAGACGACAATTCAGTAATTATATATTACTGTGTTTTTGTGTTAAACTTCGGTTAAAATGGTTGACTTCAAATCACTTGCCCCTCGCCGCTGTAGGTTCGAATCTCACAGGGGGTGTTAGGAAGCTATCCAGCTGACTTATGGCCGTATGGCCTAAGCTGTTGGTATGACATTAAACCCCATAAACACACAACACAGCTGAAAACTCTGGAAATATGTCACGCGACACAATTCTAATGAAATTACTAACAATACAATTCTAATGAAATGCCATGACATATGTGACTGTTACATCCATCGCTAGCGTACATAGAGTCAACACGACATGTTGCACAGTAGTAGGATGTGTGATATTGGATTTGCCGTATTTAGTTGTGGAGATTCAGCGAATATAATCGTATCATCCATGTACCATAACACCTGAACTTGATAAATGTCGTAGAGTCGAATAATTTATCGTACTTATAATTACATGTATTGAATATTGAATAAAGCTACGTACGGCACATAAATTACATGTATTTGGCTTTTTATTTTTTATTTTCTATAGTCAGTTTCAGGCCATTTTTTATATATAAGTTAACCCATCTCCTATAATTCATAAACCATCATAAGTCACGTTATTTCGTACTTGCTACTACTAATCTAACACGTTTTGCTACTGCTATTCAGGTAATTGATTCACTACACTACTTACACATGTAGGACGTATAATAAAGTATTATAACACGTGTAGGGCAAACATATTTTCGATATTGTTTTCAATCCTCCAGTCCTACAGTCGATCCAGAATGGTTTCGTTATATAAATTCGTTGACATGGAAGCCGTTACCACCAACAACTTCAATATCTTCAATGCTTTTAGCCGATTTGTAATTATCTCAGACAATGCTATAAATCTTCAAATTTCTTAAAGCGACATTAAATCGCAAGAAGCAAATAAAATGCATTGTTCACATATAAATGCATTTTACTACAAATTCTTCTGAATACTTTCGAACACTAACATTGAATCAATAAACAGTGTTTATGTGATCTACAAACTTTCAAAATTGAAAGTAGGATTTCATATAACGATAAATCTGTACCATGTATGGTGTTATTCAGGATACACGCGTTGTATTACGTATGTATGTCTACCCCTATTTACATTATTTTGTTATGTAAACAAACCATGTATATGACGTTTGCTTATTAGTTCAAATACTCAGTTTTTGAGGCAAATATTTGAAAACAACATTATACCATATAATAGGAAATTACATTCTGCAGACATTTGCATTTTCATTGATGTAGTGTCACTTTAATCAAGAACTAGTTTTTAGTCAGTTATGAATAAGGACAACAATGCAGGAGATATGTGTTCGCCTTGGTTGACACAGGACTCAGACATATTGCAATTTGCAATTGTTTTCGCAAATGACTTTTTCTTGTGATACATACTGTAAATATAAAGAAAGTAAACTTTACAATAACGAAAGTCTATAGATCAGGTATTGTTTTATAATCAATAAGAAAATCAGAATGTTTCTAGCCATATACGGATCAATAAACAAAATACAGCAGCTTACGGTTGAACAATAACAATACAAACTAATCACATATTTCTACTACTATTACTTAAGATGATATTGTACACATACTTTACCACACGTGCGTATTGCCATTGTAATTGTTACTAGATTCTGTGTATGGCTGTCTTTAAGCTGGTTTCATTAGTTTCCTATCAATCATATCTACACATTGTTATATAGATTTATTGTCATTAATTGTCTCATTTCCCCTTTCTACTCTATTAGACAATTACATATTCCATTACATATTATATATTATAGTTTCTCTACTTTTCAGCGTTTACATATGTGGAGTTGTTGTTATAGTCCTATCTTTTAATTGCATTTGGTTTGTATATATGTTGAGGGTCTCATGGTGGATTAACTTTTGAGTTCTCTCGTAAATAATATCTTTATTATTATTGTTATTATTATTATTATTATTATTATTATACATATGCTATCTGTCGAATTTGACACACTGATACGCTACGGGAAGTAAACAAACTAGCACCGAGTACGCATGCGTTACTTAAAAGGAACTAGTTATGATACGGATGTTTCTAGTTTGATACGTTCACGTGACCATATCAAACCAGCAAGCGCAATATCAGACTGGAAAACACAGCGAATGCACCTGGGTCTGGGTAGTAGACAGTACTGTGGTAGGCAAATAAAGACAAACTATAGGCTAATATCTAAGTAATAAATCACCATAATAATTTTGAACATCCATATTGAATATTGCAAATTGTGAGAAATTATGCAAGTGTGGGCATTTGTCTACGTTACAATTCATGTAGATTGTGTTTTATTCTGTCAAATACACTGTCAACATAATGGAGTATATCCTACCTTCATGGTAATAATGGTCACAAACGACATGCCTAATAAACCTTTCGTGACGTCATAGCGATGCATACATATGACGTCATATGTTCACATATGGATGATAAACTTTGAAAAGTTCATGAATATTTGGTAATCCATTCCTTTCAAAAAATGTCTAAAACTTGTTTCTTATCAGAAGATAGGATAGATAGAATATCAGGTTACTGCCATATAGCCTACAATTAATTTAAATTATTAGGCTCATCTCCAAAAAAAATACAATATTGTCTTCTACTCGCCTAATACATTAAAATATATAAGACAGTAACTTAATATTCTCTACATAGGTCTGCAGATCATTATCTGCTTCGTTATGTGGCACTCTTATTAGGTTACCAAGTTCATATATACGCTGTGTTGTAGTTACTTGTCACAAATACACTGTCCGCATCTGTTTAGATACACCTATCTTAGATATATTTCCGACATCATTGAACATAATTCGCTATTAAAGTTTGAAATTATGACTATGATTACAATTTACATAATTATACAACTTTTAGCTGCTTCGTTACGTAACACTCTTTTTGCGTCACCAATTTCGCTAACGCGCTTCCGGTGGAATGAAGATCGTCTACGCCTGAATGTAGCACTCTTCTTCTCGACCTTACATCCGGCGGAAGACATAGCTGCCACCTCGATAATGTCTTTAACACTTTTCTTGGAAGTTTTCGCTGATACTTCAGAATACATCACTGCATCTATGGTCTTTGCTGTTTTCATTCCCTTTTCACAAATAAAAACAATGAATATATGTGTGTGTGCATGATATGAATAAGGCAAAGCCTCGGCGCGAGCTCAAGCATAGACCTGCAGAGGCCCAGAGGTTATAAAACTTTTCTCAGATCTCAAACTCAAGCTCAAGTGATCTGATTCGTTAAATTTGAGTGTTACGTCAGCTGAACCAATCAGACGATTGAGACTGAGTTTTGAGATTGGAGAAAAGTTTTATAACCTCCACAGTCTGCAGTATAACCATTTGGAGACGGATCTGTAGTCCAGTGGTTAATACGCTGGACTGGTAATCCAGGGATCGCAGGTTCAATCCCCCGTCTGACCCTAATAAAATTAACAGTCTTTCAGATGGGACGTTAAACCGAGGTCTCATGGCGGTGCTTTACACCGTACACGTAAAAGAACCAAAGGAGACTCTGGAATGGGTCTCTGTCTGTATCATGCACTATCCTCCAAAATCTGAAATGACTAATCTCTTCAGGAGGCGTCGCTCATATGGGTAACCTCTAGCGACGATAAATAAACGTAAAACACACACAAACCATTTGGAGTAGTTATTGTGTATTTAAATAATATGAAATATGCACTACATATCAACGGGGAAAGCCAGTAAACGGTTGAAATCAAAATCAATTACTGAACTAGATATCATAGAACTAATATGACTACATCCCCGCGAGTGATGGGAAATCTAATGAACTGATAGACTGAGGATAACTCGCATTATGCTTGGCTTAATATATGTCAGGTTTGCAGGTGGATCTTTCTTCCATGTTAGACTGCCACTACAGTCAAGTCTGTGTTAGTAGTCACCACCATTAAACAGCCAACCTGTATTAATCAGCCAGTATACAGATTCCCAAGGCTGTGTGATTAGTGCAGTGGTTGTTAGCGTGCTCGATTCTCACCAATGCAATTCGGGTAAAATTCTCGGACCGGGAAGTATGTGAGATGGTACGGTGGTCGCCAGATCGGACAGGTGGGTTTTCTCCGGGTACTCCGGTTTCCTTCCACACGAATGGCCACATTTACGCTTTCTTCCGCGCCAACGAGAGTGATTAATATAAGGTGCTAGAACTTGCTTCTCAATCGTAAAATAAATCGAGCTTAAACTTTAATTGCCAATATGTTGTTTTATTATACAGTTGACCTCTATTAAGTAGCCACCTGTGCTAAGCAGCCACTCTCTGTTATTCCCTTGGATGGCTGTTTAAGACAGGTTTGGTTGTATATGGTTTACTTTACCTGATCATAGGAGACAATGGTGTGGTCTTTCTTTCTGATCTTCTCCGTACTTTTGTTGTCCCTGAGATCTTTTTGACAGCCAACCAAGATTATGGGCTGCTTGGGACAGTTCTCGCGGATTTCAGGATACCACTGAAACAAAGAGAAGTGGACCTACAATTAACAGCAGTAGTGTGACGCTTCATTCAGCTAGCTCAAAAACAATCCAGCACGGTAATAAAAATTAATTGGGTTCATTTGAAAAATATATCTATTTTTACTTCATCCTATTGGTAGGTGGTTATTTCATCCTATTGGTACGTGGTTATCTATTTTTACTTCATCCTATTGGTAGGTGGTTATTTCATCCTATTGGTAGGTGGTTATTTCATCCTATTGGTAGGTGGTTATTTCATCCTATTGGTACGTGGTTATTTCATCCTATTGGTAGGTGGTTATTTCATCCTATTGGTAGTGGTTACTTCATCCTATTGGTACGGGTTATCTATTTTTACTTCATCCTTTGGTAGTGGTATTTTCCTATTGTAGGTGGTTATTTCATCCTATTGGT
Source organism: Archivesica marissinica (assembly GCA_014843695.1). NCBI lineage: Eukaryota > Metazoa > Mollusca > Bivalvia > Venerida > Vesicomyidae > Archivesica > Archivesica marissinica. The sequence continues at coordinate 15,985,326 of CM026394.1, read as the reverse complement.
AGTGGTTATTCATCCTATTGGTCGTGGTTATTCATCCTATTGGTACGTGTTATTCACCTATGGTAGGTGGTTATTCATCCTATTGGTACGTGGTTTTATTTTTACTTATCCTATTGGTACTGGTTATTTCATCTATTGGTAGTGGTTATTCCATCCTATTGGTAGGTGGTTATTCATCCTATTGGTAGGTGGTTACTATTTTTACTTCATCTATTGGAGTGGTTATTATTTTACTCTCTATTGGAGTGGTTATTTCATCCTATTGGTAGGTGGTTATTTCATCCTATTGGTAGGTGGTTATTTCATCCTATTGGTACGTGGTTATTTCATCCTATTGGTAGGTGGTTATTTCATCCTATTGGTAGGTGGTTATTTCATCCTATTGGTAGGTGGTTATTTCATCCTATTGGTAGGTGGTTATTTCATCCTATTGGTAGGTGGTTACTTCATCCTATTGGTAGGTGGTTATTTCATCCTATTGGTAGGTGGTTATTTCATCCTATTTTTACTTCATGGTTGCAGTAAGGTATAAGTTTGTGTTTTTTGTTAATTTATTGTTTATACAGTCTACATCCGTCGTGTCGAATTCCGTCGGACCGAACAAAATACTTCCGACTTCCGACCGAAGTTTGACGTTATGAAATTCGATATAAACGGAGCCAGTTATATGTAAAAGGATAGTGTCTGAAACGGTACTTTGATCCGACTTCGAGATAACCGGAGAATTCGACATAACCGACTTTGACATAACGAATGTAGACTGTAGTTTAAATGTATGAGATTCAACATGATTATCTAATAAAACATACCTCTTTCTGATATTAGTGGTTTGTATAAAGTACCAATTTGACACACTCTCTTATACTGTTCTATTAATCCAACTACAGTTAAACCTGTATTAAGCAGCCAGCCAAGGGAATCACAGAGAGTGGCTGCTTAGCACAGGTGACTGCTTAATAGAGGTCAAATATATAGTAAAACAACATATTGGGAATCTGGAAGCTGGCTGCTTAATACAGGCTGGATGCTTAATAGAGGTGACCACTCGCACATGTTTGACTGTACTTTTAACCCAACGAGATGTCGCAAAATATGCACGCACTAATGTATTCAATTAATTAGCTAAAACTGTTGGTACTATAAATTGGGTTGCTTGTTGGTAAACATATCAATGTGAAAATACATTCTTTAATGAGGGAATTAGTTTAAACATTTACTTCCCAATATTATACCGTTTGAGCAATGCATACATTACGCATATACGTACAGAAAGGGGATTAGAATGAATAACAGAGTCTTATATAATTATTCTCCTCTGAGATGATAATGAGGGATTTACTGCGGGAATACAAGAACGTAACACAATAGTGTTTGCTTGAGACTTAGTATATTTGAAAACTTCACACGTTCTATATGTCTGAGAAGTGTGTACTCCATTAATGTCAAACCCCTTGCGGGGACCTAGACTGTTTTCCTGGGCAGGATTAGCCGACCTGAGCTTTCAACCAGTACTAAGCCATGTTTGTGAGGTACATTGCTAAATGACACTTCATACGTGGTCTGACCGAGAATCGAAGCCGGGACCGTTCGATTCCAAATACGACGCTCTACCATGGACCACGGACGCCATACTCGTCAGCAGGTAAAAATAGGGATTGGTGTATTTCGGCCGGAAAAATCGAAAGTGAACACTTTGTTCAAATGTTATCCCTTTTTGTGATAAATTAGATCGTTATAAAATATTATATATATGATAAAAACATAAAGTATGTGGAATATAGTGTATCTACTAGTGGATATGTGTTCATCTTATCTTTATCGCATAATAACACATATATAACACCTTGCACATGTATAGTAGAGGAAATATCCGTGATATTCCGATTCAATGCAATTTCATGAACAAAGATTACAAATGCTGTCTAGCCTATTTATTCCAGGGAATCTACCAAGCTTATTTTCTAAATGTGCACACACTCTGTTTTCAAGTAACTTATTAGGTATAGTATCTAAATATGTCTCTAGTTTGGATACAGTCTGAATAGAGTGTGTGTTTTTACGTTTATTTATCGTCGCTACCGGTTGCCCATGATCCACGCCTCCTGAAGAGATTAGTAATTTTAGATGTGTGGATGATAGTGCAATGATACAGACACAGAGACCCATTCCAGAGTCGCCGCTGGTTCTTTTACGTACACGGTGTACAGCACCGGCACGAGACCTCGGTTTAAAGTCCCATCTGAAAGACTGTTAATTTTATCGGGTCAGACAGGGGATTGAACCTGCGATCCCTGGATTACCAATCCAGCGTGTTACCACTGGACTACAGATCAGTCCGTATAACCGTGGACTGAGCAGCTTAATTTTAATATCGTCTTTTTAAGCACATTGCTTTTTTAGTCCCATATACCTTAGTAACGACGTTCTCCAGAGATTCCGGAACGCCGACGGAATAGCATAGCAAAATAATGTCGGCGTCGTTATACGACATTGGTCGGACCCGACTGTACTCATCTTTACCTGTAAATAGATCATTGTTGGCGTTTTACTGCATCAGCTTTCATAGTAAATATACTAGAGGACATCGAAAACAAACACTTCGGATACGTGTGTTTTTACATGAAAAACAATAACTATATAATACATATATGCATTTTCTTAAAGACCAATTCATTGTCGTCATATTGATACCAACATATTTCAAATTGATGTAGTAATAAAGAAATTATCGTAAGATAAAGATAATGCTCCAAAAATCGAAAGTAACACTTTTGGCTAATTGTGATTAGAATGCAAATGTGAACGTGATGAACCAACTTTTCGCGCTTACTTTAAGAAATAAAACTGGTGAATAATGACACAACCTATCTTGACAGTCCCTTTTCAACAGTAGATTTATAATAATAATAATAATAATAATACTTTATTATACGAGAGAACTCATTTAAACGTTAATCTACCATGACGCCCTCAACATATATACAAATCAAATGCAATTAACAGATAGGACATTAAGTGAAAACTGCACATTTGAATTATAAAGTAATGTTAAAGCTGAAAATTAGAGAAATTACATATAATATGTTATGGAATATGATGATATATGGAATTGTCTAGTAGAGTAGAAAAGGGGAATGAACAATTAACGTCAATACATCTATATAACAATGTGCAGATATGACTTATAGGAGTATCTTGAAAATGAGTATGAGTATGTACACATTTATTTTAGCTCGATTGCGAAACAAGTTATTACAACTTATATTAATCACTTTCGAGACCTCATTCCTGGTGGAATCCATCGCCACGATGGAGAGAGAAGAGGCAACGTGGAATTTAAATGCCTTGCCTAAGGGCACAATCGTAACGGCTCAAGCAGAGGCTCGAACTCGGGGCATTTCGCGCCTGAAGCGAACGACCTACCACTGCGCTATCACGACTTCCACGTGATAAGTCTGTATCTTTGCAGATGATGTTGTAGTTTATCTATCACTGACATTTGTAAATGAATCGATCACACTCCAACACGATCTTAAGATGTTAGAATAGTGGGAGTTGGAGGCTATCACGACTTCCACACTAAGTATGAACTCATCTTTAAGACAGCCAATCTCATAATATAATCTTATACTAATTGCTGTCCAACATACACGTCCAACCACATTTTAAACACATTTACGTATGGTATATACACACTACGAGACTCCACGGATATGTGGAACAGACTTTAGTACACACTGGGAGACATTAGTCAGTTACTGCCCCTTAAATACTCTTCAAAGCGGAGTCGGTCCGTTTAACTGGTTTCCTTATGCTTTTATCGGTGTTTCCTTTGCACGACATGCTATCAATTTCCATCCACTTTCTCATCTTATCATTATTAAATCCCGATATATTTCCTTTTGTCTTTACTTACATTGGATAATTTGTCCACTGTAAGTGTTTATCATTTAATAAACTCGACTTCACATTCAAAATCACATTAATCATACTCCACCATTTGGTTAGGAAACAACAGTAAAAACAAAGGATTCCAACTAGAAGAAGAACAAATATACATTTCGGGATAAATCGGACTTTATCTGCCAAGGGAGGTAATAGAAAAACCAGCAATACTTCTCAATGGTAATACCAGTCATCACATAACCACATTTGCATATTATAAAATTGCTCATATATTCAGCATGGACGTAATGTATTCACGACTATCCTGACCAATCACGTAATGTATTCACGACTCATCCTGACCAATCACGTAATGTATTCACGACTCATCCTGACCAATCACGTAATGTATTCACGACTCATCCTGACCAATCAAAATGTGGACGACTGTTATACATAAAGCAGCATATTTATAACGGTCAACACAGACGGATCTGTAGTCCAGTGGTAACACACTGGACTGGTAATCCAGGGATCGCAGGTTCGATCCCCCGTCTGACCCTAATAAAATTAACAGTCTTTCAGATGGGACGTTAAACCGAGGTCTCGTGTCGGTGCTTTACACCGTGCACGTAAAAGAACCAGAGGAGACTCTGGAATGTGTCTCTGTCTGTATCATTGCACTATCCTCCAAGCATCTAAAATAACTAATCTCTTCAGGAGGCGTCGCTCATATGGGCAAACGGTAGCGACGATAAATAAACGTAAAACACACACATAAAGGTCAAATATATAAATTAACAGAAGAATAAAGATAAGCATGACTGACAGGCCCAGCATCTTTTCATCTTCGATATCAGAACTATCCACACTATTAATACTACTTTATTATGGAGCTGTGCGTGTTCAAGGGTTAATGTGTCGGCAATCTATGCTTCATTTTGTAACCTAATCCCCACAGTAACTCTTTGTTGATAACAGTTGTTTCATGATGATGTATATTTTTCGTAAACAAGTTTATCGGTATTAGATTTAAATTCAGTTATGTCTATTGCGTGATACTGACTCATGTATTCCGCTTGAAATCAGCTGTTTTGATCTATACTTCATTCCCTAACACTGGAACTAGAACAAGCGTGTGGTTGATATACACATCCTTCCAGGTGGTCCCTGGTACAACCACAGTCGCTTGGGATCTGGACAAATATTTGCAGGTTCAAAACCACAAAACACAAAAAATAAATATTTTGTTCTTCTTTTGTTTAAGAACACTATGATACACAATAGGCTTGGCACTATACATACACATGTTAGGCCATTCCAAACAAGTTTTAGAATGACACCTGTGTGTGTTTTGCGTTTATTTATCGTCGCTACCGGTTTCCCATATCAGCGACGCCTCCTGAAGATATTAGTCATTTTAGATTTTGGCGGATAGTGCACGATACAGACAGAGACCCATTCCAGAGTATCCTCTGGTTCTTTTACGTGCACGGTGTAAAGCACCGACACGAGACCTCGGTTTAACGTCCCATCTGAAAGACTGTTAATTGTATTAGGGTCAGACGGGGGATGACACCCCGTTACTATCAAGGCTATATACTGATGTCTAAACAATAGTGTCAAGCCTATAGTGTATCATAGTGTTCTTAAAACCCAAATACAATTTGTTTCTAGTTGTGTGGTTTTGAATCGGCAAACATTTGTCCAGACCCCACGCGTCTGTGGGTACAGCCAGATCGGACTTGATTAGCTCCCGATATAGCACAAGCTAGGGTAATTTGGCAGGAACCTGTCGGACCCCAAGCGTCTGTGGGTACAGCCAGGTCGGACTTGATTAACCCCCGATATAGCACAAGCTATGGGAATTTGTCAGGAACCTATCGGACCCCAAGCGTCTGTGGGTACAGCCAGGTCGGACTTGATTAACCCCCGATATAGCACAAGCTAGGGGAATTTGTCAGGAACCTATCGGACCCCAAGCGCTGTGGTACAGCCAGGTCGGACTTGATTAACCCCGATATAGCACAAGCTTGGGGAATTTGTCAGGAACCTATCGGACCCCAAGCGTCTGTGGGTACAGCCAGGTCGGACTTGATACCCCCGATATAGCACAAGCTTGGGGAATTTGTCAGGAACCTATCGGACCCCAAGCGTCTGTGGGTACAGCCAGGTCGGACTTGATCAGCTCCCGATATAGCACAAGCTAGGGGAATTTGTCAGGAACCTATCGGACCCCAAGCGTCTGTGGGTACAGCCAGGTCGGACTTGATCAGCTCCCGATATAGCACAAGCTTGGGGAATTTGTCAGGAACCTATCGGACCCCAAGCGTCTGTGGGTACAGCCAGGTCGGACTTGATCAGCTCCCGATATAGCACAAGCTTGGGGAATTTGTCAGGAACCTATCGAACTACATGTACAGTGGAACCATTCTAAACCGGAACCCATTTTTCCGGATGGCAAACATATTTTCTGAAAAATGAGTGCATTTGGTCATGGTGGTCCGCGGAAAGTCCATTCCAGTTACTTTCTATAATAAATGCACAGGAACCATGTTTTAGGTACCAGCCTTCCTGTAACTAAACTGAACACTTCATTGACCGCCATTACCATAAGCGTTGACCGATTTCTCCAGATTACATCATATACTACCACATCCCCCTAGACAAACTCTCTATATATCCATAAAGTTTCATAAACATCCATCATCATCTTTTGGTTGTTGTCCTGTCAACAGACAGACACACACGTCGTGCGGACATCTACATACATACGCAACCAAAAACAATAACCCCGGTTCCTATGGCGAGTGTTAGAGTTTATAGGTACTAAAATGGATACACGGGCAAATGACATGAAGTATCCCAACAACGATAGCTGAATAAAGTGTTAATTCGGTCATATATTCTACTGACCTGAGGTATCCCACAACGATAGCTGAATAAAGTGTGAATATGGCAATATATTCTACTGACCTGAGGTATCCCACAACGATAGCTGAATAAAGTGTGAATTCGGTCATATATTCTACTGACCTGAGGTATCCCACAACGATAGCTGAATAAAGTGTTAATTCGGTCATATATTCTACTGACCTGAGGTATCCCACAACGATAGCTGAGTAAAGTATGAATTCGGCAATATATTCTACTGACCTGAGGTATCCCACAACGATAGCTGTATAACATGTGATTCGGTCACATTATAAGTGGCTGTATAAGTATCGAATCCAGTTGGAGTGTAGTCCTGCAATGTAATGGAATACAAGAACAGATTAGCACAGGTTTGGCTGTATACTAATTTGATTTGATTTTTGTTTTAAGGTAACACCGATAATTTGTAAATTAGAACATGGTCACCAATCAACATATAAAATATCATCATCATCATCATCATCATCATCATCATCATCATCATCATCATCATCATCATCATCATCATCATCATCGGCGGCGTCGTCGTCGTCGTCAAGCTCAATAATCATCGTCAACAGCATCATCATTATCATCATCATTAGCATCATCATTACCATCATCATCATCGGCGTCGTCGTCAACATCAATGATCATCGTCATCGTCAATATCATCATCTTATTCATCATCATCAGTGGTTGCACATAGTAGTTTATTCAGATTGAATACAATAACTAGTATATAATACCATGTATTTATTGTAAGAAACGTTTGCAATGTTTCTTGGAAAATATATGTCTGGTAGATCTACGTAGTAAGCGCTGCAGTTGTAAAGTGGAATACACTGTAGACAAGGGTTCTAATCTCTTATGAGAAGTCCAGAATTAAAAAACAATGCATGTCATACGTGTGAGTTGCTGATATGTATATGACTGTTGCTGGTAGAATAGATTATAATGCTGTTGAATAAATGTTGAGATATATGTCGTAAAAAGCATAAGACAAACAAGAGAATAGCCCTCTGGGGTGCAAAATGCCCGCGGATGGTAGTTTAGTTTATACAAATTTATTTTAGCTCGATTGCGAAACAAGTTATTACAACTTATATTAATCACTCTCGAGACCTCATTCCTGATGGAATCCATCGCCACGAGGGAGAGAGAAAGGGCAACGTGGAATTTAAATGCCTTGCCTAAGGGCACAATCGTGCTGGCTCCAGCGGGGCTCGAACTCCAGACCTTTCGTACCTGAAGCGAACGCGCATCCACTGCGCAATCACGACTTCCACTGCTGGTATTTGACACAAGAATAAATGCTTGATTGCACATTACATTAATTTGACCTTGAATGGTCAACCTTAAGGTCACTGGGTGTGGCTGATTATAAAGGTTACATACAGTATTACAGAGTTCAGCTGGTCTGATGCAGTGACCGATTTCCCCCAAATTCTACCACTTCCTCCTGGACCAACCCTCTATATATCCACAACGGTTCTTCAAAATCCATCAACAACTTTTTGACTTACCCTGTCCACAGACGAATATTTTCACTCAAGGTCAGGGGGTATGGCTTTTTTTTGAAAAGTCATATGAGGTGTATACATATGTGTGTGTGTGTATGTCTATATTGCTTTGATTTTAGTTACATGTGTTTTACCTTTATTTATCGTCGCTACCGGTTGCCCATATGAGCGATGCCTCCTGAAGAGATTAGTCATTTTAGATTTGTTGGAGGATAGTGCAATGATACAGACAGGGACCCATTCCAGAGTCTCTTCTTGTTCTTTTACGTGCACGATGCAAAGCACCGACATGATACCTCGGTTTAAAGTCCAATCTGAAAGACTGTTAATTTTATTAGGCCTATCGTCAGAACCTGCGATCCCTGGATTACCAGTCTTACGTGTTAACCACTGGACTACAGATCCGTCTGTTTTTGAGTTACAAGATGTGATAGATCTTTAAATAATCCCCGCCGTTGATCTACATTATAATACAATTATTTCCACATATCAACGTATTCTTGTTTTATCATGGTACCTTCATGCCATTTTATGGTAAAAAACGGCCTGCCCAATAAACCTTTCATGACGTCATCTCGCTGCGTGTATAACGTCATATGTCCACATATGGTATGATAAACTTCAGTCGTTCAGGTAATGAATATTCGGTAATCTTTCCTCTCGAAAACTTCTTTTTTATCGAAAGATATGGTAAATAGAGCCGAACCTTGTATATAGTCTCCAACTCGCCTAATAAATTAATATGTGTAAGACAGTAACGTAATATTATCTGTGTACGTGTTCGGCAAAACTGCCAGCTAACGTCATTAGCATAACATAAAGATTTGATTTAGAATCAATGTTTCAAATAAAATTGATTACTATCCGGACCACACCTGATAACCCGGTGACTTTACATACAGACGATTGCTCGACCTTTGAAACGAACGCACCTGCCCGTATTTACTTATCGCCAAAACCTCTACAGGAAGTGGCGTTGCTTATCAACAACCAGTGAGCTAACAGACATAATTTTGATAAAGAACGTACATGTATACTTTTTTTATATCAAGAAATAAAATTTAAAGTTTAAGTTTATTGGATTGTATCTAGTAACCCAACACACAAACGCATCCTGGGAATTTATTACGATTTCTTACAACCACTGTAGGTCGCTTTATATTCGCGAGTATTTGAGTTTACGACACGGTGTCTTTCAGAATCAAATCACGAGAAGTTGCTCTCTTTACGAAGCAACCGTATTGCTTATTCTTAGCAATTCTTAACGGCCTCGGGAAGGGCCGTAACTAATGTTGCCAGAACTTGTGGCCCGACCCGTTTGCTTTTCTTTAATTTGTCATGTTTGTATTCACATGTATATATGTAAAAAAAACTAATCGAGCAATAAAATATGATTAAACATTCTTAACATCTACAACATCGCAGAATGTATTTATTCTTCACGGCTTTTGCATTCGCGAGCATGTAATCTTACGAATTAACGAGAATATAAAATGCCTACTACATTGTACCATGAACTTGTCTACAGTATGTGTACTTGCTTCTTTACAATATTGTGAGCTTGCCAGACAACACTTTATTATGTTTTCATGTTGATAGAACTTAGAATAGAATATTATATAATGTATATATATGTGTGTATGTGTATTAGGCTATATTATTTATATAATGATCATTACAAAATGTAAATATATTACGCTCGTCGGGTGCTCAGCGGTCGGTGGTTAGGTCATTAACTTCAAATCACCTGCCACTCACCGCTGAATGTTCGAATCCCACTGGGGAAGTCGAATTATTTAATGAGAGGAAGCTATCCAGCTGGGTTGCTGAAGGTCGGTGGTTCTATCTGGGTACCCGTTCGTGCCTCAGTGAAATACTACTGGAAGGGCCACACGTGTCTTCATCTACCAATAATCGCCGTAGAAAGATGTAAGGGCGACTGTAAGTCCCTAAAACAAACGAGCAACATTTTACTATACAAGTTTAGCTCGATTGCGAAGCAAGTTCTTTCAATGGTAGACAAATCACACTCCTTGAGGAATCCATATACATGGAGGTGTGGGAGACTTGAGGAATCCATATACATGGAGGTGTGGGAGACTTGAGGAATCCATATACATGGAGGTGTGGGAGACTTGAGGAATCCATATACATGGAGGTGTGGGAGACTTGAGGAATCCATATACATGGAGGTGTGGGAGACTTGAGGAATCCATATACATGGAGGTGTGGGAGACTTGAGGAATCCATATACATGGAGGTGTGGGAGATGGGGAGTTGTGGATTAAATTTGTCTTGTATAAAAACACCACCATTGTTCTGGCATGGTTGGAACCCACAACGCCTTGGTTACGAGGCGGACGCAGGAACTGATTACTGTTGCTAGAGCAACGCACCAATGCATGTTTGGGTCCTGCCTATAGCTGAACCGTGCTTGCAGTTGTGTGTATAAACATTATTTCAATGGATCCCATCCCCTATGATAGACTGTTCAAAAGTGCTGTATCCGCTATGCTAGACTGTTCAAAGGTCCCGCTATGTTAGACTGTTCAAAGGTGCTGTATCCCCTATGCTAGACTGTTCAATGGTCCCGCTATGCTAGACTGTTCAATGGTCCCGCTATGCTAGATTGTTCAATGGTCCCCTATGCTAGACTGTTCAATGGTCCCGCTATGCTAGACTGTTCAAAGGTGCTGTATCCCCTATGCTAGACTGTTCAATGGGGCTGTATCCCCTATGCTAGACTGTTCAAAGGTGCTGTATCCCCTATGATAGACTGTTCAAAGGTGCTGTATCCCCTATGCTAGACTGTTCAAAGGTGCTGTATTCCCTATGCTAGACTGTTCAAAGGTGCTGTATCCCATGCTAGACTGTTCAAAGGTGCTGTATCCCCTATGCTAGACTGTTCAATGGTGCTGTATCCCCTATGCTAGACTGTTCAAAGGTGCTGTATCCCCTATGCTAGACTGTTCAAAGGTGCTGTATCCCCTATGATAGACTGTTCAAAGGTGCTGTACCCCTATGCTAGACTGTTCAAAGGCTGTATCCCCTATGCTAGACTGTTCAAAGGTGCTGTATCCCCTATGCTAGACTGTTCAAAGGTCCCGCTATGCTAGACTGTTCAAAGGTGCTGTATCCCCTATGCTAGACTGTTCAAAGGTCCCGCTATGCTAGACTGTTCAAAGGTGCTGTATCCCCTATGCTAGACTGTTCAAAGGTGCTATATCCCCTATGCTAGACTGTTCAAAGGTGCTGTATCCCCTATGCTAGACTGTTCAAAGGTGCTGTATCAACTAGAACAAAAACCTTGACCATTGCACATGTTAACATAGTTTGTCCAAGGGCCTGGGCACGATGAGCACGCACACTGATCGTATTGGGCAGCACCACAACGTCTACACAGAATCAGATATAAGGTGGAATATTGGGAACTGCGAAGTCATACCCACGCAACGCCCACAACCACCGGGACCCACTTCTCCGGCGTATAGGGCGCCACCCACTATAGACGGGCGTAGTCGTATACCTCTGGAGAGAGACACAGTCTACATTTTCTATCCCCCGCCTAGCCTGGGTGCCAGTCTGTCGATTTTTCACGTTTTAACTTCTGGTGATGATGATGATTGCGTTTCTTTACCCTCGCCGCCGGTAAACCATATGGGCGAGCAAACGTGCTTTCGCACCGTCGATTATTCGATGAAGTGTTGAGTCGTCGGTGTCTTGTAGAGTGGTGTAGATTGAAGTTTGTAGTTGTGGATTCCCGTGAAGATGTCGGTCCAAGATGATTAGGTTACTCGATAGTTATTCCTTGTTGGTTGTGTCTAAGTTGCTTGAGTCCATGATGATTATGCTCTAGAAGATTATGGTACTGGTGATTATGGTACTGGTAGTCTCTCTCCGCCATCATGTCCAAGGTGGTTATTTTCTCGGTTCTTTTTAGGGCCACATCCTCCACGATTAGTCGGCTCACAGCAGCAAAATGGTTCGGTTGTTCCGTCGTTGTCCACCCCGTTGACGCATCCGGGGTCGAGGTCGCATCCCTCCGTCTCCAACCGCTCGCCCGTCATTAGAGACAGATACAAGAGTTCGAG
>CM026394.1:15950414-15967914 GCA_014843695.1 Archivesica marissinica | reverse complement strand
ATTGCATTGTCATTGGTACCGCGGGACACCGCCATGATTATGTTTATGTCGTCCACCCGTCTACTATTAGTATGCATTGCGTTGCCATTGGTACCGCGGGACACAGTCTGTGTGGCGTCCGTGGTCCAGTGATAGAGCGTTGGATTTGGAATATAACGGTCCCGGGTTCGATACTCGGACAGGCCACGTATGTAGTGTCATTGAGCAAGGCATCTCACACACATTGTTTAAGTCTGGTTAATCGCTTAGGTCGGCTAAGCCTGCCCAGAAAACATGTCTAGGTCCCCGAGAGGGGTTTGACATTAATGATGGAACATACATACATACATACACAGTCATGATTATGTTAATGTCGTCCGCCCGTCTACTATTAGTAAGCATTGCATTGTCATTGGTACCGCGGAACACCGTCATGATTATATTAATGTTGTCCACCCGTCTACTATTAGTAAGCATTGCATTGTCATTGGTACCGCGGAACACCGTCATGATTATATTAATGTCGTCCACCCGTCTACTAGTAAGCATTGCATTGTCATTGGTAAGCATGACTTTTATGCAAATGACATTCACCAGACTTTTGTCATTCAAAATGTTGTCTCATTACAGAACATACACTGTGTGATACTGTCCTAAATAGGGAGGTAGCAGCCCCATCTGATCAGCTTCGTCTACGGAAACTGCATGCGAGATACGACCTCTCTGACAGCATGATTATTTCACAGCACACACATTTGGTGAATGGTCCATTAGCATTTTTTTACCATTTAGCTTTTGGGAATCCTTAAGTTTTGTAAAAAACATAGCACATACTTTATATGCAAACATAAACACACTACTATCCATGGTTATTGTCTGGATGGTAATGTTCCCTTTAAATGTGTGCCTCTAAAATGCTGCATTGTGTTAGCAAATCTTAAATGGACTTAACCTGGGAACAGGCGTTGATATATTTTGGGTGGTCAGTCATATAAATATATGTTAACACTGAGACCATTACTTGGGCCGTATTGAGTTTCTGATAATGTCATTGTGCCAGAAGTAAATTAGTGAAAAATCGACAGAACCCTGGAGCCCAGGCTAGAATGGACATACAGAGACAGAAAATATAATTTGATTGATGACTGTCGAACAAGTTGCAACATTAAGCATTCTAAAAAGGGTAAATGGCACAGTAGCTAATGTACCATTCACCCAGTGTCTGTTGTTTATTTAATACACCATAATGTGGCTGTCCGATTAGCGCAGTGGTTAGCGCGCTCGTTTATCACCAGTGCAACCCGGGTTCGATCCGCGGACCGGGAAGCATGCGAGATGGTATGCTGGTCGCCAGATCGGACAGGTGGGTTTTTCTCCGAGTACTCCGGTTTCCTCCCACACGTATGACCACATTTACGCTTTCATCCACTCAAACGAGAGTGATTAATAGAAGTTGTTAGAACTTGCTTCGCAATCTTTGTAAAATAAATCAAGTTTAATCCAGAATATGTTTACGCAATTTCATACATTATGCATGGATCCTCGGAAACAACTATGTTACATACTCATATAGTCTTTATAGTTTAATCAAACGTTAGTTTGACTTTCTGTTGAAACGTGTGCGTATGTTGTGAAAAGTGTATGTATGTTTGATCGTTCAACCCCATAAAAATGCAGTCCTGTTGCATAGATTGAAGTTAGTTCCGTTCGACCTTAATACAATTAACAGTCTTTCAATTTGGAATTTAAACCGAGTTATCGTGTCGTGCACGTAACAGAACCAGATGGGGACTCTGGAATGGGTCTCTGTCTGTATCATTGCACTTCTTCCGAAATCTAAAATGACTAATATCTTCAGGAGGCGTCGCTCATATGGGCAACCGGTAGCGACGATAAATAAACGTAATAAAACATCTGGACAAAATTGGGCATTAACAGAATACGTGTATAGTCAAGGGCTACACAGTAAGTCAATCAAAGTTAGTTAGTAGTGTATGTCGCGGTACGACTTTGGGGAGATTATGGGCGAGTTCAGTTAGTAGAACGTTCGACATGTAAGCGAAAGACACGTATGTTCCATTATTGTCAAACTGCTTGCGAGAACCTAGACATGTTTTCCTGCGCAGGCTTAGCCGACCTAAGCGGTTAACCAGTATTAAGCAATGTGTGTGAGGTGCTTTGCTAAATGACACTATATACGTGGTCTGACCGAGTATCGAACCGGGACCGTTCGATTCCAATTCCGACGCTCCACCACTGGACCACGGATGCCACACATCCCAAGGTCCCGGGTTCAAGTCCCGTGTTGGCTGCACATTTTTCTCACCCTGTGACATTTTGCGCCAAACAAGGGAGCGCGACTGGATATATACTTCAAAACCAGGTTCATCTTGTTCTCTATCTCTGGAAATTCGTGAAAGAATTCCAATGTGGATGGAAGAATGTCGCGGTACGGACCAAGTCACCATTGGGGGAGATTATGTGTAAGCGGCCCCGGCCGGCTAGCTCAGTTGGTAGAGCATTCGCCCTGTAAGCGAAAGGTCCCTGGTTCGAGTCTTAACCATTAGGCCACGGATACGGTATATTTTAGTAATCGTTTACTAACATATATCTTCTTCCGTACGTGTTGGAGCTAATATTTAAAATACCACCCTTAACCCTTAAATTTGACAATTTTAATCGGTAAATTTGCATATTTTTCTTAGATGGTACAATAATGTCCTTGAAAAATGGCATGAAATCCAATTGACAATGTATATTCTTACACATGAATACAAAAAAAAAATGAAATAAAATCACAAAATGTAAATCTCTGGACCATCAATTTATGGCGGCCATTTTGGACGCCATCTTGGCTTTCTCCGAACGCCACTGTTTATGCCAATTTATGCCGCATGTGTGACAAACTCAGACATTTACAAACATTTTGGTATATAACTAGTTTTGTTAGCTGACCTGGTAAGGTTGCCCCTCAAAATAGTGGTCCTATAAGCTAATAGTCACCTAACCAAATACAGTTCAAATGTATCACGGCATGTAGTTCTAAATGAAACTAATAATTGAATGAACTTACATGTAGAAAGTTCCCAGAAATATAACTCTTGATCAGTGATGTTTTCCCGCAGGCACAATCGCCAACCAACACAAGCTTAGACTTGGTGGTGGTTGAACTTCCGGTTGCCACCTCCAGTGGAGGCGTCGGCGTTGGGGGTTTAAGTTCACCCATAGTAGAATCGCTAATGCAAATGTACGCTATATAGTCATGTAGGTCCTATGTTTAATTTGTAAAACATGAGGCTCCTGAAATATTTTGTGAGTATGAGGTTAATTTTCTACCATTTTCTCCTCTACAAATGGTGCAAATTCCTCATCTACAAATGGTGCAAATCCTCCTCTACAAATGGTGCAAATTCCTTATCTACAAATGGTGCAAATCCTCCTCTACAAATGGTGCAAATTCCTTCTCTACGAATGATGCTAATTCTTCATATACAAATGGTGCAAATCCTCCTCTACAAATGTTGTAAATCCTCTACAAATGGTGCAAAATCCTCATCTACGAATGATGCTAATTCTTCATATACAAATGGTGCAAATCCTCCTCTACAAATGGTGCAAATCCTCCTCCTCTACAAATGTTTCAAATCCCCCAGGTTGCAAAGGCGACCAACATCGACACATGTTCGTTTATAGCTGTCAACGTCAAGCTTTGCATCGGTTACATCCTCATTAGTAGCAATCACTGTCTTAGTAACATCAAAATTGTCGCCAATACAATCCACATCTATCAAGTCTAATGCATCACGTATATAGTACATGTTTAATTAATATTTAGTTAATTTGTCTGCCAGATTTAACAATTGAATCATATAACTAGTAGAATGCGCACGCATCCTCGGTTATAATAAAGAAATGTATTTACTCAAACAAACGCGGGAAAACACTTGTCTCATGTCCTTGCTGCTGCTCGTACACATATCGTATTAGCTTTTGTTATGTTTAATGCGTCTACATGTTTCATTAACTCCAGTAGTAAACTGACATATGTCTTTCATTCTAATCCTTTTCCTGTAAAATGATATGTTTATTGTATGCCTTGTACAAACAGCATAGTACATGTATTTGGAAATATACTCTGATTAAACTAAGAGCATCGTGCTTTGCGGTAAACCTCATCAAATGAAAACTAATTCTAGTCAGCGTTTTTTTTATAATTTCCTGTACTGGTGTCACGTGATATTAACAGAGATCACGTGACCGCGATATAGTGAACATATTTTTTGCTTGCGCAAGGGGAATAACTGAATATGTATTATTTTTCTGTCACGTTTGGGTAATGGAACTTGATTGATATGAAGACAGTTTTGTTTTTAAGTGTATTTAACTTCGCTACCTGTTACTCATTTGAGCTACGGGCAGTTTACCTAACAATACATATCCTGGCAGGCTCCAGCGGTTAACCCGTACTTGGTGCACCAACCTCCGTAAGAAACTGCCAACTTTTTCCTTCCTGAAGAGATTAGTCATTTTAGATTGTTGGAGGATAGTGCAATGATACAGGCAGAGACCCATTCCAGAGTCTCCTCTGGTTCTTTTACATGTAGGGTGTAAAGCACCGACAAGAGACCGGTTGGGTTAAAATCCCATCTGAAAGACTGTTAGTAATGCCTGTGTTTATATACGGGAGTGGATAGGGTGGGTGGGGGATGTAATGAGAGACGTTGGTTAGTTACTGTCCAATGAATTATCTTTAAGAACCAATACGGAGGACATGCCTTCCTAATTGGTTTCCTCTGTTTTTATCGTTGTTTCCTTATACATGTATATATAATAAATGGTTGTCATTTAAATAACATGATTTGGATAAAATCACATTTAACCCGCAACCTTCTGGTTAGGAAACGACAGTAAAAACGAAGGTTTCCAACTATAGATTTCGGGACACTATTTTTGGGCAAATTAGTTTATACAAATTTAGTTTAGCTCGATTGCGAAACAAGTTTTTGCAACTTTAGAATTAGAATTGCATTAAACTTTATGAAATATCTAGATTCACAAAATATAAGTCACGATAATCAACACGGATTTCATCAAAAGCGTTCGTGCGAGTCTCAGTAACTCCTTACAACAGACGATCTCTCTAAACACATTAATGCTGGAGACCAGGTTGATATGGCCCTCGATAAGGTATCACATCATCGTTTATCATCCAACTCGAGTTCTATGGAAACCAAACAAACACAAAACGATGGATATATTGTTTTCTAGCAAGTCGGAACCAGACTGTCGTGGCCCACGCATGACTGAACCAGACTGTCGTGGCCCACGCAAGTCGGAACCAGACTGTCGTGGCCCAGGACGCCGTATCAGACTCGTCGCATGTTACGCCAGGGGTACCTCAGGGAACCGTCCTAGGACCCATTGTGTTACCTCTTATTGTACATCATCGGAACCAGACTGTCGTGGCCCAGGACGCCGTATCAGACTCGTCGCATGTCACGTCAGGGGTACCTCAGGGAACCGTCCTAGGACCCATTGTGTTACTTCTTATTGTACATCAACGACATTGTTGGTGACATCTAATCAACTGTTCGTCTTTTCGCAGACGATAGTGTTTTTATCGACCAATCATCTCATACAATGATCATCAGATATTGCAACAGGACTTGAATCTGCTTGTGGAATGGAGTATGTCGTGACACATATTGATAACATTACAGGCTTTGGGATTTGGGGTGTGGAACTACGTGATAATCTGTAATACAATACACATACTTATTGATAACATTACAGGCTTTGGGATTTGGGGTGTGGAACTACGTGATAATCTGTAATACAATACACATACTTATTGATAACATTACAGGCTTTGGGATGTGGGGTGTGGAACTACGTGATAATCTGTAATACAATACACATACTTATTGATAACATTACAGGCTTTGGGATTTGGGGTGTGGAACTACGTGATAATCTGTAATACAATACACATACTTATTGATAACATTACAGGCTTTGGGATTTATGAAACGTAATTTGAACTCGTGTCCATCTTCTGTCGAAGAAAGTGCTTATGAAATGCTGGTTTGCCCAAAGTTAGAATACTCTTCCACCCAAATGAAGCAGACTAAAATGAAGCAGACTAAAATGAAGCAGACTAAAGATATCAAACGTAATGGAAGTCGTGATAGCGTAGTGGTAGCGCGTTCGCTTCAGGTGCGAAAGGTCCGGAGTTTGAGCTCCGCTGGAGCCGTTACGAGTGTGCCCTTAGGCAAGGCATTTTAATTCCACGTTGCCTCTTCTCTCTCCCTCGTGGCCATGGATTCCATCAGGAATGCGGTCTCGAGAGTGATTAATATAAGTTGTAAGAACTTGTTTCGCAATCGAATAAATCTAAATAAATGTGTATAAACTAGGAATGGCTCAAACGTCCGAATATCCGAATACTATTCTATAAACTAAATCTAATGCGGCCACATTGGCTGCCAACAGTCATTTCAATCCACATAAACCAGACAGTGTCTCTTCCATCATTTCATCTCTCCATTGACCATCTGTACAACAACGACGATTTTGTTCTGCTCTATAGAGGTGGTGGTATTTGTGTAGTGCCTGCCTTGTATTTACCATCTCCTGGACCCATTCGTTCAACTAAACAACGTAATGAGGTGAAGTTTCTACAACCTCATTGCTACCTGACTGTCTAGCAGCACTCGTTTTTCCGAGAACAATACATATCTGGAACACGTTGCCCACGACTGTTGTGATTGCCATGAACATGCACACATTCAAGTCAGTTCGTTTAAACATTATTTATTTTACAAAGATTGCGAAGCAAGTTTTAACAACTTATATTAATCACTCTCGTTGGCGCTGATGAAAGCGTAAATGTGGTCATTCGTGTGGGAGGAAACCGGAGTACACGGGGAAAACCCACCTGTCCGATCTGGCGACCATCGTACAATCTCACATTCTTCCCGGTCCGAAGATCGAACCCGGGTTGCATTGGTGAGAAGCTAGTCAGTTGTCCAGTCGCCCCCCCCCCCCCTGCAGTCCGGGTTTAGTGATGAATAATAACAATAAGTACAAATTGACGTGCGATATGTTAGATACACGTCAACACTCTGCTGTTTATTTATCGTCGCTACCGGTTGCCCATATGAGTAACGCTTCCTGAAGAGATTAGTCATGTTAGATGTTTGGAGGATAGTGCAATGATACAGACAGAGACCCATTCCAGAGTCACCTCTGGTTCTTTTACGTGCACTGTGTAAAGCACCGAAACGATACCTCGGTTCAAAGTCCCATCTGAAAGACTGTTAATTTTATTACGGTCAGACGGGGATCGCACCTGCGATCCCTGGATTACCAGTCCAGCGTGTTACCACTGGACTACAGATCCGTCTGTTGTTCTGTTTTTGTGTTTTATGTTTATTTATCGTCGCTACCGGTTGCCCATATGAGCGACGTCTCCTGAAGAGATTAGTCATTTTAGATGTTTGGAGGATAGTGCAATGATACGGATAGAGACCTATTCCCATTCCCTATTTTAAAGTCCCATCTTAAAGACTGTTAATTTTATTAGGGTCAGACGGGAGGTCGAACCTGCGATCCCTGGGTTATCAGTCCAACGTGTTACCACGTCTGCTTTTAACACTCTTATATAGATGTCGTCGGTGGCGTTGAAGGGTGTTTCGTTGAAATAGTCTTGACTTTATTATCAACCATCCAACGCATCGCATTAATACACTATATAGTTATGTTTAGCCTGGGTTCCAGTCTGTCGATTTTTTTCACTTTTTAGCTTCTAGCAAAATGACATGATATTATCAGAAACTCAATACGGCCCAATGAGAGACATCTCTAATTTTCTATTACCTCTCTTGGCAATTATGAAGTTTTATCAACAGTGCAGTGCCTCGCTTTCGAGTCAAGTACGTCATTAATTAAGCCACATGCTAATATGCCTATTAATAGGATTAATGATAATCAATATTTACACGGAATACCCCTCAAGTTTCCCCAGGCGTTGATATTATCAGAAGCTCAATACGGCCCAATTAATAGTCTCGGTGTTAAACTATTTTTATTTGACTGACCAGGCAAAATATATCGAAGCCTGTTCCCAGGCTAGGTTATGTTCACCAAGGAGTGGGATATACAATAAATGTCTAGTTAGAGTTCGTAGGGGGCACAATATGCCCAATGGTATGGCCTTAAGCCTGACGTAAGACGGCAACTGTTATTATTTTTGTTAAGTGCATTTAGTAGAAGCAGTGTACACATTTCACTGTAAGGGCTTTATGTCATGCTATATAACATCAGCAACATTTCACAAGTTATGTTTCACTCCATATACATGTCGTAATAAATAATAATATTTCCCCCTACCCCCTCAAAATCACGCGTTCAATATGTCATTTTGCCACCATTTTGCACACATCGTGTCACATGCACAAACATTCTTGTCACATTCTGCCTCAAATAGTTAGTGGTTAATGCGTCCGCCTACGGAGCGGGAGGTCGACGGTTCGAATCTCGCCAGGGTTCGATCTGATATGGCCGATTGGTGAGCCACCAGCTATTTAAATAATGGTTACCAATTGCCTACCAGCCTTGCGCCTGGCACACAAGCATAGGATTCGGGAAGTACCGATGTTCATAAAAAGAGATGTCTCATACGTCATAAATGGCTGGCCCTTTAAATAGGGGTGGACACTATAATAAACAAACACGTAATTTTGTGTCATATACACCCAGACTAAGTATACACACCCAGACGCGAAGTACAGATTGTGAAAGACAGTGGCCATTTACCAGCTTTTATTGCGCAAACTGGCATCACATTATTTCATGGTATTTCCAGTCACAAAACGCTGCTCACATAAACACATCGTCTGCCATTTGCCATCCTGAGTGAAATGCAGTAATGTTACCGCAAGCTAAATATTCGCATTTGCTGCACGTTTGCCATGCATCTACCAAGTTATTTGTATACAAAAGTCAGTGTCATTATTAAGTGTAAGAATGAAATTGCATGTGAAACAAACATACCGTCATATGTTATTAAATCCACCAGGGACAAAAATACGAAACGTATCATGTGCTACCTTATATATCAAACTGGATATTACTGGGAGGTAAATCTACTGTAGGGAGGGGGAGATCACCCACCGTGTATGGCGTTTTTCACTCTTCCTCGATTTAGTTTTGGCCACGTTTAATGTCCATTTATTTACCTCGTCTTATTTGCAACTAGTAAGTGGGCCATTCCACTTGCAACTTTAGGACCTTCCCATAGCGTGTGTACAATTCAATTTTCTCAATATTACTGTTATAAATGTATATGTCAACAATTCAATATGTTTAGTCATTTGCTTATACACCAACCATCCTATGAAATATACATCGTATTATAGTCAACAATTCACACGAAATATACATCGTATTATAGTCAACAATTCACACGAAATATACATCGTATTATAGTCAACAATGCACATGAAATATGCATCGTATTATAGTCAACAATTCACACGAAATATACATCGTATTATAGTCAACAATTCACACGAAATATACATCGTAAAATGGTCAACAATTCACATGAACTATGCATCGTATAATAGTCAACAATTCACATGAACTATACATCGTATAATAGTCAACAATTCACATGAACTATACATCGTATTATAGTCAACAATGCACATGAAATATACATCGTATTATAGTCAACAATTCACATGAACTATGCATCGTATTTTAGTCAACAATTCACATGAACTATGCATCGTATTATAGTCAACAATTCACATGAACTATGCATCGTATTATAGTCAACAATTCACACGAACTATACATCGTACAGGGGCGGTTCCAGGAATTGGGTTATGGGCGTGAATTTGGGGGAGGGTACGGGAGGGGGTATCCCCTCCTGATTTTTGAAGCTTAGGTATAACATGGCGGCTTCTGGAGCATTCTGAGGCATACAGTTGGTTATTATATTGAATGCGTCCTGTTTTAATTTGTTGATAGACCAACCAAGAATCGTATCTTGGCGACTGATTTGGGATAACCCCCATCTGTTGGTTTGGGTCCGGCAGAGTCCATGGCCCTCCCCTGAAAATATTTTGAAGTTTCGATATGAAATGACGGCTTCTGGTGCACTCTGAGACATACAGTTGGATGCTATATTGTATGGGCCACATTGGCGGATCCAGAATTTCGGGTTAGGGGGCGTGAAGTTGGAGACAGGCATGATTAGTAGTTGCATCCAAGAACTAGTGCTGACGAGATTCAGGAGAGGGGGCATCCCGACGGCCCCTTATGCTCCTATGTTGTAACAATTTGAAAGATGTTACAATCTTCGAGCTTAAAAGTTTTAGTTAAAGGGTTGGAAAGACGTGGGGGTCCGCGGGTCCTCCCCCGGAGAACATTTTGGAATTTTAGATCAGAAATGATGCTCTCAGGCACTAAATATAGTAAAATTAAGGTAGTAAAGTAAGGTGCTTTAAGTTCGTGGATTGTAGGAATTTGAAATGTATTCATGCATAGGCGGATCCAGGATTTTATGTTGTATTGTTCTTGGTTTGGTTTAAACATATTTATTCGATAATAATGTACATTACATATACATTGTATACAAAACGAAAATGGATTAAATCGGAAGCTTAAAGCTTATTGAGATTTTCTCCATTGCATATATAATGTTGTGCACAAATGGCGATTAAGAGATAAACATATAATGTAGTAATACCAAAATATATAATAAGTATGTGAAAATATAGCTTGTTATCAGGTGAAAAGCTAACAGTAAAAGGGAGGTTGGGGAAGGTGGGTAGAAAGCGATGAAACCATAAGTAAGCACACTGTTTGTGTTGTTCTTGTACCGTATTTGTAAATAAATATACACGGAAACACGGTTTGGCTTATAATATAGTGCGCACCGTTTTGACCTACTTTCGCCAAAACGAGACTAACAGGTAAACAAACGTAAATATGCATTACTCGTATACGAATGACACACCCGAGTGTCACATAATCTTGAAATTTACCAGTAGTTAGACGCAATATATGTTCCTACGAATGTATATGGGTTATATGGTTCAGAGAATTACTTAGTGTGTCGTCCATTGTCCAGTGGTACAGTGGTAGAGTGTCTTATTTGGATTCAAAGGGTCCCGGGTATGATACTAGTTTGGGGCACATATAGTGTCATTGAGTGAGGCATCTCAGTACTGGTTAGTGACTTAAGTCTGCTAAGCCTGTCCAAAAAACATGTCAAGATCCCCACAAGGTGCTTGGCATCAATAAAACATAGAATGTACAAAAGTAATTGAATGCATTAGTAACATTTAGGTCACACGCACCATATTAACTATATTAACCCATGGCATTGGAATGGCCTCCCTCAACGAGGGATCACTGCCGGCCCAGTGGAAGTCAGCAATTGTTGCTCCCATTTACAAAAAAGGGGACAAGTCACACCCCGCCAACTATAGGCCTATCTCACTGACATGTGATTTATGCAAGGTTCTAGAACATATACTTAGTTTCCTCCTCGATAGTAAAACACTTCACTAACCACATTATTCTGTACCATTTGCAGCATGGTTTTAGAGAAAAACTGTCATGCGTGACTCAATTAGTAATGCCTATCAATGACTTGGTTACCTCTGTCTACAATAAGCATCAGATAGATCTCATCCTATTAGACTTCAGTAAGGCTTTCGATAAGGTCAATCACGAGAAAGTACTACTAAAAATGCATGACTATGGAGTCAGAGGTCAAACATTAAGGTGGATTAAGAGTTTTCTAGATAATAGACTCCAGTCAGTTGTCCTTAATGGTATTAGTTCAGATGCCATTCCTCTGGAGTCCCACAGGGATCCATACTTGGACCCCTGCTTTTCCTAGCCTATCTAAACGACCTCCCACAAAACATCAGTTCCAAAGTCCGTATCTTTGCAGATGATACTGCAGTCTATCTATCATCTGCAAATAAATCGGTCACACTCCAAAACGATCTTAAGAGATTAGAAGAGTGGGAGTTGGAGTGGGACATGGACTTTAACCCTACAAATGTCAAGTTATCAGAAGGAAACATCCTATTCCCAGTCAATATGAACTCCACGGAGTCCTACTTGAGTAGGTCACCTCAGCCAAATACCTTGGCGTGGATATCTCAAATAACCTGTCGTGGGACACTCACATAAAAAGGTCAACTAAGAAAGCAAACCAAACATTAGGATTTCTACGTAGAAACCTCCAGGTCAAATCCGAACCCCTTAAGTACGTGGCTTACCAGACACTAGTGAGACCCCAGCTTGAATATGGCTCCGAGATCTGGTTGCCCCATACCCAAACATTGATAGACCATATGAATGTGTCCAGTGGTATATGAGACAACACCGCGTTGGATAAAGGCTGACTTCTATCGTACCCCTAGTGTTACAGACATGCTACATTCCCTAAATCTACGCAGACTAGATCAACGTTGTATTGATAATAGGTTATCCCTTCTGTATAACATTCATAATGATCTTATTGCTATTCCCATTGAAAATTACCTAGTTCCCCTCTCCCGTCCTGCTCGCCATTGCCATTCCATAAGCTATAGGTTAATTACAGCAACTACTACAAGTTTTCCTTTTTTCCAAGAACAATCTACCATTTGAACCATCTCCCTCCTGACAGTGTCCATCTCCCTACCACAGAGCAATTCAATACGACAGTTTGCAATATTGACCATGCCAGTCCCTAGTTGTTCTGCGCAGCTGCTTTTAAACTTTTACCACAACTTATTTTCATTACTTTCTTAAATTGTGCTTTTAACTATTCATACTTTTAACATCTTTTGATGTGCAACATGTCTACATCCCCGCAAGGGGTTCGACATTAAAGGAAGGCAGGCAAAGGCAGGCAGGCAGACAAAGGCAGGTAGGCAGAGGCAGGCAGACAAGGATAGACAGACAGACAGACAGACAAGACAGACAGACAGACAGACAAGACAGACAGACAGACAGACAGACAGACAAGACAAGATAGATAGATAGATAGATAGATAGATAGATAAGATACTATATACCGTCCAGTCCCAGCCTTTACCATTTTTGCTGAGCGGCTGGCCACTGTACCACTCGGGACTGTTTTTGACCTTAGTATGTGGTTATTTTCAACATTCTGTGTCTCAAATGAGATGTTTATCAACGGTCCCCGACAAGCGTCACCCTGTCATACTCAGTAGTGTGTGCTTGGAGTACCCAGTATATGTGGATGAATAAGTTACTACCCGAAATCATCGTTAGACTAAAGGGTTTTTAGACGAAACTAGTACGTGAATTCGTGTTTACTCTCTAATATTCACTTCTGTTATCAGTAGTTATATAAATACGGATATAATACAGTTACAAAACAACCTACCAAAGTAAACAGAGTATGTCGAAGGTAGTATATTGCCAAAATACGCTCAACCGGTGATTTTATAACGAACGGTTTTAATGTTTGTTTACCTGTTTATAAGAATCTGGGTCAAGACGGTGTCCAAACCGTGTTTCCGTGTATTACTTTATTTGACTTGACTTGAGTTAGATGTGGGACATAAATTCAGTTACCAAAAATCGAACTCTGGCGATTTTAGGGGGGGCGTACGCCGGCCAGCCCCCCCCCCTGGACCCGCCTATGTCGTATAATAGTCAACAATTCACATGAAATATACATCTTATATACATAGAGTCGCCTGATTTTACGCGAACTATCCACAATTTATTCTAGGAAAGGGCTATTGTTTACTCAATATGCCTGGCCACTGTTATCTTTGATCACAATAGTATTGTGAAACAACATAAACAAGTGTGAGTTGTATTCGTATTAAAACACAATACTACGTAATACTATATAGATATATCATTATTTCGTATTAAGCCATTTCTGGCCCATGAACAAAGCATCGACACATGAAGTTAATTACATGGAAGGCAGGTAAGCTTTGTTACGCTACACACCCGCGCACCGCATTGGTCGTTGCTGACTTGCTGCCATAGGATCACAATTGTACACTTTTTTCTGATTGGCTGCCGGTGCTTTGTGTCTCTCTACGAGCCAAGCCTGCAAACAGGCCGTGCACATGGTAATTGTTTCTTGTCAATGCATATTACAACTGCAAATTTTGAAATGCGAAATTTAATTTATTTTATATCCATGACCCTTCAAATTCGGCTATTGACAGGCATCTGATGTTTTCGCGGAAACGCATTTGATGTAAACAACCATCGCAATATCTTCACATCTATCTATTTCCATAATTATGCCCTATGGGTTCGTGTGTAGTTTGCTAGTCGTACATGTTTATTAGTGTCGTTATTGTTGTGATGGTTTACTGTGCAATATGTAAATACATTGAACAAGTAGTCTGTTTTCTTGGAAAGCAATCGTATGTATACCTGCACTCTATAAGTACGTACATATAGCCTGATCTCATCTGTATATAACCGTACTAGTGCCACAATGGGAGGGGGGGGGTTCAATGTAGAACTTATGATTTTTATCTCCTAATTAGGAGAAGATGAAAGTCGTCATTAAGAGTTATTTGAAGTCGTAATTATAAATGTAATAATTGGATTGTCTAAGGACATCGCCACCTTGCACCGTGGTTCTGGATGGGGGTTCGGACTCACGACCGTATATCCATTACACCACGGAGGCTCCACTTGGTGCACAAGCACGGCCCCAAACAGCACTCGATACATGGACACTTTATCGGCATTATCCATCATTTACATGTACTATGAATTGTTTGATATGGATTCACTGAGACGAATTAACAAATGTCTCAATTACATCGAAATGAAATGAGGCGTGGCACCAAATCGTTCACATTCTCTGGTACCAAGGAATACCCTCCCTCTGACCGAATGTGTCGCCGATTTGCAATCCTGAAATCGGACAAGTGATGACTCCAATCCATAAGGTTCTACAACATATGTAATCAGATACACAAATGTGTCTTCAAGTTGAACTGTATGAAGATTTCATACACCGGAACACGAGTGTTGTAATAACTGCACGCAAGATGCAGTTCTGTGCAGTTGTACAATTAAGTCATTACATAATTCTTTGATTCATTTTAGGCTAAAATTGTGCTGAATTCACAATAAAGTAAATCATATTTCGTACTAAATATTGAGAGACATTACTCGTTTTTCTATTACCTCCCTTGACAGATAAAAGTCTGATTTAACCCCCAAACGTAGATTGGTCCTTTTAGTTGGAACTAATGTTTAAATGTTGTTTTCTAACCAAATGCTGACGCGCAACATGTATACATCCCCGCGAGGGGTTTGATATTATAGGAAGATAGATAGATAGAAGTAATTATCTGATTATCTATACATGTAATTTTATCAAAATCTGATTAATTGCTTGACAACAAATTTTTATAGTAAGAAATATGTCGAGAATTAATATTCAATACTTATAGAATGAGAACACGGATGAAAATTGGTAGCATGTGGTGCAACGGGAAACAACGATAAAAACAGAGGACACCAATTAAGAGGACTAATCTACTTGTAGGGGTATTCAGGGGCGGTATCTGAATAATGTTTCTCATTATTTCGAATAATACACTAAGGACGTTCTATATAGTGTTACTGGTTTTCAAATAAGAGTTGCAAAAGTAAGAATATAACTATATCCAATGAAGACTGAAAGAAAAACTAATATGTATTGTTTTAGCCTAATGGCGTCGTATCCAAACAGAAGCGAATATTGTCAGATCATCTCAATAGACATGCCCTACCGCATATAAATCCAACAATGATATGCTATATGTTGTTCTTGTATCGCGTGTCTCATACATTCTCTATGACATGGTAGTACCCCATGTCGAGTCGGTGTTTGTCTAACCCGGGGGCGATAGGAAAGTGATCCGAGCCACAATTTGGAACCAATTACCCGATTAAAAGATAATTTCTCGTACAAGGATAGGAAGTTAGGAACGCCGTGGCAAGAACCTGCTTGGCAAACCGGCGCATGTTTTTGGAACAAGTTATGATGACTGTATTGTGAGATATACCATGCGATCATAGATACATTGCTTGGAAACGGATTTAAAACGCTGTTGAAAAAATATCAGTATATTAAAGCGGACGTCATTGAATACATATTTAATAGTGGTATTACTTTAATGGCGGATCAAGGTGAATAAACGGCAATATAATATAGTGTTATTTTATTAGAGAAACTGTGATGTCAACATAGGACATTAAAATTAATTCCAGAGTCTCTTCCAAAATGTTTCAAATTAATAAAATAGGTCGTTCTAACAGAATACATAAAGTATATATTTACAATATACGCGGAATTGTATTAAACCTGTGATTAAAGCAATCACAGTGGGCACGACGTCTCTTATAAGCAATCATTTTATCGTTTCTTAGAAAACTTTTTAAAACAAAATATCTCGGCCACCATTGAGCAGACCAAGATGTTTTCTACGAATCCCTACATGACGGGCTCGCGGTCAAGTTCATTTTTGATACGTGATATTCTTGGATCTGAGGCCGTTTTAGCTTCGACAGCGGACAAATACGGGACGTTTGAGCAAACCCTAGGACCGGGTATTGGACAAGGCCAGATGATACCAGGGTCGATGTACACGAGGTCCAGGGAGATGGAATGTTACCAGGCCTCGCTAGGATATCAAGAAATGAAAAGAGGTACGATTGGTAGACGTGTCGCGACATTTTGATTTGCCTATGTCTTTTGATTCTTTTGTTATAGGTCTTCTGCGTCGAAATTAGTTTATACAAATTTATTTTAGCTCGATTCTTACAACTTATATTAATCACTCTCGAGACCTCATTCTTGATGGAATCCATCGCCACGAGGGAGAGAGAAGAGGCAACGTGGAAATTAAATGCCTTGCCTAAGGGCACAATCGTAACGGCTCCAGCGGGGCTCGAACTCCAGACCTTTCGCACCTGGAGCGAACGCGCATCAACTGCGCTATCACGACTTCCACTGCATCGAAATAGAGATCATTTGAAATGAGGATCTTGATTTGCTTACGTTTCGTTTGAATATGAACATGTACCGTTAACTCAGGGTAGATTTATATATAATACGTTTCGTGATAATTTTCAAAACGAGTTCATTGTTTTTTAAATGACTGATTACTTGATTACTGCATTATTTCGTAAGTTTAAATATTGTTGTACCTGAAATTAAGTAGATCTATTTATAATCCGTTTCTTGATCATTTTAAAATGAGTTCATAGGTTTAGAAATGACTGATTACTTGATAAGTATTCTTTCGTAAGTTTAAATATTGTTGTATCTGAAATTAGTATGGATATATTAATTATATTCATTAACACGTGAAAACTATGTATATGTAGATGACATAGAACACTATGTATATGTAGATGACATAGAACACTATGTATATGTAGATGACATAGAACACTATGTATATGTAGATGACATAGAACACTATGTATATGTAGATGACATAGA
>CM026394.1:15913415-15949414 GCA_014843695.1 Archivesica marissinica | reverse complement strand
CTATGTATATGTAGATGACATAGAACACTATGTATATGTAGATGACATAGAACACTATGTATATGTAGATGACATAGAACACTATGTATATGTAGATGACATAGAACACTATGTATATGTAGATGACATAGAACACTATGTATATGTAGATGACATAGAACACTATGTATATGTAGATGACATAGAACACTATGTATATGTAGATGACATAGAACACTATGTATATGTAGATGACATAGAAAACGCACACTTTGGATAAATGTGTTTTACATGAAAAACAATAACTATATATAAATACATAGGTTTAAACATTTTGGAATATTTTTAGTTGTTCAGTTTGTGTTTTGTAATATAGATGTGATATATCTTTGATGGAATCCTTCGTATATCGTTTTCATGTAATAATAATCATATAATGTAGGTGTGCGTTTTCTATGCCCTTAGTATATTAGGAACGTTTCCTGTATGTTGTATTAATGTTAATTATATTAACTACAGTATACTGTTTATAAAATAATTTGAGACTAATATATATACAAGAATACAATGCCTCTATTCAGACTGTATCCAAACTAGAGACATATTTAGATACCTGATATACCTGATGAAATACTTGAAAACAGAGTGTGTGTGCACATTTAGAAAATAAGCTTGGTAGATTCCCTGGAATAAATAGGCAAGACCGCACTTGTAATCTTTGTTCATGCAATTGCATTGAATCGGAATACCACGTGTTATTGTGTTGGTCTTAATTTGTCAATATTAGAACGAAATATTTTGGAAATACATATTTGCCTACAATTCAGAAATTCTTATAACTATAATATCCACTCTGAATATAAATGTGATAACCAGAACAGCTAAATATGTAAACTTAGAATGAAAACCGTCACATAGTGAACTGCTTCCTAACCGACCATATTTGAAAATGAATATGTACATGACCAAAGGAATTTATTTATGCTGTTTCAGCCGATAAATGAAACGAAATGGTATGTGTTAATGCTTTACATAATCGCGTATCTAAATAGTTTAATGTAATCTTCAAATCTAAGCTAAAGGACATAGAAAACGCACACTTCGGATAAGTGTGTTTGTACATGAAAAACAATAACTATATAAATACATAGTTTTAAACATTTTGGAATATATTTAGTTGTTCAGTTTGTGTTTTGTAATAAAGATGTGATATATCTTTGATGAAATCTTTCGTATTTCGTTTTCATCTAATAATAATCATATAATGTAGGTGTGCGTTTTCTATGTCCTCTAGTATATAATGTAGGTGCGCGTTTTCTATGTCCTCTAGTATATAATGTAGGCGTGCATTTTCTATGTCCTCTAGTATATAATGTAGGTGCGCGTTTACTATGTCCTCTAGTATATAATGTAGGTGCGCGTTTTCTATGTCCTCTAGTATATAATGTAGGCGTGCGTTTTCTATGTCCTCTAGTATATAATGTAGGTGCGCGTTTTCTATGTCCTCTAGTATATAATGTAGGCGTGCATTTTCTATGTCCTCTAGTATATAATGTAGGTGCGCGTTTACTATGTCCTCTAGTATATAATGTAGGTGCGCGTTTTCTATGTCCTCTAGTATATAATGTAGGCGTGCGTTTTCTATGTCCTCTAGTATATAATGTAGGTGCGCGTTTTCTATGTCCTCTAGTATATAATGTAGGTGCGCGTTTTCTATGTCCTCTAGTATATAATGTAGGCGTGCGTTTTCTATGTCCTCTAGTATATAATGTAGGTGCGCGTTTTCTATGTCCTCTAGTATATAATGTAGGCGTGCATTTTCTATGTCCTCTAGTATATAATGTAGGTGCGCGTTTACTATGTCCTCTAGTATATAATGTAGGTGCGCGTTTTCTATGTCCTCTAGTATATAATGTAGGTGCGCGTTTTCTATGTCCTCTAGTATATAATGTAGGCGTGCATTTTCTATGTCCTCTAGTATATAATGTATGTGTGCGTTTTCTATGTCCTCTAGTATATAATGTATGTATTCGTTTTCTATGTCCTCTAGTATATACTGTATGTGTTCGTTTTCTATGTCCTCTAGTATATAATGTAGGTGTGTGTTTTCTATGTCCTCTAGTATATAATGTATGCGTGCGTTTTCTATGTCCTCTAGTATATAATGTAGGGTAGGTGTGCGTTTTCTATGTCCTCTAGTATATAATGTATGTGTGCGTTTTCTATGTCCTCTAGTATATAATGTATGTGTTCGTTTTCTATGTCCTCTAGTATATACTGTATGTGTTCGTTTTCTATGTCCTCTAGTATATAATGTATGTGTTCGTTTTCTATGTCCTCTAGTATATAATGTAGGTGTGTGTTTTCTATGTCCACTAGTATATAATGTAGGCGTGCGTTTTCTATGTCCTCTAGTATATAATGTAGGGTAGGTGTGCGTTTTCTATGTCCTCTAGTATATAATGTATGTGTGCGTTTTCTATGTCCTCTAGTATATAATGTATGTGTTCGTTTTCTATGTCCTCTAGTATATACTGTATGTGTTCGTTTTCTATGTCCTCTAGTATATAATGTATGTGTTCGTTTTCTATGTCCTCTAGTATATAATGTAGGTGTGTGTTTTCTATGTCCTCTAGTATATAATGTAGGCGTGCGTTTTCTATGTCCTCTAGTATATAATGTAGGGTAGGTGTGCGTTTTCTATGTGCTCTAGTATATAATGTAGGTGTGCGTTTTCTATGTGCTCTAGTATATAATATATGTGTGCGTTTTCTATGTGCTCTAGTATATAATGTAGGCGTACGTTTTCTATGTGCTCTAGTATATAATGTAGGTGTGCGTTTTCTATGTCCTCTAGTATATAATGTAGGCGTGCGTTTTCTATGTGCTCTAGTATATAATGTAGGTGTGCGTTTTCTATGTCCTCTAGTATATAATGTAGGTGTGCGTTTTCTATGTCCTCTAGTATATAATGTAGGTGTGCGTTTTCTATGTCCTCTAGTATATAATGTAGGTGTGCGTTTTCTATGTGCTCTAGTATATAATGTAGGTGTGTGTTTTCTATGTGCTCTAGTATATAATGTATGTGTGCGTTTTCTATGTCCTCTAGTATATAATGTATGTATTCGTTTTCTATGTCCTCTAGTATATACTGTATGTGTTCGTTTTCTATGTCCTCTAGTATATAATGTAGGTGTGTGTTTTCTATGTCCTCTAGTATATAATGTAGGCGTGCGTTTTCTATGTCCTCTAGTATATAATGTAGGGTAGATGTGCGTTTTCTATGTCCTCTAGTATATAATGTATGTGTGCGTTTTCTATGTCCTCTAGTATATAATGTATGTGTTCGTTTTCTATGTCCTCTAGTATATACTGTATGTGTTCGTTTTCTATGTCCTCTAGTATATAATGTATGTGTTCGTTTTCTATGTCCTCTAGTATATAATGTAGGTGTGTGTTTTCTATGTCCTCTAGTATATAATGTAGGCGTGCGTTTTCTATGTCCTCTAGTATATAATGTAGGGTAGGTGTGCGTTTTCTATGTCCTCTAGTATATAATGTATGTGTGCGTTTTCTATGTCCTCTAGTATATAATGTATGTGTTCGTTTTCTATGTCCTCTAGTATATACTGTATGTGTTCGTTTTCTATGTCCTCTAGTATATAACGTATGTGTTCGTTTTCTATGTCCTCTAGTATATAATGTAGGTGTGTGTTTTCTATGTCCTCTAGTATATAATGTAGGCGTGCGTTTTCTATGTCCTCTAGTATATAATGTAGGGTAGGTGTGCGTTTTCTATGTGCTCTAGTATATAATGTAGGTGTGCGTTTTCTATGTGCTCTAGTATATAATGTAGGTGTGCGTTTTCTATGTGCTCTAGTATATAATGTATGTGTTCGTTTTCTATGTCCTCTAGTATATAATGTAGGTGTGTGTTTTCTATGTCCTCTAGTATATAATGTAGGCGTGCGTTTTCTATGTCCTCTAGTATATAATGTAGGGTAGGTGTGCGTTTTCTATGTGCTCTAGTATATAATGTAGGTGTGTGTTTTCTATGTGCTCTAGTATATAATGTATGTGTGCGTTTTCTATGTCCTCTAGTATATAATGTATGTATTCGTTTTCTATGTCCTCTAGTATATACTGTATGTGTTCGTTTTCTATGTCCTCTAGTATATAATGTAGGTGTGTGTTTTCTATGTCCTCTAGTATATAATGTAGGCGTGCGTTTTCTATGTCCTCTAGTATATAATGTAGGGTAGATGTGCGTTTTCTATGTCCTCTAGTATATAATGTATGTGTGCGTTTTCTATGTCCTCTAGTATATAATGTATGTGTTCGTTTTCTATGTCCTCTAGTATATACTGTATGTGTTCGTTTTCTATGTCCTCTAGTATATAATGTATGTGTTCGTTTTCTATGTCCTCTAGTATATAATGTAGGTGTGTGTTTTCTATGTCCTCTAGTATATAATGTAGGCGTGCGTTTTCTATGTCCTCTAGTATATAATGTAGGGTAGGTGTGCGTTTTCTATGTCCTCTAGTATATAATGTATGTGTGCGTTTTCTATGTCCTCTAGTATATAATGTATGTGTTCGTTTTCTATGTCCTCTAGTATATACTGTATGTGTTCGTTTTCTATGTCCTCTAGTATATAACGTATGTGTTCGTTTTCTATGTCCTCTAGTATATAATGTAGGTGTGTGTTTTCTATGTCCTCTAGTATATAATGTAGGCGTGCGTTTTCTATGTCCTCTAGTATATAATGTAGGGTAGGTGTGCGTTTTCTATGTGCTCTAGTATATAATGTAGGTGTGCGTTTTCTATGTGCTCTAGTATATAATGTAGGTGTGCGTTTTCTATGTGCTCTAGTATATAATGTATGTGTTCGTTTTCTATGTCCTCTAGTATATAATGTAGGTGTGTGTTTTCTATGTCCTCTAGTATATAATGTAGGCGTGCGTTTTCTATGTCCTCTAGTATATAATGTAGGGTAGGTGTGCGTTTTCTATGTCCTCTAGTATATAATGTATGTGTGCGTTTTCTATGTCCTCTAGTATATAATGTATGTGTTCGTTTTCTATGTCCTCTAGTATATACTGTATGTGTTCGTTTTCTATGTCCTCTAGTATATAACGTATGTGTTCGTTTTCTATGTCCTCTAGTATATAATGTATGTGTGCGTTTTCTATGTCCTCTAGTATATAATGTAGGCGTGCGTTTTCTATGTCCTCTAGTATATAATGTAGGGTAGGTGTGCGTTTTCTATGTCCTCTAGTATATAATGTAGGTGTGCGTTTTCTATGTGCTCTAGTATATAATGTAGGTGTGCATTTTCTATGTGCTATAGTATATAATGTAGGTGTGCGTTTTCTATGTGCTCTAGTATATAATGTAGGTGTGCGTTTTCTATGTCCTCTAGTATATAATGTAGGTGTGCGTTTTCTATGTCCTCTAGTATATAATGTAGATGTGCGTGTTTTATATGTCCTCTAGTATATAATGTAGGCGTGCGTTTTCTATGTCCTCTAGTATATAATGTAGGGTAGGTGTGCGTTTTCTATGTCCTCTAGTATATAATGTATGTGTGCGTTTTCTATGTCCTCTAGTATATAATGTATGTGTTCGTTTTCTATGTCCTCTAGTATATACTGTATGTGTTCGTTTTCTATGTCCTCTAGTATATAACGTATGTGTTCGTTTTCTATGTCCTCTAGTATATAATGTAGGTGTGTGTTTTCTATGTCCTCTAGTATATAATGTAGGCGTGCGTTTTCTATGTCCTCTAGTATATAATGTAGGGTAGGTGTGCGTTTTCTATGTCCTCTAGTATATAATGTAGGTGTGCGTTTTCTATGTGCTCTAGTATATAATGTAGGTGTGCATTTTCTATGTGCTATAGTATATAATGTAGGTGTGCGTTTTCTATGTGCTCTAGTATATAATGTAGGTGTGCGTTTTCTATGTCCTCTAGTATATAATGTAGGTGTGCGTTTTCTATGTCCTCTAGTATATAATGTAGATGTGCGTGTTTTATATGTCCTCTAGTATATAATGTATGTGTGCGTCCTCTAGTATAGTATTTCTCTGAATATATATATATATTATCTGCTTGGTATAATGATGTTTTATTTGTTTTATGCATCATAGTATATGTTTAATTGTATCTCTTTTGTTTACAATATACACTCAACAAAATTCCTAACCGATCACCATGGTTACCGTATCTGGGGCAAACTATTAACCAATTAACCGTGTATTATATTCAAATCGATACAATGTATTATATTAGTATAATAATATTTTATTGTATATATCATATTTAGATTCGAATCCTTCCCAAAATATACAAATACACATTGTATACACATTGTATACACATTGTATACACATTGTATACACATTGTATACACATTTTATACACATTGTATACACATTTTATACACATTTTATACACATTGTATACACATTTTATACACATTTTATACACATTGTATACACATTTTATACACATTGTATACACATTATATACACATTGTATACTCATTTTATACACATTTTATACACATTTTATACACATTATATACATATTGTATACACATTTTATGCACATTTTATACACATTTTATATACATTGTATACACATTTTATACACATTTTATACACATTGTATACACATTGTATACACATTGTATACACATTTTATACACATTGTATACACATTGTATATACATTTTATGCACATTGTATATACATTTTATTACAGATCTTTATGTAAATAATTGTTATATAATCATCTGCAATTAAATGACAATATAAAAAAATATATAAATATATTGTACGATTATTAGTTGGCTCAAAATATTATAAAATACAAGATGACTCATTAATGGATTGGTAATTAACAGTCTTTCAAAATATTATAAAATACAAGATGACTCATTAATGGATTGGTAATTAACAGTCTTTCAGAATATTATAAAATACAAGATGACTCATTAATGGATTGGTAATTAACAGTCTTTCAGATGGGATTTTAAACCGAGGTCTCGTGCACTATAGTATATTACTAAGCAAACCATACTGCCAAACAGTTTATTTATTTTTCGGAAATAGATCATTCTAATTGGCTGAATAATACGAGCAAATTGTACGAACCAAACAATAAATGGTTTGCAAGTTTATCTTGGGTACGAAACCAATCCCCATTTTTAAACAATTAATCTCTAAATATTTAAACGAGTGTACGCTCTAAAACTGCAGGTTCGACCCCCCGTATGACCCTAATAATATTGACAGTCTTTCAGATGGGACTTAAAACAGAGGTCTCGTGTCAGTGCTTTACACCGTGCACGTAAAAGAACCAGATACTCTGGAATGGACTCTGTCTGTATTATTGCACTATCCTCCAAAAATCTAAAATGACTAATATCTTCAAGGTGCGTCGCTGATATGGGCAACCGGTAGCGACAATAAATAACGTAAAACACACACATAAAGGATTGGTCAGAAATAAACGGGCAGACATATAGACAGTGTGGGCGATTGCAGGAAGTGTGTCAAGTCCAATCATTTTCTTTGAAAAACTGAAACCAAAGAACAGAGTTGTTGCATATGACAAACCAATATTAATCTACAATTCCACATATACTTATTATTATTATTATTATTATATACCAAACTTATATAGCGCTCTTTTCATCTAAAAATAAAACGTTCAAAAGCGCTTTACAGTCTAAATATCACAACTATTGATAAAAACTTCCACATACAATGAGATAAAACAAGACAAAAATAGCAAACACAATTACAATGGATTCTAAATATGCTATAAAATATTCGGATCTAAAATTATAACAATTAAAATATAGGTAATAATTAAATAAAATGTGTTCATTTGCAGTCTTAATCCCGATTGAGCACAGACACATATACGGGCCACCCTTTACAATTATATAATATAAAACTGCATACAAATAACAGAAGCTATCTCGCAATATTCTTGGCGGCAAGTGGTAACTTTAATATACAGTTTAAGCAATATTTATTTCTTTGAATAAAATAGTCAAGTATAAATAACATGTACATACATGTAGGATTGAGGAGAAAGCAACCTGCTGGTATGGATGGTTACCTCTTTCATGTTAATATTAATGCATTATATACTTTCTGAAAAACGATTATTTTGTATACAGGAACATAGCTGCTCGATGTGCAGGTTCAACACTAAATAAATGAAATACAGAACGTACAAACGTTGTCTTATTATACCCACGTGCCATAATACAGTGGAACCGTCGGGGTGACAGGGTGTGAGATCGCAGGTATCACTGACTGTGTA
Organism: Archivesica marissinica; assembly: GCA_014843695.1. Taxonomy (NCBI): domain Eukaryota; kingdom Metazoa; phylum Mollusca; class Bivalvia; order Venerida; family Vesicomyidae; genus Archivesica; species Archivesica marissinica. The sequence continues at coordinate 15,941,094 of CM026394.1, read as the reverse complement.
TCGTTCCCAAATATATAACATCATCTAACATATATTTTATTCTACCGAAGGATCTGTAGTCCAGTGGTAACACGCTGGACTGGTAATCCATGGATCGCAGGTTCGATCCCCCGTCTGATCCTAACAAAATTAACAGTCTTTCAGATGGGACATTAAACCGAGGTCTCGTGTCGATGCTTTACACCGTGTACGTAAAAGAACCAGAGGAGACTCTGGAATGGGTCTCTCTCTCTCTCTCTCTCTCTCTCTCTCTCTCTCTCTCTCTCTCTGTGTACTATCCTCCAAAAATCTAAACTGACTAATCTCTTCAGGAGGCGTCGCTCATATGGGCAACCGATAGCGACGATAAATAAACGTAACACACACACACATTTTATTCTGTATTAAATTGTGCAAAACACATCCTAGCCAGCAAAATAAGCGTATGTAAAGTTATATTATATGTTATTTGACTGTATATTTCTGAAATAAATAGTGTTTAAACCAGAGTTCTTATCGCACTATCGATGTAATCAAATTACAGAGAAGGTGAAAATATATTCCCCCCAACCCCACATTTTGTTATTATTAAATAATTGTACAGTATTGTTCTTTAAAAGCAAACATGGAAATAATTTTATACATTTTTAATTAATTGTTCGTTTTCTTTCTTTAAAAGCGAAATGTCGCGATGATATATTTTGATAAATTATGAACTAATTTGTGGTTTGCAGAGCTTTTCTTATTTTATTTTACTGACAACCATCTAGTATCTAACGTTTCTATGTATTAACATCATAAAATGTTGGACAAAACATTAAGAAATGAAATTCATTTTCGATTGCATTCATAGTACATTGTAAACAATTTCTCTCTTCTCTGGGAATGCCTTTTTATATGGCTACATTATATGAAACTGTGTTAGACTAACTCAATATTTATTTATATTTATGAATTTAAGATAGTCCTCTAATATAATTCATATTTGTATACACTATATGTGGATACTCTAGTTGGGTTATTAATATATGAGTGCCATACCTGTTTATACATAGCCGATATTCTAATTTCGATTATTTGAAAATTAACCACAAATCACATATTACTCCATATTTCATTCAATGCAGGTCCGATCCCCCGTCTTTCAGGTGAGACTTTAAACCAAGGTCTCGTGTCGGTGCTTTACATCGTGTACGTAAAAGAACCAGAGGAGATTCTGGATTGGGTCTCTGTCTGTATCATTGCACTATCCTCCAAAAATCTAAAATGAATAATCTCATCAGGAGGCGTCGCTCATATGGGCAACCGGTAGCGACGATAAATAAACGTAAACCACACACTCAATGTAGGTTGTATACGTGATATGACCAGTTATTTCCATTGTATCAGTTGTTATTTATTATCAGCATCATGTTTAGTGTGTTATTCATATGCTTACTTACCTAATTTTAATATGTTTAGCCAATGTTTTAAACTTTAATAATACTAAATTTCAGATTCCTAATTCTCCATGTAATGAGATAGTACATGTTTGTCTATTATAGTGTCATCCCTATTTAAAGGGCCAGCCATTTCTGACTTATGAGACATCTTTTTTTATGAACATCAGTACTTCCCGAATCCTATGCTTGTATGCCAGACATCAGGCTGGTCATTATTTAACTAGCTGGCGGCTCACCAACCGGTCATATCAGAACAAACCCCTGACGAGGTTCTAACCTTGGACCCCCCGCTCCGTAGGCGGACGCCTTAACCACTAGGCTAAAAACGATTATATTATGATTATTAGTATAGTTACTTAGAATAAATTTACATATATGGTGAACACGCAACACATTCTATGTCTGATATGATACTATTATATTGCTGTATATACATGCATGATCACTTGTTTATTTGTATATAATTGTATGTATATATTATGTACTATGTACTTATATATACGTCATAAATAAACTTATGTTCTGTTCTATGTAACAATTACAATCAAATTACAAATACATAATTAGCAAATGGGTTGGGCCACAAGTTCTAATAACATTAGTGATTGGCTCTCCCCATTCTATGTCGTTGTCATTATAATTAGAATAAACATTAACATGTATCTATGAAACACACTCATTGGTGTCTTGTACGAGACAATGATGGTATTTCTTGTGTGATCGGTCGTATCCAGAATAATATTGATTTAATATCACATTTTATTGTGTTAAGGAAAATATTCTACATGGCCTACTTTTGGAGAATACTAAATGTTACCAATCAATCAGAAAATATTACTTAGCCTTGCGAAATATACCAAGGAAGCTAACCATAACCATCGCTATGTATTTCCCGTGAGTCACCATAACCATCGCTATGTATTTCCCGTGAGTCACCATAACCATCGCTATGTATTTCCCGTGAGTCACCATAACCATCGCTATTTATTTCCCGTGAGTCACAATAACCTTGCTAAATATACCAAGGAAGCTAACCATAACCATCGCTATGTATTTCCCGTGAGTCACCATAACCATCGCTATTTATTTCCCGTGAGTCACAATAACCTTGCGAAATATACCAAGGAAGCTAACCATAACCATCGCTATGTATTTTCCGTGAGTCACCATAACCATCGCTATGTATTTCCCGTGAGTCACCATAACCATCGCTATGTATTTCCCGTGAGTCACCATAACCATCGCTATTTATTTCCCGTGAGTCACAATAACCTTGCTAAATATACCAAGGAAGCTAACCATAACCATCGCTATGTATTTCCCGTGAGTCACCATAACCATCGCTATTTATTTCCCGTGAGTCACAATAACCTTGCGAAATATACCAAGGAAGCTAACCATAACCATCGCTATGTATTTCCCGTGAGTCACAATAACCATCGCTATTTATTTCCCGTGAGTCACTTGCTAAATATACCAAGGAAGCTAACCATAACCATCGCTATGTATTTCCCGTGAGTCACCATAACCATCGCTATTTATTTCCCGTGAGTCACAATAACCTTGCGAAATATACCAAGGAAGCTAACCATAACCATCGCTATGTATTTCCCGTGAGTCACAATAGCCTTGCTAAATATACCAAGGAAGCTAACCATAACCATCGGTATGTATTTCCCGTGAGTCACAATAACCTTGCGAAATATACCAAGGAAGCTAACCATAACCATCGCTATGTATTTCCCGTGAGTCACAATAGCCTTGCTAAATATACCAAGGAAGCTAACCATAACCATCGCTATGTATTTCCCGTGAGTCACCATAACCATCGCTATGTATTTCCCGTGAGTCACAATAACCTTGCGAAATATACCAAGGAAGCTAACCATAACCATCGCTATGTATTTCCCGTGAGTCACAATAGCCTTGCTAAATATACCAAGGAAGCTAACCATAACCATCGCTATGTATTTCCCGTGAGTCACCATAACCATCGCTATGTATTTCCCGTGAGTCACAATAACCTTGCGAAATATACCAAGGAAGCTAACCATAACCATCGCTATGTATTTCCCGTGAGTCACAATAGCCTTGCTAAATATACCAAGGAAGCTAACCATAACCATCGCTATGTATTTCCCGTGAGTCACAAAGTGTGAGACATGTGTTATGCTACCTATGCGTGAGACACTACATTAAATTAAAACAAATGTGTCTAAGTACCAATTCTATGTGAGTTCACGTTAAACATGTCGCTAATTCGTATATATTTTTTTTATCTCAATTTGTATCTCCAGCAAGTCGCAAATAGTCGCAGTGTGCGTTTTACATTTATTTATCGTCGCTACCGGTTGCCCATATGAGCGACGTCTCCTGAAGAGATTATTCATTTTAGATTGTTGGAGGATAGTGCAATGATACAGACAGAGACCCATTCCAGAGTCTCCTCTGGTTCTTGTACGTGCACAGACACGAGACCTCGGTTTATAGTCCCATCTGAAAGACTGTTAATTTTGTTAGGGTCAGACGGGGGATCGAACCTGCTATCTCTGAATTGCCAGTCCAACGTGTTAACCACTAGACTACAGACCCGTCTGTTATCTACCCAGGGTTCAACAGATATATATATAAATGAAAAGATGAAATAGAACTAAATTTACAAAATGCATTAAACTCATAATACAAAAGGTGCAAGCATAATGGTATGCTTCTAAGTACTGCGATAACATAATGGTATGCTTCTAAGTACTGCGATAACATAATGGTATGCTTCTAAGTACTGCGATAACATAATGGTATGCTTCTAAGTACTGCGATAACATAATGGTATGCTTCTAAGTACTGCGATAACATAATGGTATGCTTCTACGTACTGCGATAACATAATGGTATGCTTCTAAGTACTGCGATAACATAATGGTATGCTTCTACGTACTGCGATAACATAATGGTATGCTTCTAAGTACTGCGATAACATAATGGTATGCTTCTAAGTACTGCGATAACATAATGGTATGCTTCTAAGTACTGCGAAAACTAACGTTATGTTAAGTATATCAGACAAACTGTCAAACGAGCACACCATTGTTTCTATCGTTTCTAGCTGGTGGTAATTAACATAACTTTAGTTTTCGCATTGTAATTCCCAGACCTCTACTCCTAATGTCAATATCCTATATTCATGCACGTGCATTAGTCTTTTGTAGCTTACTTTGGTTCATGAAAATAAATGTGTATTATCTGCCACTCCTTCCATCTACCATTCATAGTAACCATAATCCTCTATAGTCCTGCAAGTAGTACCCTAATCCTCTAGTCCTGCAAGTAGTACCCTAATCCTCTAGTCCTGCAAGTAGTACCATAATCCTCTAGTCCTGCAAGTAGTACCCTAATCCTCTAGTCCTGCAAGTAGTACCCTAATCCTCTAGTCCTGCAAGTAGTACCCTAATCCTCTAGTCCTGCAAGTAGTACCATAATCCTCTAGTCCTGCAAGTAGTACCCTAATCCTCTAGTCCTGCAAGTAGTACCATAATCATCTAGTCCTGCAAGTAGTACCCTAATCCTCTAGTCCTGCAAGTAGTACCCTACTCCTCTAGTCCTGCAAGTAGTACCCTAAGCCTCTAGTCCTGCAAGTAGTACCATAATCCTCTAGTCCTGCAAGTAGTACCATAATCCTCTAGTCCTGCAAGTAGTACCCTAATCCTCTAGTCCTGCAAGTAGTACCCTAATCCTTTAGTCCTGCAAGTAGTACCCTAATCCTCTAGTCCTGCAAGTAGTACCCTAATCCTCTAGTCCTGCAATTAGTACCATAATCCTCTAGTCCTGCAAATAGTACCATAATCCTCTAGTCCTGCAAGTAGTACCCTAATCCTCTAGTCCTGCAAGTAGTACCCTAATCCTCTAGTCCTGCAAGTAGTACCCTAATCCTCTAGTCCTGCAAGTAGGTGTGTGGATTCCCATTCATAGTACCCTAATCCTCTAGTCCTGCAAGTAGGTGTGTGGTTTCCCATTCATAGGACCCTAATCCTCTAGTCCTGCAAGTAGGTGTGTGGTTTCCCATTCATAGTACCCTAATCCTCTAGTCCTGCAAGTAGGTGTGTGGTTTCCCATTCATAGTACCCTAATCCTCTAGTCCTGCAAGTAGGTGTGTGGTTTCCCATTCATAGTACCCTAATCCTCTAGTCCTGCAAGTAGGTGAGTGGTTTCCTTTTCATAGTACCATAATCCTCTAGTCCTGCAAGTAGGTGTGTGGTTTCCTTTTCATAGTACCATAATCCTCTAGTCCTGCAAGTAGGTGTGTGGTTTCCTTTTCATAGTACCCTAATCCTCTAGTCCTGCAAGTAGGTGTGTGGTTTCCTTTTCATAGTACCATAATCCTCTAGTCCTGCAAGTAGGTGTGTGGTTTCCCATTCATAGTACCCTAATCCTCTAGTCCTGCAAGTAGGTGTGTGGTTTCCCATTCATAGTACCTTAATCCTCTAGTCCTGCAAGTAGGTGTGTGGTTTCCCATTCATAGTACCCTAATCCTCTAGTCCTGCAAGTAGGTGTGTGGTTTCCTTTTCATAGTACCATAATCCTCTAGTCCTGCAAGTAGGTGTGTGGTTTCCTTTTCATAGTACCCTAATCCTCTAGTCCTGCAAGTAGGTGTGTGGTTTCCTTTTCATAGTACCATAATCCTCTAGTCCTGCAAGTAGGTGTGTGGTTTCCCATTCATAGTACCCTAATCCTCTAGTCCTGCAAGTAGGTGTGTGGTTTCCCATTCATAGTACCATAATCCTCTAGTCCTGCAAGTAGGTGTGTGGTTTCCCATTCATAGTACCCTAATCCTCTAGTCATGCAAGTAGGTGTGTGGTTTCCCATTCATAGTACCATAATCCTCTAGTCCTGCAAGTAGGTGTGTGGTTTCCCATTCATAGTACCCTAATCCTCTAGTCCTGCAAGTAGGTGTGTGGTTTCCCATTCATAGTACCATAATCCTCTAGTCCTGCAAGTAGGTGTGTGGTTTCCCATTCATAGTACCCTAATCCTCTAGTCCTGCAAGTAGGTGTGTGGTTTCCCATTCATAGTACCCTAATCCTCTAGTCCTGCAAGTAGGTGTGTGGTTTCCCATTCATAGTACCATAATCCTCTAGTCCTGCAAGTAGGTGTGTGGTTTCCCATTCATAGTACCATAATCCTCTAGTCCTGCAAGTAGGTGTGTGGTTTCCTTTGGTACATAGGTTCATACAGCCATATATTAGGTATGTGGTTCCCTTTGGTTCATACAGCCATATATTAGGTATGTGGTTCCCTTTGGTTCATACAGCCATATATTAGGTATGTGGTTCCCTTTGGTTCATACAGCCATATATTAGGTATGTGGTTCCCTTTGGTTCATACAGCCATATATTAGGTATGTGGTTCCCTTTGGTTCATACAGCCATATATTAGTTGTGTGGTTCCCTTTGGTTCATACAGCCATATATTAGGTGTGTGGTTCCCTTTGGTTCATACAGCCATATATTACTTGAGTGGTTCCCTTTGGTTCATACAGCCATATATTAGGTGTGTGGTTCCCTTTGGTTCATACAGCCATATATTACTTGAGTGGTTCCCTTTGGTTCATACAGCCATATATTAGGTGTGTGGTTCCCTTTGGTTCATACAGCCATATATTAGTTGAGTGGTTCCCTTTGGTTCATACAGCCATATATTAGGTGTGTGGTTCCCTTTGGTTCATACAGCCATATATTAGTTGTGTGGTTCCCTTTGGTTCATACAGCCATATATTAGTTGTGTGGTTCCCTTTGGTTCATACAGCCATATATTAGGTATGTGGTTCCCTTTGGTTCATACAGCCATATATTAGGTATGTGGTTCCCTTTGGTTCATACAGCCATATATTAGGTATGTGGTTCCCTTTGGTTCATACAGCCATATATTAGGTATGTGGTTCCCTTTGGTTCATACAGCCATATATTAGGTATGTGGTTCCCTTTGGTTCATACAGCCATATATTAGGTATGTGGTTCCCTTTGGTTCATACAGCCATATATTAGGTATGTGGTTCCCTTTGGTTCATACAGCCATATATTAGGTATGTGGTTCCCTTTGGTTCATACAGCCATATATTAGGTATGTGGTTCCCTTTGGTTCATACAGCCATATATTAGGTATGTGGTTCCCTTTGGTTCATACAGCCATATATTAGGTATGTGGTTCCCTTTGGTTCATACAGCCATATATTAGGTATGTGGTTCCCTTTGGTTCATACAGCCATATATTAGTTGTGTGGTTTCCTTTGGTTCATACAGCCATATATTACTTGAGTGGTTCCCTTTGGTTCATACAGCCATATATTACTTGAGTGGTTCCCTTTGGTTCATACAGCCATATATTAGGTGTGTGGTTCCCTTTGGTTCATACAGCCATATATTACTTGAGTGGTTCCCTTTGGTTCATACAGCCATATATTAGGTGTGTGGTTCCCTTTGGTTCATACAGCCATATATTAGGTGTGTGGTTCCCTTTGGTTCATACAGCCATATATTAGGTGTGTGGTTCCCTTTGGTTCATACAGCCATATATTACTTGAGTGGTTCCCTTTGGTTCATACAGCCATATATTAGGTGTGTGGTTCCCTTTGGTTCATACAGCCATATATTACTTGAGTGGTTCCCTTTGGTTCATACAGCCATATATTACTTGTGTGGTTCCCTTTGGTTCATACAGCCATATATTAGGTGTGTGGTTCCCTTTGGTTCATACAGCCATATATTACTTGAGTGGTTCCCTTTGGTTCATACAGCCATATATTAGGTGTGTGGTTCCCTTTGGTTCATACAGCCATATATTACTTGAGTGGTTCCCTTTGGTTCATACAGCCATATATTACTTGAGTGGTTCCCTTTGGTTCATACAGCCATATATTAGGTGTGTGGTTCCCTTTGGTTCATACAGCCATATATTAGGTATGTGGTTCCCTTTGGTTCATACAGCCATATATTAGGTGTGTGGTTCCCTTTGGTTCATACAGCCATATATTACTTGAGTGGTTCCCTTTGGTTCATACAGCCATATATTACTTGAGTGGTTCCCTTTGGTTCATACAGCCATATATTAGGTGTGTGGTTCCCTTTGGTTCATACAGCCATATATTACTTGAGTGGTTCCCTTTGGTTCATACAGCCATATATTACTTGAGTGGTTCCCTTTGGTTCATACAGCCATATATTAGGTATGTGGTTCCCTTTGGTTCATACAGCCATATATTAGTTGTGTGGTTTCCTTTGGTTCATAGGTTCATACAGCCATATATTAGTTGTGTAGCTTACTGTGGTCATGTAACCCTATATTAGTTGTATGGCTTACTGTGGTCATGTATCCTGTATTAGTTGTGTGGCTTACTGTGGTCATGTATCCTGTATTAGTTGTGTGGCTTACTGTGGTCATGTATCCTGTATTAGTTGTGTGGCTTACTGTGGTCATGTATCCTGTATTAGTTGTGTAGCTTACTGTGGTCATGTAACCCTATATTAGTTGTATGGCTTACTGTGGTCATGTATCCTGTATTAGTTGTGTGGCTTACTGTGGTCATGTATCCTGTATTAGTTGTGTGGCTTACTGTGGTCATGTATCCTGTATTAGTTGTGTGGCTTACTGTGGTCATGTATCCTGTATTAGTTGTGTAGCTTACTGTGGTCATGTACCCTGTATTAGTTTTGTGGTATACTGTGGTGCGAACCGTTTAGCGTCCGTCTGGAGATCAGGAATTCTATATATCTCGGTCACTAACGACATAATGAAGCAATAATCGTCTGTTGATTGATATTGGTGCGTCGATTAATTGATCAATTATAGCATTAGCCCGGTGTATATCTCAGCAGCCATGATCTAAGAGATATATGTAATATCTATCAAGTGTAATAATTACACTCTCGTCTGCTTGTGTTTATCTGGCGGCAAAATGTTTGGGCATTAAATATGGTTTGTGTTACGATATTTACTCTGACGATATCTGCAATGCGCGTAATCCTATATCGGAAATACACTCGTGGGAAAACTGACCACTGTCCGATTGAATGGTTGTTAACTTCCGCTTGCCTAAGAAAGCTGTCCAGTGCAATATGAATGAAAGAAAGGTCATAGCTGTGTCTTAACTAGGAAATCTGACCTTTGCTATATGTAAAGTGTTTGTTTATTATAGTGTCACCCCTATTTAAAGGGCCAACCATTTCTGACTTTAATCAGTAATTCCCGAATATATAAGTAAGCAAGAACGACATTGATGCACAGCCAATAACAAGTATGTATACGTCAGAAATCAAGTTTTGTTCGGTTCTGTTCATGATATCCATATTATACATTTCATTCATTTATTTAACTCATTTCATGAAATTCATAACATAATGAGGTAATAATACATCATTTTGCACAAATAACGAGGCATAAAGTATACATAGATATCTTTAATTTAATGTAACTACCATATTTAAACCAGTTCAAACGGGGAGAGCTACATTATACTTTAAAATCACACTTGTCATTATAATCTCAATCAATTTAATACTTAGTACTTAATCATAATTGTACTCAGTAATATTACAATTAGACGGATCCGTAGGCCAGTGGTAACACGCTGGACTGGTAATCCATGGATCGCAGGTTCAATCGCTATCTATGTCTGTATCATGCACTATCCTCCTAAATCTAAAATGACTAATCTCTTCAGGAGGCGTCGCTCTTATGGGCAATCGGTAGCGACGATAAATAAACGTAAAACACACATAAACTTAATAATCTTATCCGTTGGCGGGCAATCACTGATATATTACAATGTGTCTAAACATCTGAATTATATGTTTTACTAGCATTCACGACGTTTTATGTTTAAAATATGTTTATTCTTTCGACTACATCTATATTTCCAATATCCCCAAATTTCACAACCATATAATAGATTAGCGTTAACTGTTTTTGAAAATAAAGTTGAATACGTTTCTTGCTTTTTTAATAAGAGGATACATAGCTTTAGTTGCTTGTTATTCAATGTGAATGTTGGCCTTATAGTAAGCATCACATCTACTAAAAATGATTCATAAGTATTTAATTATTTATAGTCCATCAACCACGTCCAATATATCGTTTAAAGTTATTCTGGGCCCTTATGTCTTTTGAAAATACTAATATTTTTGTCTTTGAGATATTAAGAACACTTAGAATATGCTTCAATTGGTTAGTCTGGTTGTCAGGTATGTGAAAAACAATTCCTGGAAATAATTCCTTATGGAACTGTACGTATTGTCACAGGTCTGACAATATCCGTTTCGATTGATGGCTTACTAACGGAAACACGCTGGGTTTCTCTCTCGGAGAGTAGCAATATATAGAAAATTGTAACCGTTTCTATGGCAAAGTATGGACATCTCCCATATTATTTAACAAGTGTACACTGTATTTCCCAAACGATTATTATATATTATGTAACAAACGTGTACATTCGTTCATGCACAGTTTCTGAGATATTTGTTTTCATAAACATTAACATATCTATGACAACATTATAAAAAGCGATATTCGGATTCAATCATATAACACGTACATCATTTACAACTGCGATTATTTCTATGAACTCTAAAGAGCATACCATGTTCTGTTTCAAGGTTCAAATATGATTACGTGTATTATACATTTTTACTTTGCACATGTCTTAGTAAACATTCAGCTATGTTCTGTTCTGTTCTGCATTCTTCTGCATACGTAATGTTGTCGAGATTTTTGTTCATAACAAAAATACGGTTTGAATTTTCAATATTCTATTCATTAAAAGACAGATATCATGTTAATGTGTATTCAGCACTGTTTTTATCAAATACAGTTTTAATTCGTCTGATGTTTCATTAGATATATTAAATGTCACCTAATATACTTATCATAAACCTGTCCAAACAAGCAACACTACAAAATAATACAGCATCTAAAACAATCGTTATTTCTCTTTGCAGCCGGATATTCAATTGACAATATCTTGGATAGCGGAAGTTCTAAAGATCTTGGATTTGCCATTCCGATACCACTTCCGGTCTACATTCGGACACGCTCCCCTACATGTTCGGATACTTTCGGAAAACCAAAGAAATGCCGAAGAAGTCGTACGGTTTTCAGTGATCTTCAGTTGATGGCGCTAGAAAAAAGGTTCGAGACTCAAAAGTATCTATCAACACCGGATAGGCTAGATGTGGCCGATGCGCTCGGGCTCACACAACTTCAAGTGAAGACCTGGTATCAGAATAGACGCATGAAATGGAAGAAACAGGTGTGTTGGGTTTTACTCATTATTGTTTATGTCCATAGAGTTTACTATGTTACTTTTCTGAAAAGGAAATCACATATTTTTCCAATTTTAATTATGTCCACCTTTCCAGGCACTAACACTATCTAAGGCAGAGTCTGATAAGTGGTATTCGGATTCAATCACATTAGATGCGCACAGTTTACATATTCGATCATGTCTATGAACTCAAGAATCTACTTCATCAACAGTTGACTTAATCAGTCATTCATCTACATGTCATTGTAGTTAGTGAGATCTAATAATATAAGTAAGTTTGCCTGGTCAGTCATATAAATATATTTTAATACCGAGATCGTATTGAGTGCAAACGTTATGAATCACTTTATATAGAGTTTTTCCCCAATTTAGTTAAAACTAGGGATGGCAACGAATTTAGCTATTCGAATATTTGGTCGAAAAAAATATTCGAATATTTGTTATAATTCTGTGAAAAACTCAAAATATATCATAACACATAAATTTTCACAATTAATCTACTTTCTGTTTTATGCCCTACGTCATATCTTCTTCCTGTAAATTTGGCGACGACTCAATCAGTTATTGTTATCGTCCACTGTCCACTGTAATAGTATTCGAATATTCGGTCGTTCGGGCGAATATTCGAATATTCGGGTATTTTTTGCCATCCCTAGTTAAAACTAACCTCATCTACATGGGAGTTTATACTTTTTCTATCATCATGATAATAACATCATTAATGATATCGACACGACCAACATTGTGGCTGTTGAATAATCTGAAAAATAGGTCAAGCCAATTGATTCTATTGATGCTATGAAAGAGCAAGTATTAGCGTTCCTATTGATGCTATGAAAGAGCAAGTACTAGCGTTCCTATTGATGCTATGATAGAGCAAGTATTAGCGTTCCTATTGATGCTATGATAGAGCAAGTATTAGCGTTCCTATTGATGCTATGATAGAGCAAGTATTAGCGTTCCTATTGATGCTATGAAAGAGCAAGTATTAGCGTTCCTATTGATGCTATGAAAGAGCAAGTATTAGCGTTCCTATTGATGCTATGAAAGAGCAAGTATTAGCGTTCCTATTGATGCTATGAAAGAGCAAGTATTAGCGTTCCTATTGATGCTATGAAAGAGCAAGTATTAGCGTTCCTATTGATGCTATGAAAGAGCAAGTATTAGCGTTCCTATTGATGCTATGAAAGAGCAAGTATTAGCGTTCCTATTGATGCTATGAAAGAGCAAGTATTAGCGTTCCTATTGATGCTATGAAAGAGCAAGTATTAGCGTTCCTATTGATGCTATGATAGAGCAAGTATTAGCGTTCCTATTGATGCTATGAAAGAGCAAGTATTAGCGTTCCTATTGATGCTATGAAAGAGCAAGTATTAGCGTTCCTATTGATGCTATGAAAGAGCAAGTATTAGCGTTCCTATTGATGCTATGAAAGAGCAAGTATTAGCGTTCCTATTGATGCTATGAAAGAGCAAGTATTAGCGTTCCTATTGATGCTATGAAAGAGCAAGTATTAGCGTTCCTATTGATGCTATGAAAGAGCAAGTATTAGCGTTCCTATTGATGCTATGAAAGAGCAAGTATTAGCGTTCCTATTGATGCTATGAAAGAGCAAGTATTAGCGTTCCTATTGATGCTATGAAATAGCAAGTATTAGCGTTCCTATTGATGCTATGAAAGAGCAAGTATTAGCGTTCCTATTGATGCTATGAAAGAGCAAGTATTAACGTTCCTATTGATGCTATGAAAGAGCAAGTATTAGCGTTCCTATTGATGCTATGAAAGATCAAGTATTAGCGTTCCTATTGATGCTATGAAAGAGCAAGTATTAGCGTTCCTATTGATGCTATGAAAGAGCAAGTATTAGCGTTCCTATTGATGCTATGAAAGAGCAAGTATTAGCGTTCCTATTGATGCTATGAAAGAGCAAGTATTAGCGTTCCTATTGATGCTATGAAAGAGCAAGTATTAGCGTTCCTATTGATGCTATGAAAGAGCAAGTATTAGCGTTCCTATTGATGCTATGAAAGAGCAAGTATTAGCGTTCCTATTGATGCTATGAAAGAGCAAGTATTAGCGTTCCTATTGATGCTATGAAAGAGTAAGTATTAGCGTTCCTATTGATGCTATGAAAGAGCAAGTATTAGCGTTCCTATTGATGCTATGAAAGAGCAAGTATTAGCGTTCCTATTGATGCTATGATATAGCAAGTATTAGCGTTCCTATTGATGCTATGAAAGAGCAAGTATTAGCGTTCCTATTGATGCTATGATATAGCAAGTATTAGCGTTCCTATTGATGCTATGAAAGAGCAAGTATTAGCGTTCCTATTGATGCTATGAAAGAGCAAGTATTAGCGTTCCTATTGATGCTATGAAAGAGCAAGTACTAGCGTTCCTATTGATGCTATGAAAGAGCACGTATTAGCGTTCCTATTGATGCTATGAAAGATCAAGTATTAGCGTTCCTATTGATGCTATGAACGAGCAAGTATTAGCTTTCCTATTGATGCTATGAAAGAGCAAGTATTAGCGTTCCTATTGATGCTATGAAAGAGCAAGTATTAGCGTTCCTATTGATGCTATGAAAGAGCAAGTATTAGCGTTCCTATTGATGCTATGAAAGAGCAAGTATTAGCGTTCCTATTGATGCTATGAAAGAGCAAGTATTAGCGTTCCTATTGATGCTATGATATAGCAAGTATTAGCGTTCCTATTGATGCTATGAAATAGCAAGTATTAGCGTTCCTATTGATGCTATGAAAGAGCAAGTATTAGCGTTCCTATTGATGCTATGAAAGAGCAAGTATTAGCGTTCCTATTGATGCTATGAAAGAGCAAGTATTAGCGTTCCTATTGATGCTATGAAAGAGCAAGTATTAGCGTTCCTATTGATGCTATGATATAGCAAGTATTAGCGTTCCTATTGATGCTATGAAATAGCAAGTATTAGCGTTCCTATTGATGCTATGAAAGAGCAAGTATTAGCGTTCCTATTGATGCTATGAAAGAGCAAGTATTAGCGTTCCTATTGATGCTATGATATAGCAAGTATTAGCGTTCCTATTGATGCTATGAAAGAGCAAGTACTAGCGTTCCTATTGATGCTATGAAAGAGCAAGTATTAGCGTTCCTATTGATGCTATGAAAGAGCAAGTATTAGCGTTCATATTGATGCTATGAAAGAGCAAGTATTAGCGTTCCTATTGATGCTATGAAAGAGCAAGTATTAGCGTTCCTATTGATGCTATGAAATAGCAAGTACTAGCGTTCATATTGATGCTATGAAAGAGCAAGTATTAGCGTTCCTATTGATGCTATGAAAGAGCAAGTATTAGCGTTCCTATTGATGCTATGAAAGAGCAATTATTAGCGTTCCTATTGATGCTATGAAAGAGCAAGTATTAGCGTTCCTATTGATGCTATGATATAGCAAGTATTAGCGTTCCTATTGATGCTATGAAATAGCAAGTACTAGCGTTCATATTGATGCTATGAAAGAGCAAGTATTAGCGTTCCTATTGATGCTATGAAAGAGCAATTATTAGCGTTCCTATTGATGCTATGAAAGAGCAAGTATTAGCGTTCCTATTGATGCTATGAAAGAGCAAGTATTAGCGTTCCTATTGATGCTATGAAAGAGCAAGTATTAGCGTTCCTATTGATGCTATGAAAGAGCAAGTATTAGCGTTCCTATTGATGCTATGAAAGAGCAAGTATTAGCAAAGAGCAAGTATTAGCGTTCCTATTGATGCTATGAAAGAGCCAGTATTAGCGTTCCTATTGATGCTATGATAGAGCAAGTATTAGCGTTCCTATTGATGCTATGAAAGAGCAAGTATTAGCGTTCCTATTGATGCTATGATAGAGCAAGTATTAGCGTTCCTATTGATGCTATGAAAGAGCAAGTATTAGCAAAGAGCAAGTATTAGCGTTCCTATTGATGCTATGAAAGAGCCAGTATTAGCGTTCCTATTGATGCTATGATAGAGCAAGTATTAGCGTTCCTATTGATGCTATGAAAGAGCAAGTATTAGCGTTCCTATTGATGCTATGATAGAGCAAGTATTAGCGTTCCTATTGATGCTATGATAGAGCAAGTATTAGCGTTCCTATTGATGCTATGAAAGAGCAAGTATTAGCGTTCCTATTGATGCTATGATAGAGCAAGTATTAGCGTTCCTATTGATGCTATGAAAGAGCAAGTATTAGCGTTCCTATTGATGCTATGAAAGAGCAAGTATTAGCGTTCCTATTGATGCTATGAAAGAGCAAGTATTAGCGTTCCTATTGGTGCTATGAAAGATCAAGTATTAGCGTTCCTATTGATGCTATGAAAGAGCAAGTATTAGCGTTCCTATTGATGCTATGAAAGAGCAAGTATTAGCGTTCCTATTGATGCTATGAAAGAGCAAGTATTAGCGTTCCTATTGATGCTATGATAGAGCAAGTATTAGCGTTCCTATTGATGCTATGAAAGATTAAGTATTAGCGTTCCTATTGATGCTATGAAAGAGCAAGTATTAGCGTTCCTATTGATGCTATGAAAGAGCAAGTATTAGCGTTCCTATTGATGCTATGATAGAGCAAGTATTAGCGTTCCTATTGATGCTATGATAGAGCAAGTATTAGCGTTCATATTGATGCTATGAAAGAGCAAGTATTAGCGTTCCTATTGATGCTATGATAGAGCAAGTATTAGCGTTCCTATTGATGCTATGATAGAGCAAGTATTAGCGTTCATATTGACGCTATGAAAGAGCAAGTATTAGCGTTCCTATTGATGCTATGAAAGAGCAAGTATTAGCGTTCCTATTGATGCTATGATAGAGCAAGTATTAGCGTTCCTATTGATGCTATGAAAGAGCAAGTATTAGCGTTCCTATTGATGCTATGAAAGAGCAAGTATTAGCGTTCCTATTGATGCAATGAAAGAGCAAGTATTAGCGTTCCTATTGATGCTATTAAAGAGCAAGTATTAGCGTTCCTATTGATGCTATGAAAGAGCAAGTATTAGCGTTCCGTGTTTTTTAAAGTCCGCATTCCTGTTCATAAGGACAAAAATAAACTGCACGCGAGTGTCCTGTTTTTAATATTTGCAATGTCTGTAACCTATCATCACTGATGGTCACGGGTTCGAGTCCCGCTCAGACCGTGTCTCATTTATATGAAAAAGTTGGCAGTTTCTTACGGAGGTTGGTGCACCCAAGTACTGGTTAACCGCTGGAGCCTGCCCAGGAAAGGTGTTGTTAGGTAAACTGCCCGCAGGCGATATAGCCCAAAATGGTGCTGATGCAGGCGTAAACCCCGAACTATAAATAAATATTTGCAATGTTAATAAGACATGCTAAACATAAATATGTACACATTCAGTTCTTCGCTATTCAGAATTACTAAACTGGTGGAACTGGTGGCTATAAATGTGTCAACTTTTGAATCCATTGACAAGCCACTCGGGAAAGCTCGGAAACGACAATGCACAAAGCCGGCGATAGATAGATAGATTTTTTCTAGTACTTTTCAAATGTCTTTCCTGAGACAATGAGGTAATAATGGTTTTATAATGAATAAAATTACATGTTAACATTTTAAAAAATTGAGACCATAATTTTGGACAAATATCTGACTTTAAAGTTAAATTTTATCTAGGTGCTACAGGGTGGTTGCACAGAATCACCAACAAAACCCAAAGGACGTCCTAGGAAGGAAACACCGACAGGCTGCTTAAGTGATCAGGAACTTGTCAACACACGCGAAACAAGTGCTAATATCGATGTAGAACTACTAAACGACGGCGAAGAGACACATATCGCTAATGTTAATGGTGAACAATCAGTGAACACACCTGAAGAATACCGCAGTCCATACCCATACCATGTGACTTCATTACAACAATCTACTAGTACTTAAAATATGTGTAGCCTACTTATACATGTATACATTTCCGAGTTAGATAGATATATAATAGTGTTTTATTGTAAATAAATCTGAAGAATAACTCTGCATGGACTATCTATATTATCTGTCGCCTTCATTACTTTGCTTAACTTGGGGTTTAACGTCGCGCTAACAGCTTCGGTCATACTGCAGCTCTCCATGTGTGTTTTACGTTTGTTTATCGTCGCTACCGGTTGCCCATATGAGCGACGCCTCTTGAAGAGATTAGTCATTTTAGATTTTTGGAGGATAATGCAGTGGTACAGACAGATACCCAGTCCATAGTCTCCTCGTGTTCTTTTGCGTGCACGTTGTAAAGTACCGACACGAGACCTCGGTTTAAAGTCCCATCTGTAGACTTTTAATTTTATTATGGTCAGACGGGGAATCGAACCTGCAATCCCCGGATTACCAGTCCAACGTGTTAACCACTGGACATCAGATCCGTCTCCCCAGCTATTATCGATTACCTATATACAAACCAGCTGGTGTGGATGCACCTCTCTTTCACATCATGAAATTGATTCCTTAATTGTCCTATTATTTGTTATTTTCGGGTTCTGTCTCCTTACTGCTCGAACATCATCTGCTAAGACGTTCACAAATAAAGGCACACATTTTAATTTTGATAACTATTATTATCGCTATGATAATAATAATAATAATAATAAAACCTTTATTATTAATAATAAAGACTTTATTTTACGAGAGAACTCATTTAACAAACGTTAATCGATCACGGGGCCCTTAAAATATATACAAATCAAATGCAATCAAAAGATAGAACTATAAGTGAAAACTGCACACTGTGGAATTATATAATACTATGAAGGCTGAACAGTAGAGAAACGATATCTAGTATGTTGTGGAATGTGATTATTGAACGAGAGAACTCAGTTGAACAATTAAGTCAATCTACCACGAGGACCTCAACAAATTGGAACGTGAAATCGTACAATAAACCATCTGTAAACAATGACCACCTACATTACAGGCTGGCGGGAAATGAGATACAAGCTGCAAGAAGTAATACAAATATAGTGTTTAAATCCCTTCGACAACACTTGCAACCAGGTGCTGTTATTTTGTTGTTCGTATCTTAACCATTAAATTTATACTAGAGGACATAGAAAACGCACACTTCGGATAAGTGTGTTTTTACATGAAAAACAATAACTATATAAATACATAGTTTTAAACATTTTGGAATATGTTTAGTTGTTCAGTTTGTGTTTTGTATAAAGATGTGATATAGCTTTGATGGAATCCTTCGTATTTCGTTTTCATGTAATAATAATCATATAATGTAGGTGTGCTTTATGCGTTTTCTATGTCCTCTAGTATGTATATATATTTATATATATCTAGTGTCAGACGGGGGATCGAACCTGCGATCCCTGGATTACCGTTAAACCCTAACCATTTATATATTAGGGATGGCAACGAATATTCGAATATTTGAATGTTCACTCGAAGTTCCGAATATCCGAATACTGTTCCAGTATATTCCAAATATTATATTGTCCTCGAAATGTCACCCGCTCAGTCACACGTTTGGAAATGCTTGAATCGCTCTGAGAATAAGAAAACTGCTATGTGTAATCTATACAAATTGGATTTAAGATATTCGGGTACAATATCAATCTGAATAATCATTTGAAGAAGATGATGTTTACGCGTAAAACAGAAATTAGGTTAGTTTTGCACACACAAAATTATTAGAGTTTGAGTGATTTTGAGTTTTTGATAGAATTCTACCGAATATTCGAATATTCGAATGCCTTCCCGGCTGGATTTTCAAATGTTATAATCGATATTCGTTGCCATCACTAATATATATCATATACCATGCATCCCTATTCAACACTTTGTCTTTACTTTGAACAACTAGACACAGGGAACAACTCATACATGTATGCTGTTGACACACAACTGTATTTGTTATAGATTTAACCATATTTTATTGAATATGTACATAATCCATTAGACAATAATACAAATTTGCATATATGCACGAATCAGATGAGGTAATAGTTATTTACATGCGTATTATATTCATGTAGTATATGCAGCAGCTTTTAAAATTGAAAAAACACATCAATATATCGCGACTATTTCTCTCGTGAAGTTTTGAAATTGTTAGCTGTGTTCCGCATCATCCAACTGCGTGATACATTCTCCCATTACTCGTGGAAAATGCAAAATGATACTCAATTAAAAACGCTTTAGTATTTTAACGTATTATTGTGTTTACATTGCACGTAACAATCGTAAGAGAGAGTAACCGAACCTTTGTGTCGGGAAATTATAACAACAAATTCCATACTATTTATATACGCGTTGCTTTCAAAACGGCAACATTTTCTTGTAAACTGATTCGACCTGATACGGCGTTTTTGATTCCTGGTACCAATTAGAACTGACAAGGTGCCCGTCCAAACAATTAACGTAAACACATAATGGCTGACAATCGAGCATTGTGGGTAAATACGCCATGACAGCTTCTGTAATCGGCAATTAGTGTTGATTGAGATTTTAGGACTCCCAGGGAACATTAGATAAGTATCTATCACTTATCTTCTGCTGTTTAGTTTAATTAGATATACAGATTATACGTTTAAGAAATGTGCACATGTCTGTGTATATGTTAACGAATAAGCGTACATTGCATATGGGCAGTCTTGCCAGATTTAGATGCTAAAACGAAATTCAAAATCTGGGTTCAAATGTCAAGAATGGGCTTACGGAACCGAGTGGTTAATGTCGTTGACTACAAATCACGTGACCCTCGCAGCTGTAGAATCCACTTCTACTGCGGATGTCGAATTCTCACCAGAAATACTATGATATGATTCAGCTTAGTATGAATAGCGGAAGATCGAACCTGCAACCCCTGGAATACAAGTCCATCGTGTTAACCACTGGACCACCGACACGCGACTAGATAAATAATGTGTTTATTTATCGGCGCTACCGGTTGCCCATTTGAGCGACGCCTCCTGAAGAGAATAGTAATTTTAGATTTTGGCAGATAGTACAATGATACAGACAGAGACACATTCTAGAGTCTCTTCTGATTCGTTTACGTGCACGGTGTACAGCACCGACACGAGACAGTCCTCGGTTTACGTCCCATCTAAACGACTGTTAATGTTATTATGGTCAGACGATTGATCAAACCTGCGATTCCTGGATTCGCAGTCCAACGTGTTAACCACCACTGGACTACTAATACTACTACACATATAGAAAGATAGTGTGTGTTTTACGTTGATGTATCGTCGCTACTGGTTGCCCATATATGAGCAAGGCTTGAGATATATTAGTCATTTTAGATTTTAGTGTACAATGATACAGACAAAATACCTATCTCAGAGTAAGTGTGTTCGTTTTCACGTTTATTTATCGTCGCTATACATGTTGCCTGTATGAGCAACACCTACTGAAGAGATTAGTCGAGGAGTGAACTGATACAGACAGAGACCCATTGCAGTGTGTTTTTACGTTTATTTATCGTCGCTACCGGTTGCCCATATGAGCGACGCCTCCTGAAGAGATTAGTCATTTTAGATTATTGGAGGATAGTGCAATGATACAGACAGAGACCCATTGCAGAGTCTCCTCTGGTTCTTGTATGTGTACACTGTAAATCACCGACGCGAGACATCGGTTTAAAGTCCCTATGTAATATTGGCAACCGTTAGCGACGATAATTATTAAACACAAAACAAACACATAGGCCCTACTTGGCAGTCACTTCTGATCCAGAATTCTAGAAGACCAACTCCGTGCTGTGAGACTACAGGAATCTGTACTGCTAACTAATGACGTCAATAGACGTTCATGTTAATTATTATTAGGTCTATACATACCACCAACATCACAAGTGTGTTCATTTCTCCTTAGACTGTAATGAAAAAGCGACATGGCTACTTTCGCTACCTGTAATTATGTGTTTCTATTATATGCTTAGTTTATACTAATTTACTTTAGCTCGATTGAGAAACAAGTTCTTACAACTTATATTAATCACCCTCGAGACCTCATTCCTGGTGGAATCCATCGCCACGAGGGAGAGAGTGTGGCATTTAAATCCCTTGCCTTATCGTAGCGGCTACAGCTGGGGCGCGAACTCTGTGCATTTCGCACCTGAAGCGAATGCTCTACCACAGCGGTATCACGACTTCCACTTCTATTGTATGACAGCTCGAAAGACAAATCATGAATTTATCATCCTGCCTTTGTAAGCTTGGACATTCCCTTGATGCACTTGGTGTGTGTTCTTTCCAGTGCTGTACCTGTTAGAAACTCACGATTGACTTGTTAGAATAGTATTAACCGGTTAACTGGACGAGTATCTTCCCTTGGCAACAGGAGTGCGTGATGAAGATTTTCTTGCTCAAGGAAGCATCGGCAGATTCAGAATGGGTTCGAACTCACGTCAAACTTACAACACTGCGGTTACACCGTCTCCGTGGCCTAGTGGTCAAGGCGTCCGCCTACGGAGCGGGAGGTCGAAGGTTCCGTCCACCTACAGAGCGGGGGGTTGAAGATTCGAATCTCGTCAGGTGTTCGATCTGATATGGCCGGTTGGTGAGCCGCCAGCTAGTTAAATAATGGCTACCGATTGCCTACCAGCATGGCGTCTGGCATACAAGCATAGGATTCGGGAAGTACTGATGTTCATAAAAAAGGTGTCTCAGACGTCAGAAATGGCTGGCCCTTTAAATAGGGGGGGACACTATAATAAACACTTTTATTACAAGTCTACTTACCAC
This sequence comes from Archivesica marissinica, assembly GCA_014843695.1. Taxonomy (NCBI): domain Eukaryota; kingdom Metazoa; phylum Mollusca; class Bivalvia; order Venerida; family Vesicomyidae; genus Archivesica; species Archivesica marissinica. The sequence continues at coordinate 15,918,650 of CM026394.1, read as the reverse complement.
AAGAAAACAGCATCGATACTTAATTATATACATAAACGATTATTATATGGCGTAACTCATCAATATATCAACCAACCAATCTGGCTTTCTGAGTGTGGTTTACGTTTATTTATCGTCGCTACCGGTTGCCCATATGAGCGACGCCTCCTGAAGAGATTAGTAATGATACAGACAGAGACCCATTCTAGAGTCTCATCTGGGGTTTTTACATGCACATTGTACATAAAGCACCGACACGAGACCTCGGTTTAACATCCAATCTGAAAGACTGTTAATTTTATTAGGGCCAGACGGTGGATCGAACCGGCGATCCCTGGATTACGAGTCCAACGTGTTAACCACTGGACTACATATCCGTCTGTTACTATGACTGTCTGCTTTCTGAGTTTCTGATCAACCCGATTGTAATGAGTAACTGATTAACAGTACCAATTAAACGGTTAGTGATTTCCGCCGTGAGGGTGATAGTGCGGACCAAACACTATGTACACTATATGTGTATACAACATGAAAGGGCCATTATCGGAGTGGAACACACCGGCGATATGCACACAATCACTCCTGCATTGTCATTGATTTCTTGCCAGTGGTGGCTGAGACCTACCAGGGGTACATGTATGTGGGTAATCCGGGTTCGATCCTCGGACCGGAAAGTATGTGAGATGGCACGGTGGTCGCCAGATCGGACAGGTGGGTTTTCTCCGGGTACTCCGGTTTCCCCCCCCCCCCCACACACACACACGAATGACCACATTTGCGCTTTCATCCGCGCCAATGAGAGTGATTAATATAAGTTTTAAAAATGTATGTGGGTATCTATGCAATAGGCTGTCTATGCTCACATCATCTGAGGTTGTTGTTGTTGTTGTTGTTGTTTGAGGACCATGTGTCCTTCATCACTGATACGAAGCTGGTTGTATAGAGGAGAACGAGAGGAAGGGGACGACAACACAGACTACACGGTATGAGCAATCCACCCAACCTTTTGCATTTTCGGGAGTCTAGAGGTATGTCCCCTCCCTCATACAATTTGTTTAACCATATTCTTCAAATGATGACTTCGCGTGCATTTAAGGACACAATTGTATCGGTCATTCATTTATTATACTGAGCGTGCTGCTGGATCAGGGTGCGGTGGACTGAGTGTGCTGCTGGATCAGGGTGCGGTGGACTGAGCGTGCTGCTGGATCAGGGTGCGGTGGACTGAGCGTGCTGCTGGATCAGGGTACGGTGGACTGAGCGTGCTGCTGGATCAGGGTGCGGTGGACTGAGCGTGCTGCTGGATCAGGGTACGGTGGACTGAGCGTGCTGCTGGATCAGGGTGCGGTGGACTGAGCGTAGTGCTGGATCAGGGTACGGTGGACTGAGCGTGCTGCTGGATCAGGGTACGGTGGACTGAGCGTGCTGCTGGATCAGGGTACGGTGGACTGAGCGTAGTGCTGGATCAGGGTACGGTGGACTGAGCGTGCTGCTGGATCAGGGTACGGTGGACTGAGCGTGCTGCTGGATCAGGGTACGGTGGACTGAGCGTGCTGCTGGATCAGGGTGCGGTGGACTGAGCGTGCTGCTGGATCAGGGTACGGTGGACTGAGCGTGCTGCTGGATCAGGGTGCGGTGGACTGAGCGTAGTGCTGGATCAGGGTACGGTGGACTGAGCGTAGTGCTGGATCAGGGTACGGTGGACTGAGCGTGCTGCTGGATCAGGGTGCGGTGGACTGAGCGTGCTGCTGGATCAGGACGGTGGACTGAGCGTGCTGCTGGATCAGGGTGCGGTGGACTGAGCGTGCTGCTGGATCAGGGTACGGTGGACTGAGCGTGCTGCTGGATCAGGGTACGGTGGACTGAGCGTGCTGCTGGATCAGGGTACGGTGGACTGAGCGTAGTGCTGGATCAGGGTACGGTGGACTGAGCGTGCTGCTGGATCAGGGTACGGTGGACTGAGGTGCTGCTGGATCAGGGTACGGTGGACTGAGCGTGCTGCTGGATCAGGGTACGGTGGACTGAGCGTGCTGCTGGATCAGGGTCGGTGGACTGAGCGTGCTGCTGGATCAGGGTACGGTGGACTGAGCGTGCTGCTGGATCAGGGTGCGGTGGACTGAGCGTGCTGCTGGATCAGGGTGCGGTGGACTGAGCGTGCTGCTGGATCAGGGTGCGGTGGACTGAGCGTGCTGCTGGATCAGGGTACGGTGGACTGAGCGTAGTGCTGGATCAGGGTGCGGTGGACTGAGCGTAGTGCTGGATCAGGGTGCGGTGGACTGAGCGTGCTGCTGGATCAGGGTGCGGTGGACTGAGCGTGCTGCTGGATCAGGGTACGGTGGACTGAGCGTGCTGCTGGATCAGGGTACGGTGGACTGAGCGTGCTGCTGGATCAGGGTACGGTGGACTGAGCGTGCTGCTGGATCAGGGTGCGGTGGACTGAGCGTGCTGCTGGATCAGGGTGCGGTGGACTGAGCGTGCTGCTGGATCAGGGTACGGTGGACTGAGCGTGCTGCTGGATCAGGGTGCGGTGGACTGAGCGTGCTGCTGGATCAGGGTGCGGTGGACTGAGCGTGCTGCTGGATCAGGGTACGGTGGACTGAGCGTGCTGCTGGATCAGGGTGCGGTGGACTGAGCGTGCTGCTGGATCAGGGTACGGTGGACTGAGCGTGCTGCTGGATCAGGGTGCGGTGGACTGAGCGTGCTGCTGGATCAGGGTGCGGTGGACTGAGCGTGCTGCTGGATCAGGGTGCGGTGGACTGAGCGTGCTGCTGGATCAGGGTACGGTGGACTGAGTGTAGTGCTGGATCAGGGTACGGTGGACTGAGCGTGCTGCTGGATCAGGGTACGGTGGACTGAGCGTAGTGCTGGATCAGGGTACGGTGGACTGAGCGTAGTGCTGGATCAGGGTGCGGTGGACTGAGCGTAGTGCTGGATCAGGGTACGGTGGACTGAGCGTAGTGCTGGATCAGGGTGCGGTGGACTGAGCGTGCTGCTGGATCAGGGTACGGTGGACTGAGCGTGCTGCTGGATCAGGTGTGGTGGACTGAGCGTGCTGCTGGATCAGGGTGCGGTGGACTGAGCGTGCTGCTGGATCAGGGTGCGGTGGACTGAGCGTGCTGCTGGATCAGGGTGCGGTGGACTGAGCGTGCTGCTGGATCAGGGTACGGTGGACTGAGCGTAGTGCTGGATCAGGGTGCGGTGGACTGAGCGTGCTGCTGGATCAGGGTACGGTGGACTGAGCGTGCTGCTGGATCAGGGTACGGTGGACTGAGCGTGCTGCTGGATCAGGGTACGGTGGACTGAGCGTGCTGCTGGATCAGGGTACGGTGGACTGAGCGTGCTGCTGGATCAGGGTGCGGTGGACTGAGCGTGCTGCTGGATCAGGGTACGGTGGACTGAGCGTGCTGCTGGATCAGGGTACGGTGGACTGAGCGTGCTGCTGGATCAGGGTGCGGTGGACTGAGCGTGCTGCTGGATCAGGGTACGGTGGACTGAGCGTGCTGCTGGATCAGGGTACGGTGGACTGAGCGTGCTGCTGGATCAGGGTGCGGTGGACTGAGCGTGCTGCTGGATCAGGGTACGGTGGACTGAGCGTGCTGCTGGATCAGGGTGCGGTGGACTGAGCGTGCTGCTGGATCAGGGTGCGGTGGACTGAGCGTGCTGCTGGATCAGGGTGCGGTGGACTGAGCGTGCTGCTGGATCAGGGTACGGTGGACTGAGCGTAGTGCTGGATCAGGGTGCGGTGGACTGAGCGTGCTGCTGGATCAGGGTACGGTGGACTGAGCGTGCTGCTGGATCAGGGTGCGGTGGACTGAGCGTGCTGCTGGATCAGGGTGCGGTGGACTGAGCGTGCTGCTGGATCAGGGTACGGTGGACTGAGCGTGCTGCTGGATCAGGGTGCGGTGGACTGAGCGTGCTGCTGGATCAGGGTGCGGTGGACTGAGCGTGCTGCTGGATCAGGGTACGGTGGACTGAGCGTACTGCTGGATCAGGGTGCGGTGGACTGAGCGTGCTGCTGGATCAGGGTACGGTGGACTGAGCGTGCTGCTGGATCAGGGTGCGGTGGACTGAGCGTGCTGCTGGATCAGGGTGCGGTGGACTGAGCGTGCTGCTGGATCAGGGTGCGGTGGACTGAGCGTGCTGCTGGATCAGGGTACGGTGGACTGAGTGTAGTGCTGGATCAGGGTACGGTGGACTGAGCGTAGTGCTGGATCAGGGTACGGTGGACTGAGCGTAGTGCTGGATCAGGGTACGGTGGACTGAGCGTGGTGCTGGATCAGGGTACGGTGGACTGAGCGTAGTGCTGGATCAGGGTACGGTGGACTGAGCGTGCTGTTGGATCAGGGTACGGTGGACTGAGCGTAGTGCTGGATCAGGGTACGGTGGACTGAGCGTAGTGCTGGATCAGGGTGCGGTGGACTGAGCGTAGTGCTGGATCAGGGTACGGTGGACTGAGCGTAGTGCTGGATCAGGGTACGGTGGACTGAGCGTGCTGCTGGATCAGGGTGCGGTGGACTGAGCGTGCTGCTGGATCAGGGTACGGTGGACTGAGCGTGCTGCTGGATCAGGGTGCGGTGGACTGAGCGTGCTGCTGGATCAGGGTGCGGTGGACTGAGCGTGCTGCTGGATCAGGGTGCGGTGGACTGAGCGTGCTGCTGGATCAGGGTACGGTGGACTGAGCGTAGTGCTGGATCAGGGTGCGGTGGACTGAGCGTAGTGCTGGATCAGGGTACGGTGGACTGAGCGTGCTGCTGGATCAGGGTACGGTGGACTAGCGTGTGCTGGATCAGGGTGCGGTGGACTGAGCGTGCTGCTGGATCAGGGTACGGTGGACTGAGCGTGCTGCTGGATCAGGGTACGGTGGACTGAGCGTGTGCTGGATCAGGGTACGGTGGACTGAGCGTGCTGCTGGATCAGGGTACGGTGGACTGAGCGTGCTGCTGGATCAGGGTGCGGTGGACTGAGCGTGCTGCTGGATCAGGGTACGGTGGACTGAGCGTGCTGCTGGATCAGGGTACGGTGGACTGAGCGTGCTGCTGGATCAGGGTGCGGTGGACTGAGCGTGCTGCTGGATCAGGGTACGGTGGACTGAGCGTGCTGCTGGATCAGGGTACGGTGGACTGAGCGTAGTGCTGGATCAGGGTGCGGTGGACTGAGCGTGCTGTTGGATCAGGGTGCGGTGGACTGAGCGTGCTGCTGGATCAGGGTGCGGTGGACTGAGCGTGCTGCTGGATCAGGGTACGGTGGACTGAGCGT